>CM067887.1:15911112-16381625 GCA_034621355.1 Mycalesis mineus | reverse complement strand
GGACCAATTAAGACAAACTGAAAAAACTCAGTGAGCAGGGAATTGAACCCCGCACCTCCGTCTTATAAATGCAAAGGACATGCCTCTGCGTTACGCAGCCCGTCAAAATATGACATGATGTGATTGAAGTGAAGGGCTAACTTGTAAATAAAATAAAAAAATAAAGTAATTATTTTCACAACCTCGGTATCGGATTGATAAGACTCTTACCTTAAGCCGTTCCCCGAGGTGTCGTTCGGCTGACAGATCTGCGGAGTTCTGGTGAAAACTTGAATTATTTGGCAGGTTTACGCGCGTCGGGGCATCAATCACACGGACTTACTTGCGATCGACGGAATCTGATCGGAGTCGTTGTGCGCTTGGGGTTTCCTCAGCTTTCACTTTGCTTACGCTTTTTATTCTACACATTTTTTTAACACTGCCATGTTTTTGCAGTATTTTCAAAATGTTTGGCATTTAAACGGCAATGGCTCCACGGTTTAGAATCGAACTCAACACCGGTCATAGGTGTCAGTAGATGGAATACCTTGTGGTGCCTACTCACGCTTTCACAATCTTTACGCCTAGTTGGAAGGGGGTTTACAACTCGACGGTGCGATTTATCTTTATTTCTCTCCGTCTATCACTTTGCTATAAATATAAAGAAAAAACGAAACTGTTGAGTTATTAAAACATCGTTACAGAATAACGCTTCATGAATAATTGGTATTGATTCACCCAATTCGACGTATTTTTATTTCTACTTCTGCAAATATTTAAAAGGTAAACAATATAAACAAACAGTCATCGCATACCTGTAAAGTTATCGAACGACATGATTTCTCGTGATTTATTAAATAAACACTGAAAATTTGTTATATAATTTGCCAGAACAGGCCTGAAAAAACCATTTAACGGCCCATTTTATTTTATTTTTATGAAATCCGATATTCAAAAATGGAATTTTGAATGATCTTCACATACAAAAATAGAGGTAGCACAAAAGGTAATATGGCACGTAATTCGCAAACGATTTACGCATACAGTTATCAAACTAAACTTTAATTGAATAAACCTGTTAAATGGTACCAAGCTACGTATTTCATTCGCTAGAATAAGTTCCAATTTTTTTTTCAAATCTTGTCAGAGTTAAGAGTGTAAGAGAGCACTTTCATACAAATATTGAAACAGCACAAAGAGTTTTTTTACATTCAACTCGTAAACGCAGTAATGTGAAATGACATATTTTCTACATAATTCATTGAATAAACACTGTTAATTTGCCAGAAAAAGACTCGAAACACCATTTTACAGCTTATGTTATTTCGACTTTATTTTTATTAAGGCAGATACATAACACTAGCTATAAAAAGCTATAAAACGACTACAATTTCAGATCAGTGACTAAACATACACTGTTAATTGGTACATCATTTGCCAGAACAAGTCTCGAAACAACATTTAACGGCGTATTTTATTTTATTAAATCCAACATTCAAAATGGCCGCGCAGTGTACAAGAATGCAAGTTCATACAAACATTGAGGTAGCACAAAGGGTTTTTTTGCATTCACCCCGCAATACACGCTTTAATCAAACAGCGTGTATGTTTGAACGCAATTGCGGGAATGAATGCACGCCCGTTATTGCGTGGCGGACGCGGCTGTCATTTGGCGCGACATGACGCTTTGATGCAATTAGTGCAGCTACGTGCGCGCGACAAATGGACACGGAGATGCGATCCTCTGCTGACGGTTTGGAAGATTGCACTGCAAAACTTGACAAAAAGAATGTAGCCCACGCGAATAGAGTCGCGGATAGGTTTAATAATGTCTGTTACGTGTGTAGTACAGGACAAATGTTCGAAGCGTTGTGTAAATCAAACAAAAGATGAACATTTATGGAATGTCCTCTCAGCTTCAAGCCGTTACAATGTACTTCTTTTTATTGTGCATTTAAAAGACATAACGAAGGGTTAACTCTAAATTCTAACATAATAAAATAAAGAGATATAACTGGACTGGACAACTCAACCAGATGGCGTTACAATAGAACGAACAAACTTCGGTCACCCAGATATTCAACTTCATCTAATTCGAAAAAATTCCGCGAATACACAAATCCGTGCAAAACGGGCACTTAATCAAAAACATCGCACAACAAAATTCTATGAACGCGGCCCATAAAACACGCCGTAATGAAAAATATTAAATTCCAGAGACAAAAATACATATCACCTGCAATAAAATATTACCTATTCATTCGCCGGTGCCGGGTTTGGAAACAATTTAATTTGTCCGACCAAGCAATGAATCTTTTTGTCGCCCCTACTAAAACAATGTGCTTATCAATATCGAAACATTATAAAATATAATAGATAATTTACCAATAGTTTCATAGTACATAATATTCAATGAGTAAGTATTTTAAGTTTTTTATAAAATGTCATCATTATTAAAGCCCTATAAAATATTAAGCTATTCTTTCTTCCAAGAAATTCTCAGTAAAAACTTTTAGCCCGGAGCTGGGAAGCTACAAGCCGTACTACTTCGAAGAACACGTTAGGTCATTGGTCCCGGTCCTTATAATTAATCAGCTAATTATTACAAGAGCAAAAATATTATGTCTATAAGTACACGGTGCAGCGTGATGATTCGACAATCTTCATATCCAGTATTCTAAAGAAGAGGGTCTGAGGTGAAGACTCCTTTATTAACATACGACTATATTATACGGGTTACGCCATTGTTCCTTTCATACGCTGTTCTTGCGTAAGGAAAACCGATGAAAAACCGAGGTGTCGAGCCGCAGCCGCGTGTGTAAACGAGAGCGGGCGCTTTGTTGACAAATGTATACACAGAGGTGTGGAGTCAAGTGAGGGTGCTGTGTTTATTATCACAACATTTTTTTACAACGTCGTTGTAAGCCAAGTTTAAAGAATACTCATTTAACGTATTAAAGCAGTTTGTAGGTTCTAGGTAACGTCCTTAAAGTAGAAACCTTGGCTGGCACCGACTTCATAGATATGCTTAAGTAAATTAAAGCAACTAAATGACGCAGTTATTTTTTTACTTTTTGGTGCGTTTTGAGTCGGTTCAATTATTTTGCTAAAAAGTTTTATTTCTTACTTCTTAGTGATTTATTGACACGTAACATACTCGTACTATACTATTATAGTACATTATACGGCACTTGTAGCCAAAAAGCTGCCGATACTTACAGAAAAACCGAAATCGCTGCAAGTGTGCCTATAAAATGTGAAGAGTTCCTTCAATTTTTCAGGATATCATCATCAGATCCTAAGATGATGACCATCTTGGAAGTGTGTGGACCCTTTCTAATAAAAAAGGAATTATCAAAATCGGATGACTCTGTAAAAAGTCATGCACGACCACGCATAACTTTTTACAATCATCCGACATTAAAAAAATATACGTGTCGAAATGTGAACCTCCTTCAATTTTTTTCGTCGGTTAAAAAAAAACATAAATAGCGAAGTAAAATGTTGATGCGTCACGAAAGAGCACTTTAAGCCTACACCTGTGTCACAACTCACAAGCCTCAGGCTATATCATAGGTTTTCTATCTGCCACACGATGGATCGCCAATCCATGGAATGCTAAGATATTCATCTACTCATATTTGGCATTCTATGTCTACAGTCTAAACTGTTGACAGGTTTCGCAACATGGAATGTTGTTAGATTTGTCACAGGTGTGGAGTAATATTTTACCCTTACTTTTTGCGCAGTCGGGCTTATTTAGTTCACTGAATTTTTTCTTACAAATATCAAACAAAGAACTAACTAACAGCATTTTTGCATTAAGTTTGACAAGCCTCGATACTTATAATACTAAATACGGAGTAAACTATCTATAATTAATAAGATTATCAAGATAAAGAAGCTTCTAGCTAGCTAATTATGAAAAATTAAGGCAAAATGAATCGCCTTAAATATACAACAAAATTATAATTTCCGCAGTGGGAATAGGAAACCATATAATTTCTATATCAAATTTATTAGGTGCTAAACTAAAACAGAAGCCAACACTCAGTAAATTATTGCTAGAATGGTTGCTGCTAGCTTACAGCCAAGTGTATGCCCCGTTCGCACTCATTAGCCCCCTAGTAATAGTAGGTTAAGAAATTGCATTGAAGGGATTTCCAGTACCAAGTGATATGCCTCTCGTGGTTTTATGCAATATCTACATTAATTCACTGGTCAAACAAGCACTTCATATAGTACAAAATTTTGAAAAGCACATTTTGACGTGCACGCTTTTCAAATTATTTATTATTTTGAAAATTCAGCGCTTTTCGTCGAGTTTTCCACATATAAAATATGTGTCTCCTTTTTGTCGTGACAAAAAGGATAACAAACTAGGCTTGCCTAAAGTTTTCAACCCAAAGACAATATCATAATAGTTTATAAAACACTTGTTAAGGAAAGCCTACCTAATACCTACTTCAAGAATATAGTCCCTAAAATTCGAATAATCGATGTTATTATGATATTTTTTTATTTTATAATATTTTTTTTATTTATTACAGTTTTTTTATTCATGGCAGTTAGCCCTTGACTACAATCAAATCAAATTGATGGTAAGTGATGATGAAATTTGAGATGAGAGTGAGCTGAATTGCTACAAGTAGGATGACTTCCACGCCTTTTCCAATCTCTACATGACATCGCATTGGAACGCTAATTCGCTTGGCGGTACATCTCAATGATTACAACTAGCAACGGCTAAAACCTCTCACCAACAAAACCTGAGTCAATTTGGAAAACCTCAATCGCCCAGCCGGGAACCGCCTTATAAATATACTATGCCACGGAGATCGTCACTTGATTGAGCTATTTTAATATGAGAGATAAAAAATATTACGTTCACTGTGAAGTCGAATAGGGAATAAGACCTAGCAGACCTAAACACAATGAACATGAATTATTTAATTTGGAGCTAGGTAGGCCGGCACCTAGCTCGGCACCTGACTTTTATGTTGCCTGCCCTACAATCGCCGTGGACCCCTGTTTTCAGAGTAAGGTAATATAGACGACATTAAGCTCGTGGTAAAATACAGGACCAAATGCATTCAAATTCATTGATTCTAAGTTGACTCAGTACTTTTAACACGTCTCATTTGTCTGCTTGTACTAACTATGCCAGCGATTAGGAAAGCAAATTCTACTGAGAACAGATGACAAGAGACACAGTAGTTTAAATAGACATCACTTAAATTTTGTTACTTCTAGCTATTTAAGCTAACCAAAGTATTATCCAGTCCTTGTTTTTATTACGAATGTAGTAAAAATATATATCACTGATCTAAGATTACCTACTTATAACTTTCACGTTCATAAAATTAGTAGAATTTTATTGATACCACTATTAATTAGATTAATGTTAAAGCTACTCTCTGCTGTGTTACTTTATGTCTTCAGCTATAAATACTAATCGAGGCGGGATTAGCGCTGAAATTCAAGGAATGCAGAGATTTTTGGGATTTTTAAAACAGCCATTTAACAATATATCCTTATGAGAGTAGGCTTATTTTGTTGTTCCGGGAAATAAAGTTTTATGCTCATTAAAACTTTGCGCAACGAACGCTTACAGAGGAAACGAATTCTGGGAATTTTATTTATTGATAAGAAAACATAGTACTATATGTCTTTATATAATTATTTTTATGTTGGCCGATGGATGTTGACCCCGCACAGACTGGCTACAATGTTCATCTACCCACACTGGGTGGTAATGTCAAAAGGTTTGCATGAAACCGCTGGATCCAGGCGCTTCAAAAGTGTACCGAAAGTCCTTACAAGATGTCCATCAGTTCCTGTTTTCGTTCGGAGTGCCTCGGACATAAGACCTACCTGATTAAAAAGCCTTTATTACAATATCAAAATGTGGATATAAGCTATCCAAAAATATACAAGTTAGTAAAATACTGTCAATCTTTTACTGCGACATTATAAAAAATTAGCTGAAGTGAATTTAAAAATTACATTATTTCTGAGCTTGAACGCACATTTCGGCTAATCCGCAATGGGAAATCAAAAACCCCATGCGTCGTCGACATACGGCCGTTATGAAAATGTATTCCGTCGGTTCTTATTGTAATTTTTAGCGAAAAAATCCGGCGCGACATCTGGCGGGCGGGCTGCATTTTTAAAAATTATTCGCGGATATAAAACGTTACAATATGTCTTCATTTCGCATGTTTCGCGTAACTGACGGGTAAAATGTAACCTTTCAGATTAGCTCATTCACTTGAAATGTACAATTTTCAGTAGAAAATGTAAAGCGGAACAAAGGAAAGACCAAACAAGTTTTTCATGTCGTGGATCATGGTTAGTACCTACCTGATATCAGGAATCATTTTCATTAATAATTATGCTAAAATCTAGAGCTGCTTATAAACCAATTCCGCGAAAATTGTTTTCAACCAAATTATATTATCTCACATTATTTTAAAATGTATACAGAGAGTAGATACAAATACTTACCGACCATAATGTTCCACTCGATATAAAAATAACATAATTCGATATTATAAAAATGAGAAAAGGTTTATTAAATAAATTTTTAAGCAACTCCAATGTTTGTCTTCTTAATTAAAGACCTTCGAGCTTTATGGATATTGTTTGTGGAGAAAATATTTCTTTTATAATATTTATTTTCATTAGTCCACAAATATTGCTTTTTTCAAGAAATAATATTGTATAATCAAATATCGTTTGTAACGTTTGTAAATATTTAATCCAAACTACATGAATTCATAGTATCACAACTCTTTTAACCTACGAAAAAAAACGGAGGAGGTTCTCAATTCGACACGTATATTTTTTTTTATGTATGACCACGCATAACTTTTTACAGAGTTGTCCGATTTTGATAATTCTTTTTTTATTAGAAAGGGCACACTTTCAAGGTGGACCCATTGTCATCATGTTAGGATCTGATGATGATATCCTGGGGAAATTAAAGGAACTCTTCAATATTTGGAGGCACGCTTACCGCGATTTCGGTTTTTGTCTCGGTATCGGTAGCTTTTTGGCTACTAGTGCCGTATAATATACTAAGACAGTATATTACGAGTACGTTACGTGGCGATAAATCACTAAAAAGTAAGAAATAAAAATTTTTAAATAAAAATAGAACCGACTCAAAACGCACTAAAAAGTAAAAAATAACTATGTTATTTAGTTGCTTTTATTTACTTAAGCATATCTAGTAGTCGGTGCCAGCCAAGGTTTCTACTTTAAGGATGTTACCTAGAACCCACAAACTGCTTTAGTACGTAAAATAAATGTTCCTTAAACTTGGCTGGCACCAACTTCATAGATATGCTTAAGTAAATTAAAGCAACTAAATGACACAGTTATTTTTTTCCTTTTAGTGCGTTTTGAGTCGGTTCTATTTTTATTTAAAATTTTTTTAATATTAATGGTTGACGGTGAAACAAATGGACCATTTGATGGTAAGTGAAATCCATCGCCTTGCTTGAGTACTTCAAGTATAACACAATAATAACTGCCTAATTGATCCAGTGGTTAGCCTACGTTAAGAGTGAAATATTGAGCGTTTCCGAAAAAGCACAGAGCTAGGAAATTGGTAACAGTAAAACCACGGACCTTGAAGAGCACGTTAAATCGTTGGTTTTGGACATTATCTTTAACATCTGATAGTGATCATTACGAAACCAAAACGGTATTACCCTAATCCCGTCAACACGTATTGCAAAAGCGTGGTGGGTCCGAACTCCATATCCCTGTAGTGGGCTTAAAGATATGCCGATAATAATACCACACGTTGTAAAGGCATGCACCTTAGTTATTCATAAACAAAATATGTGAACTTCTGTTAGTATAAATAGGAAGTAACCAAACCAATTTCAGTTCTCCGATAGTAATAAAGGAAAACAAACAAATCATGTCGGATCTTGCATACCATATATCTTCGGGCAGACATGTTTTTCTGCGAATCCCTTATTTCGCATTCGTCCGAAAATTGCCTCGAAATTGACCAAAAAAATAGGTACTTGTAGGTACTATCGCGTGCACATCTTTTCAATTGGACTTTATTATATACGTACTAACTGTGACCCGCGGTTACATTCGAGTACCTTGATGTTATTTCTGTGGAAACGTTAGGATACATTGTACCAGATTATAAACTATCTCCTTGTCTTTAATCTAAATCAGTTTAGACGTTGGGCCGTTATTGAGTAACAAACGTTATGACATGAAATAATCGTTACATTTTATGAAACATTCTCAATTTTTGTAAATTTTTTTTATTTATCTTTTCTTAAGAACCTATTACAAAGCTGTTATGTACAGGCAAAAACAAAAAAAATAATTAAATAAATAGTCATAAAGCCATAGAGGATACATTAATCATAAAAGTTATGCTATTAAAATAAAAAAAAACGCCCGCAATAGGTGTAGAAATATGATAAAACCTGGTGTCAAGCATTAGATTGATGCGGAGGCACGTGAGGGGATCGCGCGCTGTCTGCCGCTGCACTCACGGGAAAAGCTTACACAAACACTGCCTCTTTTGATTTATTTGAAAAGTGATAGAGACGTGGCTTGATGGATTTTTAACGTGAATCTTTAAAATCACATGTTAGAACTTGAAGAGCTTTATCGTATTGCTTTATTAAGTTTAAAATCATTTGTCTGTGGAATATATAGTTTCGTCTGTCTCGGTGTTTGTCTGTAATCAAATGATGAAAGTTAAATGTGACCAACTTTCCGATTTTGCAACTGAGCTGAAGTTTTACATGCACATATATATCGCGTGACAGTGCAATATTATGATCACATAAAGTTGAAAGGTGGCCATTGGAACTCCGCAAATACAATTCGTATTGATGAGTACATATACAATACTTAGGTCGCGGAGACCTTAAGTGGAGGTAGGACAAAAGAAGGGTATGAAGTAACTAGAACCGGAGCTTTGGTTATTTCCTCGGCTGACCCTAGAATTGAGCGTCTTTATATATGAATAACTCGTATTTTTGAACTTTATATCTTACTGTAATGTTCTTACTTGTCCTAAAGCATTTTTTTTATAATTTTTAACTTGTACCTGTCCTTTTTTCTAACATTTATTATTGGCCAAATATCGTATAGTGTAGACTCTGCGTTGTGAACACATATTTAACCCAGATATTTTTTTATGAGATTTTAGCGATTTCCTAATAATTAGATATACTGAAATATTTGTGGCGTCACAGTTATATAATAATAATATATATTCTAGAACTATCAGACATCAACGTCAAACAACTATTTGTTTTTTTTAATTCTAACTTGACATTTACTTTATTTTATCCAGTTACTTTGTTTTGGATACTTTTAATTCATTATTAATTTTTTTTGCAGTTGATATTGTATTTGATGTAAGTATATGTACGGGGAGATGTGAACCGTTACATTTTCAGACCAAATTTTTAGATTATAAATATATATGAGTAAATATCTTAATGTAAAGTGTTTGTGCTTCTCTATCTATTAATGATTCTTCGCCTTGTATCTGTAGAATATTCACGAGAATAATCTGTGGTCCAATTTAGATATTTCAAAATATGTAACATATCGCATATAAGTTTTTTCTATAAATACTTATCCAAAGTTTGACATCTCCACAGGGTCCAAATTCCGATAAATCCATAAGCTTTTACAGGATAAAAGAAAGCGTGATGTAAGCGAGGTCAAACTATTTCCCATAACTAAATAGCCGAGCTAACTAAGGATATGTTGCTTTACAAAAAGTTGTATGCTTCATGTCCTTTCATCGGGACTTACAACTCTTAGCTGGTCTTAACCTGCTCTTCTTTCGCACGCATAATTAATCTTCCATTTCAATAGTTAGGTAAAATCATTTATTTTTGTGCTCACATTTTAAAAAGCAATTTAAATATAACTAACATGGTAATTAAGAGTACTTAATTGTGATTATAAACTATTTTAATGAGTCACGACAAGGCGCTGACTTTCTTTCTTCTAAAGAAGAATACGGGTTAATCTTAACCAGAACTGTCGGCTTGACGCGCTCTTTGAGACACGGCGAACACAATACCCGAAGATCTTATAATTAAGGTTACCCACAGAACTCATGGAGCAATTAATACAAAACAATAACATCTAGTTATAATGATCCCCTATTCTATAAAATCAGGAATTCCAAACTTTCCCCTAGCGATAAAATTCCAAATCCATTGCAAATTGATCATAAGTGAAACGACTTTTTGTCGTCCTACATGTCGCTCATGTAAGTTTACGCTCAGGTAAAAGAAAAGGTAATATAAACAAAGTGAAACTATTCCCCTCGACCAAATCCCGGCGGTGCAAGCGTCAGATGCCGCGAGTGTTCCCAGCATCCGTCTTCTCAACTTGGCGGACACTTTGTATGCGATAGCTTTTTCACCTTTGCTTAATATATATTTTCACAAGTTTTTATTAAACTTGTTAGTTTGTATAGATAAAATAAAAAAATTAAAGGAAGCTGGAAATAGCGGGCGGCTCACTGTGACGCTTGGAAGTTTTTATAAAAGGCCATCTCCAGCATTGGGCGTCAATTAAATTCAAATTCATGCATTACAAATAGGCACTTTTGAAACGTCCAGTCAGTACATAGTGAATCTATCACTGGTTCGGAAGCCGATTCTGCTGAGAAAAGCCGGCTAGAAACTCAGCAGCATCGACAGCATCGACATCAGCTGCATCGACTAATAATGATGATTATGAATAAAATGTGACGAGCAAAATTAGAATAATTTGTTGACATTTGTTTGCACTCTTTGTTGTAATTAAATAACCAATGTCCATGCTATCTTCGTATTATGATATCACAAGGTAGTCATAACAACTTAACGGGCTAAAGCACTCAATATTTGTTGAAAATTGTGATGTTATTTTATGTTTTGACGACCTCCGTGGCGCAGTGGTATGCGCGGTGCGGCGCGGTAGTTACCACCGTGCCGACAAAGACGTATCGCGAAGCGATTCAGCGTTCTGGTACGATGTCGTATAGAAACCGATAGGGGTGTGGATTTTCGTCCTACTACAAGTTAGCCCACTTCCATCTAAGACTGCATCATCACCTAACCTAACATCAGGTGTGATAGCAGTCAAGGGCCAGCTTGTAGTCGATAAAAAAAATATGATTGTCTGAGTATGTATTTGTTATTTATGTATTTGTTGACTTATTATATATTTTAATTTTGATAACTCGAAACCAAAATGTACAAATTATTTAATGAATTCTACATCATTGACGATTAGCTACAACTATTTGTTACCCTCGTCCGAATGTGATTAAATCCTACACCCGTTTGAAAGAGGTAGAAAATAATATTAATTTGCGCATTTCCACGTAGAGACGTATCCTGTGTTAATACAAATAAAGTTAGGAACTATTCCCCGGGTGAGATGGAGCCAAATTCCTAGAGCAACGCCGTCTGACATGTATAGTTTAAGAGCTAATTTCAAAATCAAGATAATTGTTCTATGAAAGGTTCTTTACACAAATGAAAATTTTATTTTTATAGCCAATAGATACCCTTAATAACTATCTTATGTTCGGAAAAGAGATTTGCACATTTAAAGACTTATCAACAATCAATGGGCAAAAAAATCAATCAATCAAATTAAACAATTGGCATAGCTCAAAGTTCGAAGGATGCAATTTTTAATAAAGATAAGGGTCCCACATGTCACAGCAGCTGTTGCACAGTAAATTAATAGTCTTATTAAATCAAAGCATACACAACATAAACAAGCGATTGCGCACAACAAAGTTTTGCTGTGTTTACAAGCGATCCTTCCTCATATAACATCAGGTAGACCTACCGCATCTTTTATTTTGTTCTTTGGGGCTCGGAGATCAAGCAACAGACTAAAACCAATGGCTGAGGGCCTCCGTGGCGCAATGGTATGCGCAGTGGGCTTATAAGATAACACGGAGGCCCTGGATTCGGTTCCCGGCGGTGTGGATTGAGATTTTCTTAACTGCGTTGATCTGGCTGATGGGAGGCTTTCGCCGTGGCTAGTCTCCCGTGGCTACTCTACCGACGAAGACATACCGCCATGCAATATCACGTTCCGGAACGATGTCGTGTAGAAACCGAAAGGATAACATCCACACCATGTGGACGTTATCCTACTCGTAACAAATGTCGCGGTTTTGTTGGTTTTAGGAGGTTTACGACAAGTAAAAGAAGGTTGACAGTAACATATATCGATTTATTAATATTTAAAAGAATTATAAAATAAAAAATTGCTGCAGTGAGCTGGGGAATGGTTTACGTAATACGAGAATATGTTTTAAGAGGCCGTAAGAGAATGCCACTGCTCTGTACTGTCCGCGGTGCAGCTCCCGTTGGTTGCAGGATGTGGGCAAGGGCTCCCGTGGTTGCGGGTTGCAGTCTAGGAAACCAGCCTCGACGTTGTGGACTCGAGACGGTAGATGATGGACGGAAGCGAAATCCAGCGGTTAAAACCCTGAAAGACGCCGAGAGTGGGCGTTTTAGTAATTGTCCGCTTTCCTAGTTGGACCGCAACATCGATTTTCGGCTCGAGATTAATGCTGGACGCGAGGTACGAACAGCGGCGATTCACAGCATTAAATAGCCATCAATGGTGCGACTATCAAGGAGTGTTTTACAATAGGTTAAAGACTGTTTTACATTTTAGACCTAAATCTAGGTAATGCAATACTCACCCTATCGGGGTAATTCTTCTGAATCTCAGTAAAACTTTGATAATGACACAATAGGTACTACACAGTAGTAACCTGTAGTTATTATTATTAAGTTTAAATACAAAATATACAGGCTTTAAATGTATATAGTTTTAATTTTAAGTTGATGTACGGAACATTCGTGCGTAAGAGTCGGTATCTGAATAAAAATAAAAATTTGTCTCCGCTCCCCCGCTCGAATTCTGCCGGTCACCGCGCGAAACGTTCCGAAACCGTAAAACATTCGGTAAACATTTAGGATGTAAGTTTTGGATTTATGTGTACAATTATCTTTGTTATATGTAGTATAGTTTTATTTGTTATTTTAATTTATAATAGTACTTTTTAATAATTATTTTGTTTAATAACTAATTATTTGTTTACTTCGGTCACCTCCGCTCCACTAGATGGCGTTAGGTGTTACACAAATTAGCCAGCTTCCATCTTAGATTGTTAAATCTTAAATTCACTGAAAGTTAAATCTTAAATTAAGATGTCGTCTTATGAAATGTTATGTGTGGTCCACTCTCTTGTATGGTTGTGAGACTTGGGTCTTTAAAAAAGAAGCAGTAAACAGGCTGCAAGCTTTTGAAATGTGGATATACAGGAAAATGCTTAAAATCTCCTGGAACAGCTTCACACCTAATAACAGGGTACTGGAAAGGATGAATGAAAAGAGGAAACTCATGTCCACTACCATACAGAGAAAGCTAAGTTTCTTTGGACACCTTCAAAGAGGAGCTCAGTTTACCTTTACAAGGTTAATTTTGGAAGGAAAGCTACAGGGCAAGAGAGCACCTGGTCGTCAAAGGCGGAAATGGTTGGACGACATAAGAGAGTGGACCGGACTCAATTACCCGCAACTAAAGAGAGTTGTACAAAATAGAAAAGCTTTTCGCATAATGACCGCCAAGCTTCGTTTTGAGGATGGCACCACGTGATGATGATGATCTTAGATTGTATCAAAAGCTTGTATAATAGCTGACTTGGAATGAAATTAATAAGAATTTATTTATTTCTTTAACCAACAGTAATTTATTTCGGTAGCTCTCAGACTACAGGCAGGTAGTGGGATCTCTTAAAAGACGGCAGTTTTAATTACGCAGGACTATCGACATTCCGGCCGGGACAGGTTCGCTGTCGTTCGGAATCCGTTCGATTAGCAGCCCGGGAAACTTGCCGGATTCTTCTTTGACTTCCCAAGCGGCACTAGAGTTTGCGCTTGATTAATCTGAATTAGCCTCAAGATGTAGGGACAATACCGTGAGAACAACTTGAGACGCTCTTTGATTAATAGTTTTGTCTAATTTTGAGATTTTCATAACTTGGTAGTTGATTGAGCTAAGTTGAAGCAGAAATAAACAGAGCTCTCTTATTTCTGCTGAGGAAAAGCATTGCTATACCGGAATATAGGAATCAGATTTGGAGAGTACATTCGAAGGTGATATTACAATGTTTTGGTTTGAAATATGCAGGTAATAAAATTTTTGTCTTTGACTAATAAGAAATGAAATGAAGGTATAACAATAATTAATCTCTCTGCACATCATTTATTAGTAAATTAAGGCCTTTGAGCTATAAAATTGTAATAAAAGTATATTTTCATTAGGAACACTAATTTATATGTTCCTATTTATTTATATTTTAAATGTTTTCTCAGATAATAATATTTTAGTGAAAATTATTAATTAGGAGGTATTTGAATAAATAAATGGAACCAAAACCAATTTCAATTATTTTTTTATTTAAATTATTTGTTATTGCAATGATTCTACCACCGTTTCGGAAATGCAGCCCTTGTTGAGAAGACAACGGCAAGAAACTCAACAAATGCTCTTTTAAATATGTTTTTTTTTACAATATTACATAATAATAACAAATATAAATAGTCAAACTCTCAAATACAAATTGTAACCCAAGTACAACCGTTACTCCTTTTCTTTTACATAAATATTTCAATATTTGAATATATGTATTTACAAGTATGGACACAAAATAATATTACAAATACTAAAAATAAGAATAAGGAATAACATTATAAAATATACTTAGCTTTTGCACAACACTGTTACTACTTGTCTCGCTGATAGAAAAATACAATAAAAACTGAGGGCTAAAAGTAACTCGCTACCCTTTTATAACAAACAAGCCAAAATGGCCACTGTCGGAAATCGACCTACTTTTAAGTATACTGTACAGTATGAATCTACATTACGTCTCTATATAAATCAATATTAATCTTATAATTATAATCTTGGTTTCACATAAATTATACAAATAAGTTTTGTATTAATAACATAATAAATTGTTTCATGACTATAACGTTTCCTAACAGTGGTGTCATCATGTAGTACTCTTAATTTTTATTTACAATAAAGTGCTTTAATTATATCGTTACATTTCTTAAATAATATATTAAGAATTATTTAATAACAATAACAACGAAACCAATAAGCAATAGGCATAATGATAAAAAATGCTAACAGTAATTAAGTTTCATTACGGATATACTGCGATTTGTCAAAAATAGTCTAAGTTAAATATTCTATAATAATTTATTACTGTAAAACACAAGTAAAAGTAATTCATTTAATTGTAATTCATTAATGATGTTAAAACAATTTAAGTGGCTAAGTTTCATTACAGAAATGTTGCTATTGTTCAAAATAGTCTAATTAAAATATTCTATAACTATTTAATACTGTAAAACACAATTAAACGTTATTAATTTATTTTGTATTTATTAATGATGTTAAAACAATTTTAGAATAGAGATAAATTATTAACAGCGGTAAGTTTCATTACAAATGTGTCGAAATTTATCAAAAGTAATCCAATAGACACAAGAATACTAGTCTTTATCTTTACTCATTTATTTTAAATAATTTATCATAATATAAATAATCTATCACAGGCATTGGTCGATGATATAGGTACTCGTACCATGTTTTAAAAGATGCAAGGCAGGGCATGTTCCTCGTATGGTCTTTGAAGAAATTCTCTAAATGTTTATTGCCGAAAGTAGTGAAGTCTCAAGTCAAGCCCACCAGATATTTTGCTAACTTTTGCTGGTTAAATTTTTGAAAAAAATTTCAGTCACGTCAGCGGTGTTAGTATACGCCCGTGCTTTTGAGAGCATGTATAGCCGTCGGTTGTGCGTGGTATGTTTTTGGCCGTGTCGTTGTCCCGTTCTATCGGGCTACAAGAACTGAAGAGACTACTGCAGATGTGTTGGCGATTTGCATATTATAATAATATCCTAGCTAGTAGTGGCTAGTTCCAACATAAAATCCACCGTCGCCGAAATTCAGTCAGGCGGTCGTTACTAAATTCCGCGTTACATTACATTATTAGGTACGTCGAATAACTACGAAAAAAACTTTTGAAACCATTGTATTGCCTTTAATGATAAAAATTACTTTGAAATTACTATGAGCAGGTAAAACTTAAAAAATGGCTTCACGAGTTCAAAGTAAAACACATAAAATTCAATATTAGCCCTGTACTAAACATCGACAGCAAGTATTTATCTTTGCGAAGCACTTTTTGTGGGCAAAGTTCCATGATTAGCTGAGAGCGAGCTTCATTAAAAACTTTGTAGTCTGGAGACTGCTAACGTTAAAAAGGATAAACTAACGGAATATCTACCTATATTACCTACCTCGATACCAAAGTTGCTTTGCCAATCTATTTTGTTTCTAATTCCCACAACTTCATATTGCTCTTCTAAGGTACCGTAATGAAATGGTTATCTTAAATTTAAGTCCATAGTGTGAAATAATTTTGTTAATAAGGTTCCATAAATAAAATTTAATCCTATATGACGCATAGAATCAGATCGATTCGTCAAAGTTTGCTAATTTATTACAATGTAGAGTAGAGTAAGAGAAAGCCACTCAGCAATTGTTTTGTTTTGCTTTGAAGTCTAATCACACCTCCACGCCATTGACCAAGTTGCCCGATTTGGCATAGATTGGTTACGATCGGAAGTACTAATTACTGTGTTTCGAACAAACATTGAAGGAGCAATGATCATGGCAATCTTGCCCCATCCTGTAGTTAATCAAGGCTGATGGTTTAGAAGAACTATAAGAATAAGGAGAAAAACTCTGGCACGGGTTGGGCACTCGAATGTTTTCTTCTTCCCTGCAAAATGATGATCTGTTATAATGTAATGCGTATATCAAGTAACTAACTATTATTATTTCGTTTCCACACCTATCCTAAGTTACTTGTCTAAAATGTGTCCTATCTGAACTTACAGTTGCCAAATATTCAGATATAAGAGTCTAAAGATATGTTATACTACAAAAATATATTTTTTGACTCGATGTTTGACAAGACACTTTCTATCACAATACGCCGACGAGAACTGTGAGTGAGTAATAATAATAATAAAGAGACCTATAATGGAGAGATGGAACTAGCAGCGAGTTCGCTCCAACAACTCTAAGCCAATTATTGCAGTTAGCACTTCCTTCGGCTTAAACTTTTAAGTTGGTTCTACACGCGCATCGGATTGCAAGTAATTTTATTTTTTCATTCATTATGAATTGTGTTTTACTTCTACTGTGCAAAGATTTAATTTATTGAATTGAAAAGTATAAAAATTTTTAGCAAAAAAATTTAACCGACTCAAAACGCACTAAAAAGTAAAAAATAACTGCTTTATTTAGTTGCTGTAATTTACTTAAGCATATCTATGAAGTCGGTGCCAGCAAGTTTAAGGAACATTTATTTAACGTAGTAAAGCAGTCTGTGGGTTCTAGGTAAAGTCCTTAAAGTAGAAACCTTGGTTGCCTGTATCAGGTGTGATAACAGTCAAGGGCTAACTTGTAATGATTAAATAAAAAATATTTTCACTGAAATAAATGAATTAGTAACAAATAAATTAAAAATTTTGTCGAAAATAACCTGTCAGCCTTTCGGATCACCTTTTTAATCGAATTCGAAGTAAACCAATCAGTGGAGCGAAAAGATAAAAGACAACATAACTGATAATTCTATCTTCTGCGAATGCTGGATTACCAGTAAAGCCGGCCACGCGTAAAAATAAGGCAACTAATAATTGGATGGCTCGACGTAAGCCTTCTTGAGCAGTTTAAGTTTAGTTCGCTTTATAAACATTTACATTTTACTTCTCTAGTAGAAAATGTTTAACGAAATCCATTTGAAGATGGTGCTCAAGCTACAGATCAGTTTATCAAACATGAAAAGTTTAATTAATGTTATTATAATCAACCAAATAAAGACCCTCAACTTTAACGTCTTCTCCACGGCACGGGGGTGTAATAACACCAACTTCTCGACTCCAGGCTTAGAATTCATTGAAAATTTTGAAATGAAAGAAAAGTTCAGAATAATCAAAAAACCCGACCCAGGACCTCGTTATCAATGGCACAATCAATCACTTGACCAACATTCATTATAATATTACTTTATTATTATAAAGTATTGCTGTATATATTTGTAATATTGCCATTGATTTATTACATTATCCTGATTTGCGAATGCAATGAGTAAATATTATTACAACATATTGTATTGAAAATAAATTAAAAGTCGGCTTGTGTTGTATTATTGGCTAATTAAAAGAGATAGTATTTACAAACAAGCGATTATGTATTCGCGTAATGTTTGTCCAAAGTCCGGCCGTTACATTGACAACCCCTGATGGTAATAAAGTGGTGATTACGGCCCCGGCCCGTCCAAAAATAATAATTAATGAGGACACGAAAACAGAAATTCCCCACTTGTAAATTGCATTTTAACAGAAAATTATGGGCGCGCGTGAATTACGCTTATGAGTATGTGTCAATTGTTTGTTTCCTGTCGCAGATTGCGTGGCAATTCCGCAATGAGGCAATGATGGTGGAAATTCCGCAATGATGCAATGACGGCGGATGCTGAATTGGGACACTGGCGATGGACCGCCAAAGTAACTTTGTTGTATGCACTACAAAGGTTTTGATCCAAGCACTTCACAAAGAGATGGTTATTTATGTCGAATGTTGCCGAATTGTGCCAAACATTGATACAATACCACACACGCATTCCCTCTATATCATTTGTAACATTTATTGTACTAAACCAAATACATAACTATTATTATTTAATTACCTGAATACAGTACATAATTTGGTTTTCAAATTCTAGAAATATCAAAACATTCAACGTAAAGTATGCTAATATTGCAACTAATTAAGTAAATTACAGCCAAATACCTTTTAAAATGCATTCAATAACATAATTTTTGTTGCATGCATATGCATACTGTTCCAACTTGGTGAAAAGATGTACCTATTCTACATTATATCATTAAGATTTTTACACAAAAATATAAAAAAAAAATATTTAATTTCAGAAACATAGACCTTCTGACGCAGTCGGATAAATATGTATAATTTTTAATATTTTTATAATGATATTATGAAATATTTTACGAATCCACATCAAAATCGATTTAGCCAACCGCGAGATAATTGCGAACAAACATACATACAAACACAAAGGTCTAACTGAGAATCTCCTTTTTTGAAGTCGATTAAAAACCTTACTATTTTTATGATATACCCAATAGCACTACTAAACAAGTAGGAAACCAATTAATAAAATGACCTAACGATAGGCTTGTTCATCTCAAATAAATCTAATTTATTTAATTGTATATACGAATAAAACGCCTCTAATGGAATGAGTACGAGCTACTAGTTAGAGTAAGACGTTATCAATTATCACGATGCTCTTAATTAACTGCCGGGACAAAGTTTTGCGGTCATTAAGCAAGGCTTACGGAATAGAGTTCATTCCATTAGGCTTTGACTTGCGGCCGAGAAACTAATTCTAATACTTAATGATATCTTGGCTTAGGTAATCGATAGGAAATTAATTTTGTTAACTACCTCCTTGATCATTTGTTCATTTTAGGCTGTTTAAGATGAAATTGCGTCGTTGTTCCAGTGGATGGCCAATGTGGCTTAGGATCACAAAATCCTGGGTTCGAGACCTCAGCCATTCTATGTATGTTTCATTAGCTTTTCAGTTCTCTAAAGAATTTTCAGTATTCTGAAGTTGGAAAATTGTTGGAGTACACACTGATGTAAACTGACACATTAAGCCGTCATGATAATCATTTCCATCTATTAATAGGCGTAGCAAGAGTAAAAAAAACCTTGTCACATACCAAAACGTGTTCGAACAGCGTAGTGGGTCGAAGTTCTATATTATCTATTAAGACGATGGCCTGCGTAGTGAAGCCGTTAAAATAAATTGTTATAATTTACTTTGGCCTTCAGACCGACATATAGCATTACTACTTGTCGGCAGAAATAATTATGGTCATTGACCTCGTACAACTCTATCAAAAAGCTCTATTATTCGAAAATTAAGTATCATTAGTAAGATAATAACATTTATATTAAATAACTCTTTGCCAGACAAGTTTTCCGATTAGCACTGGGCGAACTTCATTAAAAACTTTCTAGTCTTTGAAGCTATTAAAGTTCAAAAACTATAACCTGACTTTAATAACAACTATAAGAAAAGCGACATACATATAGAGGAGTGCTCTCTCACTTCTCTGTAATATATATTTTCCAATGTGACGGCTCTTCCTCTCTTTTGGTACGCTCTTCTGGTCCGAAGACCGTACCATTGCCTACCTTTTCAACTGACGGTTGGTGCTTCAGTCTTAGACAGCATTATTAATGCTGTCTAATATAGAAGCAGGCTAATTTATTAGGAGTAGGATGAAATCCACGAAAACGAATAATCGAGAATTGAACTCTGGTCCTACGTCTTACAAATCCAACGCGGATACCGCTTTGCCACAGAGGCCATCAAAAACCATACCGTCAATCGCAAAAAAGCCATGGAATCAAAAATGTTAGGTCCAGGTCCTTTAAGCGGTTCGTTGTCCACCATGTGCTGTATGTTGTGAACTACATGCTCGACATCGAGGAATGGTGGTCTCACGTTGCCCTTTTTTTGAGACCGTCATCAGCTTAAATGAGGCCGAGGCCTCGTAGCGGGAGAGGAAGGAGGCGGCAGATGCTTAACCGCTCCGCAGAAGAAGAACTGGTGGGTGGAGACGCCGATATGCGCACCTCTTGCCACTCCTGTACACACTGCTGAGTGCTCGACGAGCGCGTCGGGATGTAACATCCCTTTCCTAGACGATTCTTTGACGACTCAAGAAGGTCACAGGCAGCGACGCTGGGTTTTCGCAAGTATTTTGATTGAAGCAACAAGCCAGCGAGTCCCATATACCCGAACGAGATGTGTAAAGACATTTCCCAGCGAAAAAAAGCCCTTTTAGTGTTGGAATTTCAAATTAATTATTACAATTTTTATATTAAAGCTGTGGTCCAATTGTTATAAAGTCAGTGGAAATGTAAAAACTGAACCGCGGTAGCGTGTCGATAAATCTGTGCGGCCGTCAATCTCCTTGATTGGCGTCCACGGTGATGTCGGAGCGAAGTCACCGCGTAGTGGCGACAAACTGTTTGACAAACGGCTCTCGTAGTCGCGAAACGAACCAGGGATTTACAATGTACTGATTGACAACCGAGCTTCCTGTTTACTAGATTTTTTTAATTAGTTTTTGGTTTAGCCCAAAGCAGTTCTAATGACTACTGTACTTCGTTATTTTATTTTATGTGTAAGCTTTAAGCTAACTTTTTTTACAGACATAAATTAGATAGAATAAAACTTCGCGACAGGGATACATTATAAATTAAAAAAAGATATATAAATAAGATTGTTTGTAATAAGTATTTACAAAGTTCATATGTTATTAATGTTATTACACAAGAAAGTTCAGGTTTTGTTAAAAAAAAATTTACTGAACTCTTAAAATAATATTTTCAATGATAAGTTCCCACTATTAATAACGCATCTATCCTCAGACCGCGGGGTCTCTCAAAAACTGCCTCGTCAACGTAATCCGCCATTTTATCCCCAATTCATTAATTGTGACGTGGCCTTTTTGCGATAATCAGAGGGATGAATTGATGGGCGAGTTTATACAGGCTACAGGCTACAGGCTACAGGGGCCCAAATGTAGCGCTCAATCAAATAACCACAGAAGCCCTTGCCAACAGAACGTACGCTTTCTTAATTCATTCTATAACATGCTTCACCGATTCCCTAAAGAGAAGCGGTTTTTAATTTAACGCATATGTAAAATATAAATTAGATCAATTTGCGAAATATTATTTTTTAAATTTAAAGAAGTCTATTGCTAGCTAGACGGACAAAGAATTAAAGAAACTAGACCACTACAATAATTACGACTATCAAACCGAAATAGTTTTAAGTATTAAGCTTTAAATATAACTATCGCTTTATTATAGAAAATAATCCAAGTCATCATCATCATCATCATTACCAGCCTGTAGACGTCCATTGTTGGACATAGGCCTTTTTTAGGGACTTCCAAACACAACGATCCCGAGCCGCCTGTTGCCAGCGGCTCCCTGCGACACGTTTGATGTCGTCAGTCCACCTGGTTGGGGGTCGACGAACGCTGCGCTTTCCGGGTCGGGGTTGCGAATCTACCACCTTGGGCCCCCAACGTCCATCAGCTGTTCGAACTACGTGCCCCGCCCATTGCCACTTCAGTTCTGCGACTCGCTGAGCTATGTCGGTTACTTGGGTTCTTCTGCGGATCTCCTCATTTCTGATTCGATCACGCAGAGATACTCCAAGCATTGCTCTTTCCATCGCCCGCTGAGTGACTCTGAGCCTTCTTATGAAGCCCGCAGTCAGCGACCAAGATTCGGATCCGTAGGTCATCACTGGCAACACGCACTGTTCGAAGTGCAAGAAAATAATCCAAGTATTCTACTTTAAACGCAGATATTAATTAGGTAATATTTTTTTCTAAACCCAAACTTATAAACCAAAATCAATATAAACGGTACAGAACAGTGCAAGCTAATAAGCAATAAACCAATTTATACAAATACCTGCAATAATATTTTCCGAAGTCAAAACAGAGAAATAAAAAGTTAATAGAAGGAAATGAAAGGAAACAATAAGATATTTCTCTAGGATACAAATGCTCTGTGCTGTCTCGGAGATGATTGTCTCGGCCTCGTTCATTAGCGCGTTCACCGCACCAGCTCCTTTTTGTTACCTTTGATGTCAGATGGTGTCAGATATTTAATGGCATTACGCAATTGTCACTATAACGATTTCAGTACATAAATAACTACTACAAATTTTTATAAACCTTTCCCTTCTACTATGAGTCAAATGTTGAAAGTGGTATTGGAATTTTGAAGTCTGACGGTGATAAATATTTACAAATAGAATTTGACCTTTTTGTTACCTTTGATGTCAGATGGTGTCAGATATTAAATGACATTGCGCAGTTGTTGTGCGCTACTTTACCGCAAAATCAGTATTCGGACGATTATTCGAATTTAATTAATGTGCATAGTACTTACGGGTCAAGACTATTAAAATGTGAATATATTTAAACCAGAACTTCTTGTAAACACCACATATATTTTTAACCGGCGAAAAAATCGGAGGAGGTTCTTAATTCGACACGTATATATATATATATATATATATATATATATATATATATATATATATATATATATATATATATATATATATATATATATATATATATATATATAGATATATATTTAATGTATAACCACGCACAACTTTTTACAGAGTTGTCCGATTTTGATAATTCTTTTTTTATTAGAAAGGGCACACTTCCAAAATGGTCCCATTGTCTTCATGTTAGGATCTAATGATGATATCCTGGGAAAATTGAAAGAACTCTTCAAATGTTATAGGCACACTTGCAGCGATTTCGGTTTTTGTATAAGATCGGTAGCTTTTTGGCTACAAGTACCGTATATTATACTATGACAGTATAGTACGAGTACGTTACGTGGCGATAAATCACTAAAAATTAAGAAATAAAAATTTTTAACAAAAAATATAATATATATTTAGTTGCTTTTCTTTACTTATCTATGAAGTTTTATTCTGATTTTGATGAAATAGTATTAGTTAAATTAAACAATGTCTATTACAATAAAAAATAATTACTTAAATCGGACTTGTAATTCCGGAGACATGTGAACACAAACATACATATCCTTTTGAAATTTTGCACATTTGTTCATACGCTGATATAGACTAACATATGTAAAAACTGGGCAGTTCTGGAAATATTATGTACATACGGTTCGAACTGATCTTCTGAACTTCCTTTTTTAAAGTCGGTAAAAAAAATGAATAATTTTTCCCGTTTTTCCACATTTACTACTGTTGATGTTATTTAGTCTAAAGCATTCCTCGCTAAATGGACTATGCAGCACAAAATGAATATTTTAATTGGAACCAGTAGTTCCTGAGATTAGCGCGTTCAAACCAACAAACTCTTCAGTTTTTAATATAACTATTGACTTACATACTTTTTGTGTATGATCAACGTATGCTGAAATTCACTGCTCAGCTCCTATGTGTCTTAGCCTAATGTTATATAGCCTATAACCTGCCCTGGAGTATGGATTACAATCGTACCAAGTTTGGTTCAAATCCCTTTAGTAATTTTTTACCCATACGTGCACATACAAACAGATTGACTAACAAACAGATAAAAAAATTACTGAATGCATTTTATCCAATATTTATTTTGAATATATGTATATTCAATGTACAGAATTCACCTCTCTGCAGATTTATTCTAAGTACAGATAAAAAAACAGGCGCAGGTTTTGGTTTCATTCTTAATGAAAAAGAAAATACATTTTGGCCCCCAAGTCAAAAACTTTTTGATGGTGACTTTCCTGTCTAAAACTTGAATGACACTAGACACTATTATTATTTGTAGCCTAAAAATAGTCAACTTATATTTCAAAGGAAGGTTGACCAGGAATAGGCTCCTACAAAATATTTTAATCTTGATTATAATTTATCAAATAGTTAACTAAATTTTGCACTGTCAGCTATTGTATCATTTTTATACGGCATTACCAACCTAATTTATTTCTGCCACAGGGGCTATTATTTACCGCGAATTTATTTTGTATCACACGTGTGGGTGAATGTACAGCAGCTAAATCCGAAATTGTTAATGAAGCCTTATTATAATAGAGTGTGCCAAAATAAAATTAGTCGAAGAAATTATTTCTATTTACGAACGGATAATTTTTCCTTTGAAATGGCACTTCAAAGGATGTTTGTTTGGTAGTCGATTTATTTACCGCTTTGATTTTGAACATTGACTGTCGGTCGACGTCTCGACGCGCTGCGACCTACGTAATTGGTTTTATGTAAATACTAGAATGATCAGTGGAAATGTGGGGCTTTTAAATTGACTGCTAGAGAGTTTATTATATTATTTTGTTTGGGGGTGAATTGTTACTTGGTTCTAAATATCATCGTGTTTATTTAGTGGGACCGTTTCACGTATGCTTTTTCGTCTTCTCAGGTACAGTTAGGAATCTCTGGTTGTCAGAATTCTATGTATTCTAAATGGCTTGGTCTCATCTGGAGCTAGTTAACGATAAAGGTGTATAAGAGATTTGGCATTCTGGTATGACAACAATATAAGAAAAAACGGGTATAACCCTCTGACAAGTTAAGCCCCTGTCTAGATTAATCTTTATATCTTTAATTTTAGGTTTATGTATTTACTCTTCAATCTTATGTTCTAAGTATCTAGAAAAATAATAACAAAAGTATAGTTTGATTTAATTACCTCGTTGGTCTAGTAGGCTTCAATTAATAAAATTCTGGGGCTTACAGTTTTTGGTTCAGGGTATGAAATTATCCGGAAATTTCCCGGAGTAGAGTAGCTGCCCGGAATTGGGAAGTTGGTCACATACATACATTTACATTTGATTGCAATAGCTATGTAGCCAAACCGCATTCGTGTAGCGTGTTGACTCTAACCTTAAAATCCCCTCTCCTATAAGATGAACAGTGGATCATGTAAAATGACTGATATAAAAACAACATAGTTACGATTCAAAAATTAATGTTCTTGCAATAATGTCCTCTATACACGCTAGTTTCGTGGGCAAACCAACCTCCAATCCCACAAGTAATATTTGAATTAAGGCATAGACGATTTCTCGCGGGCGGGGCGCCTGCTCGCGGCCCGCTGTCCCCGCGGCTCTGTACCCGGTAATTGAAACCGAACCCAGCACTGTTTACCCAGGCTATATTATAAACACGGAAGCTCTGTGGTACTGTAATGGCGACAAATTTAACGTGGATCTTGTCGAACGATAGGAAGGCATTTTGACATTAAATAACATGTTAAACTCTTTTTTCTAATATCACTGTAAATTACTATAGAAATGACAAAAAATCGTATATATGAATCGTACGTATGAACATCGTTGGTGATTACAGCCTATTTGGTCCAGTATAGCCTGCATGACTTTGGGTTTTGAGTTCCTGGTTTCGAGTTTTAATTTAACCAATAAAATTTGAGTTTTTTAATATTTTAAGAAATAAAAAACACCCCCGCATGTCAGATAACACAAAGCCATCAATCCCGGTCTTTAAAAATAGGTATAGTAGTAGATTTTGTTATATTGTTTGTCCAGGATAATAACATGCATTATAAAAGATGATATATTTAAATTTATCAAAGTGAAAAATAACCTAAAAACCGCTCAATCGATCTGAAGAAGTTCACAAACAGTATAAACCCAACAATCACATCCAAATGCGTGAGTAAAAGAATTATAAGGGCCCAGCACGTGAGTCGCCTGCAAAGCCCGTACAAATAATAGCCAGTGTAATTAATACGACGTTAAGATTGCAGCGGCTCGTGTAAGCGCGCCTTAACAGCGGCCGGGCTAAGCGTTATTGTAATTTGCCCTGTGAAACCCCTTTGTGTTTTAATGAAGTGCTTGTTTACGGTCGTGTTCAAGAGATTTGTAAAAGTATTTATACAAAAAATATGATATAAATAAAAGTTTAAAAGCCACTTATTACTGTACTCTCTATATCTTATACAGAATTAAAATTTGATTTTCGTGGTTAGAATATCAGTAATGCTTAATCTGCTAACCTAATAAAATGAATAAATAAATAGACTACAAGCAAATGAGAAAATCCTGGGAATCGAATCCAGATGTTTTACAATTATAATACAAGCATTTTGAATTTTGCCAAAGGGGCAGTCAAAATCATTACATGCTTAAATCTCTAAAACTTCGCAACCGATTTTCATACGGTTTTTTTAACAGAGAGTGATTCAAGAGGAAGGTTTATGTGAGACGAATATCTTAGCATTCCATGGATTCACCGTGCGGGTGCCGGGTCCATCGCGTGGCCGAGAGAAAAACTCCGAACAGAGCCCGAGACTTGTGACTCGGGTGTAGGTTTAAGGGTACCCTTTGTGACGCGCGTCAACACTCACCTCCTCTGTTCAAGTTATTCTCCCTGCCCAACCATATTCGGAAGGACCCTACTAGTGCAGCTTTGGACACTCGTTCCAATATGGAGCTTACTGCGCTTCTAGTAAGGCCAAGGTCTTTTAGCAGGTTGTAGAGAGACTTCGCTGGTATACCCCTCGCACCCACTTCTACCGCGTATAAACTAACCACATAGCCATTTTTGGTTAGTTCATTAGTAAGGTCATAGTATTTATTCACTTTGAATACATGGTCTTTAGGGATGTTTGTTTCCCACGGCACTGTAAGCTCGACAAGTACTATACGTTTAATTTGTTTGGAAAAAAAAATATGTCCGGTCTAGATGTCGTAATAGCTAAGTCTTCCGGGATTTTATAGTGCTTATCATACGTGTGGGATCTGCTCAAAGTAAAACACTACGAAACTGATTTTAAACTTTTATTTCAACTTGATACGTCCTTACGTCCTACGTCTTATTCACCTTACTCCGCCATCTTGCCTATCCCTCTCCTATCTCCCTTTCACGCATACATCTGTCCCTCTCACACTTACTTACGTTCCGTTCCCACAACTCGGCCATTCTACTTACTCCCTGTCCTCAGGAACACACATCTTTCATACCATCATCCACACTTACAATGAAATACTTACATAGACATCTTAAGTGTAAAATCATAGAAACTAACAATCATTTCTTTACTACAATAGAAATCTTAAGCATAAAATTATATAAACTAACGATTGCTTTCTTACAAGATATTACAAATTAAATACAACATAACATATCATACAACATAACATATCATACAAGATACAGATCCCCTTAAGATTAAATTACAGACATTATTTCTAAAACATTCCATCCCTCTATCGTTCATACAATACAGTCATCCTACATACTCACC
Source organism: Mycalesis mineus (assembly GCA_034621355.1). Taxonomy (NCBI): domain Eukaryota; kingdom Metazoa; phylum Arthropoda; class Insecta; order Lepidoptera; family Nymphalidae; genus Mycalesis; species Mycalesis mineus. Next base: position 16,353,582 of record CM067887.1, on the reverse strand, counting down.
TCATTATGGCTCAGGCCATTTTTTCATTTGGTCAGCTGAGCTTGAAGTACAGTTCGGGCCTTCTGTAGAACTGTCTACCTTTTCCATCTCATAGCGATCATTTAAATTTACTTTAGTTATACGATATGGACCTAGGTATTTCGCCTTGAGTTTAAGCCCTTTACCGAACTGTGTTCTTTTTATTGCTACTAAATCACCCATCTTATACTGCTGACTCTGCTTCCTGCGTCTATTAAAGTATTTTCTATTTTCTTCTTGTATAGCTAAAATTTGCTGTTTTGCTTTCTCACGTAACTCTTCTCTGTTGCTATCGTACTGTTTAGCCGCTTCTTCCTGTAATAATTCTAAAATTTCGAGGTCCTCTTTACATCTCATCTTGATGCCTATTAGTAAATTACACGGGGTGGTATTAATGCTTCTTTGAAAGGTGCTATTTAATGCTCTCTGAACTCTACTTACATGCTTGTACCAAACACCTGAGTTTTCAATACAAAGCTTTGTCAGCATGGGAATTATTATACGGTGTATACGCTCCACCTGCCCATTTCCTCTTGGCACACCAGTAGTGATGGTTATATGCTGGATATCTTCCTCTTTACAGTATTCTTGAAATTCATGGCTGGTGAAAGCAGTCCCTCTGTCAGATATCAGTCGCCTGGGATTACCGAAGGTTTGCTGATGTATCTTAAGCTTGTTCAGTGTTTCTGCACTCGATGTACTCTTTGTAGGAAATAACCAGACAAACTTGGTGAAGGCATCAATTACTGTGAGAATATAATTATACTGCTTTCGAGTTTCAGTCAAAGGTCCAACATGGTCGATATGCAAAGTATCTAATGGTGAACTTTCTTTATTTAAAGGGTTTAAAAACCCTTCCTGTTTACCCTCTTTCCTCGTAGCTAATAAACATGGTATGCACGATCTTATAAACTCTTCTATCTTTCTTTCAACATCTTTTATATAGTAATCTTGACAAATCAATTCTTTCATTTTCCTCCTTGAAAAATGCCCATTACTGTGTACTCTTGATAATATTTCCTTTTCTAATTGTTTAGGTATGACTAATAATTTTCCATCTCCCTTGTACAGTATATCTCCATCTGTTGAGTAATCTTTGAATGACTTTTCCTTGAGTATATCCTTTATTGCTTTTATGCCATCGTCATGGTCTTGTGCTATTTTAATCTGGTCACGTAAGGATGTTACTGTAGTCACCCATGGATATCTGCTGAGTGCATCAGCATGACGCATCTTCTCTCCAGCTCGGTGTTCTATTTCGAAGTCATGTTCATTCAGCATTAGTACCCATCTTGCTACTTTTGCAGAGAGATCTTTTTCCTCAGGGTCTGCTGAAAAGCTTTACAATCGGTTACTATCTTAAAATGTTTTCCATACAAATAGTGGCGAAACTTTTTAACGCCTTCCACAACAGCCATAGCTTCAAGCTCATAGCTCGACAGCTTGCTTTGTGCTTCATTCGTCTTACGGCTCATATAATGCACTGGGTGTAAGCCAGTGTTGGGGTGAAATTACATGAGAACGGCTGATATTGCAGCTCTTGATGCATCTGTATGCAATTCAGTTTTAAGGTTAGAATCAAATATCTTCAAGACTGGACCAGAACACAACTTTTCTTTTAACAAATAAAAAGCCTTTCTGTGTTTGTCATCAAACACACACTCTACATCTTTCTTTAACAAATCATTAAGTGGCTTAGCAATAGCGGCATATTGTTTTATGTATTTCCTAAAGTAGGAAGTTAGACCTAAAAAACTTTTAAGTTGCTTACTCGTTTTAGGTTCAGGAAATTTCATAACTGCCTCTGTTTTCTCTGTAGTCGGTCGTACCTCACCATTCTTGATTGTATGGCCCAAGTACTCAATCTCGGTCTGTATTAACTTTGCTTTCTTCCAATTAATTCTTAGCCCATACCGTGAAGCAACTTCCAAAACTTGCTTTAGACGTTGTAATGCTTGTTCTTCATTTACTGCGGGAATTATAATATCATCTATAAAAATCATCATTATCTTCTGCGCTAGCAGCTCACGGAAGATTACATTAACGAACCTCATAAAATATTTAGGACTGATCGAAAGTCCAAATGGAGCTCGCAAAAACTCATACTGTCCCTGGTGACACACAAAAGAAGTGTAAGGAATCGACTCCTCACTAATCTTTAAATGGAAGAAACCATTTTTTAAATCAAGCACACTGAAAACATTAGCTTGGGATAACTTATCGATAAGATCATCAATGATTAGTAGTGGATATTCATCCTTAACTATCTTTGAATTAAGCTGCCTGTAATCCACACACACTCGGATGCTGCCATCCTTTTTCTTCACTAACACAAGAGGGCTAGAGTATTCAGAGAAACTTACCCTTATGATTCCGTCTTTCAACCACTCGTCTATTTGTTTTTCAACAATACCTTGTTCCATGTAAGATAACCTCCTTGGCCGTTGAGCGACAGGCACATCATCCTTTAATATAATTTTCAGCTCTAAAGGTGCCTCCTCAACCTGGACTGGATGGTAGTTGTCTATAGACTGATGCACTTCCTGTCTTAATAAAGGATTCTTAATATGTTCTGTAAGACAATCTAATTCATCTGAAATGCAATTAATATTATTCACCCATTAATTTCCATCCCTAGATATAGAAACGCATCCATCTCTCATTAACATTGTTACTCCTTTCCTGACCTATAATCAAATCATACGGCATACAATTTCTAGGTATAATATAGAACGAAATATTATCGTAGCACTGTCCATCTATTTTAATTGAAGTCTTAATTTTGCCTAATGACTGTACTCGTGAACAACCAAGACCAGTTAACATAAGTCCGCCGACGTTAAACTCAACTTTAAATAATTTAGCGCACAACTCTGCCGAAATAAGATTTACGTCACTGCCCGAATCTATTAGCGCACTTGAACTGTGATTTCCCGACACAATCACCACTTTTACAGGTTTTTCATCGCTTTTCCTATCTTTATTTATTTGCAAAACTTCAAAGTCGTTGACCTGAGACTTCTCGACGTCACTGTCACTGTCACTGTCATGGCCGCTCGCGCATCCCGTCGAGTCGACCGTGCCAAACATGGCCGATCGCTGTTTTACCGGCTCCGTTGATTGGCCCGCCGTGCGTAGTTGCAGCGCGCTTTGTGCCGGCTGCTTTACCGACTTCCCGTTGACGCCGCTGAATCTCACGGTGCTTGGAGCGCCACTGGTTGCACTGAACTTGGGACATTGATACGAAAAATGGCCGAATGTATTGCAGCGAAAACATTTAACGCCATTTTCACAATTCTTTGCCATATGACTTTCCCCGCAGTTATAGCAGCGTCGCGTCGTTGATGAGGATGTTTCTATTTTTTTTCTAGGCACTGTCATGACCTTGACTTCTTTCTTTATGTTCTCGCGCATTTTTTCGTATATTAGAAGTTTTTCTTTAAGCGCAGTATATGTTGTTACGCCATATAACACGACCTTGTTTGTTTGACAGTCTTCTATGCCGTCGATGATATATTGAATGGCTACATAATCGGGAAATTTAGCTCTTTTCCCTAACTCCTTCATAGCCAGCATGTACTGATAGTAACTTTCATTCTTCTGTTTTTTTCTAGATGCCATTAATTCGTGCATTTCTTTGCTGTTGATAGCTTCCGGAAATTCTCTTTACACGGCAATTTTTAATTCGTCATATGTTTTAAACACCTTTTCCGACTTTAGCCATAGCCCGGCCGTACCACATAACGTCCTTCTTGCTATTATTAATTTTTGATGCGGTGTCCATTTAAAAATTTCGGCGTTATCTTCTATATCCTGTGCCCACTTTGTAGATGTGTACGACTTGTCCTCGCCGTTGAACTGAGCTATGCTTCCCTCGAAACCATAAAACATGGCGGTGGGCGCCGCGGCTTGTGTGGCGTCCCCCATCTTTTCCGCTTCCATCTTTGCAATCAAAATTGATAAATTTCGTCTTTCGTCTTAAACGTCTTTCGTCGTCCGTCTTTCCTTCGTACGTCGTGTTCTTTCGTGATTATTCGGTGTATGTCCGGAACACGTGCGCCTCGCGTCTTGTGTCGCCCGCGCCGGTTGCGTCGTATGTTAATATATTTCGTGATTCACTTTATTTCGTCACGCGCACACTTTGAGCGATCCCGGACGAGTCCCCAAAATGATTTGTGGGATCTGCTCAAAGTAAAACACTACGAAACTGATTTTAAACTTTTATTTCAACTTGATACGTCCTTACGTCCTACGTCTTATTCACCTTACTCCGCCATCTTGCCTATCCCTCTCCTATCTCCCTTTCACGCATACATCTGTCCCTCTCACACTTACTTACGTTCCGTTCCCACATACGTGTCCATTAATATAGTCCAATCAGGAGCAGAGCCCAGAATTGAATAAGGCTTGCTGGTGGAATTTGTACTTGAGCCTGCTTTAACGAAGTTAGTTTGTCTTTTATTCGTCGTCAACCCTTTTTGAGCCCTAGCTACTGAAAGGCTTATAGCTTCACGTATGATTTCTAGTACTCTGTCGTGGCGGCGTGAGTAGAGACCCCTGTCCAGGAGCACCTTGCATCCTACCAATAAGTGCCTTGCAGTGCCCACTGCCTCACCACAGGTATAGCAAGATTTTTCCGAGGCTTTTCCCCATCTTACTAGGTTACTCTGATCTGGGAGAGTCAGTCGAAAGGCATTAAGATAAAATTTCAATAAGGCAGGAGACCAATCATACAGCAAGGCGCGCCACTTCAGAGCCAGAGGGATGCAGAACTCGCCTAAGTTTAACCACTCGTTTTGCATTTCTAGGTTCATGGCATGCACTTTGTAGTTGTCGTCCTCATCTTGTTTAAGAAAAGATTTTATTATGTCTTGGTCTTCCTTTTTACGTCTTGCACCCAACCCGGTTCTATTTACCTGAGCCCCTGCCATAAATTGCTTGTAAAATTGAAGCCTAGAGTCAAGTTTTCCGGCACCCTCGTCTTTAGGAAGTGATGCAACTAGTTCGTCCTGGGACTTAACTAGAATGTGCGTTCTGGTAACCCTGAGGTGTTTATAGAGTTCCGATGGCCTTTTTAGTTTTAACCCAAAATTTTTGTAATCTCTGAATAGAGTTGAAGGGTCAGCCGAGAGTGCTAGACCAAACCAAGACTGAAGTCTTGGCTTGGCTGGCACCGACTCCTAGATATGCTTAAGTAAATTAAAGCAACTAAATGACACAGTTATTTTTTACTTTTTAGTGCGTTTTGAGTCGGTTCTATTTTTGTTAAAAAATTTTATTTCTTACTTTTTAGTGATTTATCGCCACGTACAGTACTTGTACTATACTGTCATAGTATATTATATGGCACTAGTAGCCAAAAAGCTACCGATACCGAGTCAAAAACCGAAATCGCTGTAAGCGTGCCTCCAAAATTTGAAGAGTTCCTTCAATTTCCCCAGGATATCATCAGCAGATCTTAACATGAGGACAATGGGACCACCTTGGATGTATGCCCTTTCTAATAAAAAAAGAATTATCAAAATCGGACAACACTGTAAAAAGTTATGCGTGGTCATACATAAAAAAAAAAAAAATATACGTGTCGAATTGAGAACCTCCTCCGTTTTTTTTCGTCGGTTAAAAAAGTCCGCGATTGTATTTGTCTATCTCTTAGGGATAGCCAACAATAACCATTTTTTCATTTTCAACCAAAAGTAATGGCTTAATTACGAAGCGATTTTAAGCAATACTGCATTAATTATCATCAAATTAAGTATCTTAAATACTTTGTGCATTCAATATAGATCACTATTGCTCTTTACAGCATGTAATTTGCATGAATATTTTCCAAGATATATAAGATTCAAAATGCAGAGACATACTTTAGTACCAGCACCTGTGCGAAGCTGGGGCGGGTCGCTAATTAATATTTAAGTATTAAATAATAATAATAATTAAAAAGTTACTTAAATTAGATACCATTAATGTGCCAAGAAAAGTTTTTCGATAAGCGCTTTAAAGTTTCTCTAACAATAGACAAAAGGAAATAAAAGAAATAAAAAAACTAATGAATTTCTAATCACTGCTCTAAACACAAGCGGAAAATAATTCAGATAAGGGAATTATTAGAGCTGTTTCACATTAACCACGAAAAACGACACTGTTTAAATTGCATCGTATTTTTATCTATACTAAAAAAATACATAATAGTACAAGTATATTCAGGTCGATTACATCGGATGGAGGAGGAATACTCGATCATCGTTCCAATGCTGTAAAGGTGGAAACTTGTGAATAAGTCAGTTAGGTATTCGTTTACATGGCAACTACAAAACAGATTTGGCTGAAATTAGGAATGGTGAAATAAAACTATACGACCATTTAAATTAATTTGTTATTAAAATGCCTACAGATGTCACCCATCCGAGAAAAGTAATAATTAGCACACACACAGTCGTAGCCTGCCACTAAACAAGACTGATGTTTTTTGAATAGACCCAAGCTGGAAACTGAATGTAATACTCTTAACTCTTAATTGTAAATCAACGCATGTTTAATTCTACTATTATATTTGTCTAAAACACGTAAAAGTAGCGGCAACTTCAAATGTGTGGTGCAGCCCTTAGAAAAAGGTTCAACGGGCTAATGTAAGAGTATTATCGCAATACAAAAGGTGCCGACAAAGGTACGAACAGAGCTAGCGGCCTATTAATCTCGCACTACAGTAAGAGTGTGCTAATCTATCGATATCGGAAACATATAAACAACGCCTCCTGCTCGAATAAAAATAAACGCCAAAGGAGTTTAGGACAATGAGATTCGGTCTGATAGATTACGGCCGCGGCTAGTTTCCATCTTGTGAACAACACCGTGCGATATAGCGTTACTTTACAACGCTACATATAGAATCTAGATCTATCTTAGAACTTTTAGTGTTTTATAAACTGTTTTACTGTTTTGAACTTAACAGTACTTCTCCAACTGTGTCTCAGACAAACTAATCCTTTAGTTAATACTTCTTGAGTCCCACAAAATCTCATGAGTGAGATCTCGAATTTGTCTCTATATCCATTAGTAATGAGTTAGACAGAGACGACATGGAGACTGTCAAATTTCGTTACAGAATGCAGACAAATAGAATGCGTAGCAAAATTATGTTCGTAGACAATGGCGTAGCACGTCTACGCATAAGTGATCTTCCTACTCACAAATTCACCTAAAATTAGTAGAATCGCGTGATAGATCTTCGCAAGCGAATTTTATCACCTCTAACCATCTAATTACCAATTTTCTAGTTAACTGAACAGTGAGACCGAATGATTGACCGATTTAATCACGGCGAAGTGAATGAACATTTCACCACCGAGGATTGCCAATATAAGAAAAAGTCTAATATTTGAACCAATAATAATTATATTTAATTATATAATTTAGTTTCAAAGCGCTATCCGTATTTAATCTATGACTTCTGTCGGCCGTCCCAAGACACACACGATTTTTTTTCTTTTGTCCGAAAGACCATAATGAAATAATTGTTGCTCCAGACTTCCTGTATCTGTTTTTGGCGGTAAATTTGGAGATTAGCATTAACAGACAAACTAAACAGAATTACAGAAATCGGTTCTGTTGTTCTCCTTTTACCAATGCAAGTAATTATATTTTGGTAATTTGAAGTACAGACATTCAATTTCTTTCTCCTATCATAGGGTTTATAGATAGTTATATTATACCATAGCCAAGTTAGTGCCTTTTTATAAACTAAATCACCACTAAACACCAGGTAAGATCGTAGTCAAACACTAAATTGGCGTTTAAAAGGATAGAAACCCTAGCCAGTAATCAAAACTAAGATCAGCAAGTTATAAAACAAATGCATACCACCTTGCGAGAGAGATGACCATCAACAAGTTCACAGTTCTGCAGTACAGAATTTCCGCTGACAGCGTTGTCAGCCCTACATTTACGGGTAAGGGAGAAAAAATTGATTGCGTTGAATCAATTCGTTTGCGGCGTCGACCGGCGGGTTTTTGTTGACACCTTAAACCGATTTTTTTATCACCCCCAGGACTTAATCAAACTGAGGACCGTCAATATTCATTAACGCGGCACACTTTTTGCGGAAAATTAGGATCGAGTAATTGCTGGCCATCTTTTTATATAAATGATTGTGTTTGTACTAACTCAGCGTGGTCCGGAGCTTGAAGGGAGTAATATAATTTTACGATACCGCTTAAAACATTTGTCCAGACCGAGCAAGCTATATATATCCAATAGATATTTTTTACGTTGTCATAGTAACTAAACAACATATTGTATATATTTAATATATATAAAAAGCAATTTAATAACTTAGTAAAGGTCAATGTACTACTTTGGCACAAAGAAGTGCAAAACGTGTATTTAATATAGTCGGAGAAAGCAAGTGAACAAAATCAATTTATTAGTTATTATAAACCATAAACTCTATTTTAGAGTAATAATTATTGACGGTGTAATGAAAATACCCATCTTATACTAAATTAAAAAGTGGATTAACATTTCGTAGGGCATGCACCGAACAGGTCTTACAAAGTACCAACCTGTATCCATCAGCCTAAAACGTAAAAATTATGCCTCATATGCCTATTTTTCAATTACTCCAAAAACCACGTCCTTGAAACTGAAATATGGCACTATTTCTTGGGGTAAGAGATAAATATGACAGTATAACCCGGGCGAGCTGTCACAAAAAGCTCTACATAGTCTTACTTCCATAAAGTAAGTGTGTTTGTTTATTATGTAAAAGTGACCCCCACGCAAAAAACAAATTTCAGCCTACGGCTCTGTCGGGGAAAAGGTACTCCAGAGTTATAGCGTACCTAAGCGCTGGCAGATTGCCGAAAATATGAGAAATGTTCTCTTCCCAAAATGTAGGATGCAGAGCTGGAATGGACCTATCAATCACTGCTACAGCGCAATGTAGGCAGGGCGTGATTAAGCATCGTATCACATACAGGGTATCTCTATTATCATATTCCACGCTTCTGAATATTACTTTGTATTTAAATAGCTTTATCAACAATGCGGAAATTACGTTCCATTTTAAACCACAAACAGTAATTCACGATGTATTTTCGTCGCAATGCTGTTTTGGTATCAGGGATTTTCACACGCCTCCGGTGCTAAAAGTAAAGAACTTGGGAAAGAATTATCATGACATGAGTAAAACTATCCTTGAATGTTAGAAATAGTGAACTTTTTAGTCCAAATAAAAGAGGAACAAACGTAGGTTCCATATATACAGTGCTCGTCGAGCGGATTATCTCTGCTGACTACCTACTTCAAGCTGCTACTGAAAATTTCATAAATAAAAACTAATTTTAAATTCACAAGCGACCTTGTGAACCGCTTTACTATTCTATTTTCAATGGAGTAAAATTCTTATTAAAATAAAGGAATTGTATTGAATTAACACATCCGTTTAGTTCCATCAGTTCAGCAAAATAGCATAATACTCGTATATCTAATAGAAAGGCACCCAAAGGCATTAATTGTCATACATACATTAAGTTAACAAACATAAGAGACAATTAATAGCGAGGAATATATTAAGCTACGAGTACGTACGCGTCCGCATACAGTCGTATTATAATTGAATTTATGGTACACAGTCAAATTCCTCGGAGTGGAGAAAGCATTAGTTTAATCACGTGTGATACAAATTGGGAGCATTGAAATGTTCCCACTCTATACGAGATTGTAAGTGGTATGTATTCGTAAAATTTATTTTAAACTAGTTGTAGCGCGATGTTTGTCTGCGGGAATTCTTAACACTGGCGATACCGCAGTTGTACAACACGTTTTCCTAGTCCCTGATAAACACATTTGTCTCTAAGTCCACTGACTGATTTTCATCCTCTAGTCACTTTTTTAAACATATATATAATATGTATGGACTAACATACCTATAACCCAAACCTTGTGCCATTGTGTGCTCAAACTGCAACTCTATCGATCGGTTGAATTGATAATCGATTTTTGACACGCCAGTTGTAAAGACAAAGACAGCCACTCAAATTTGTCATAACGTGTATAGCCTGAGACATTAAAACAGATGTTTGAGTTAACAATCTTTAAAAGTAAGCAAACGAAGGAATCCACCGGATCAGTTTTCCGTGTTTGAGGCAAGTTTTATCAAACTTAAATACTGCGGTGGCCTGCTTCTTCCACCTTATGCGGGCTGGCAAAGTTGCTCCGTACCAAGCTCGCGAGCAAATACAAATAGGTACTTCCCGGATAGCGTGGTATGCTTATTTTTATTTGAACTGAACTAGTCTAAACTTATACGTGTAGTCATATCTTACTAAAATTGTCTACCTTTTTTAATTCCATTAAAGGATTTTCCATTTTGTGGTACCAATATAGGGTTTGGTCTCCCTTCTTTTATAGCAGAGGAGCTCATTTCAGGATATGGAACTCAGGCACTTCTTTAATGTGGCTTGGCAACCTTAAGGTGATATTATAAACTCTTGTAACGATCATTAGGTATGAGTTAAGCTTTGTTAGCCTCCGTGGCGCAGTAGTATGCGCAGTGGATTTTTAAGACGGAGGTGCTGGGTTCGATACCCGGCTGGGCTAATTAAGATTTTCTAAATTGTTCCAGGACCGGCAGATGGGAGGCTTCAGCCGTGGTTAGTAACTACCCTACCGACAAAAAAACGTACAGCCAAACGATTTAGCGTTCTGGTACGATGTCGTGTAGAAACTGAAAGGTGTATTCTTCCTACTCCTAAAAAGGTAGCCCGTTTCCATCTTAGATTGCATGATCACTTACCATCATGAGTGATTGCAGTCAAGAGCAGGTTGTTATTGATGACAGTAATCGATGGCTTGACGTACTCTCCGAGGCTATACAACACCACCAAATTTCCAACTACCGGCTGCAAATTTAGAAGAAAAGCTCAGTATTTCGTAGCCTGACCCAAGATCATGTACATGGTGAAATCCGTATCTTGTAAAGCGCCATCTATCGACGTAAGTTAGCAAAGGACTATTACTTTTTAAAAGTTTCATTGTAACTTGCTCCAATCAACTCTTCTCCCCAGTGCATTTTAAAATAACACTGCATTTTATAATGCAAATAAATTAATATTTTCACAGCGTCCAAAGATAATATCGTTATTTATTGAAAAAGCAATCGGAACATTCCAAATTCCTTATTATTTATTTATTCTGTTCGTGCCAAATTCCGCGCGACAATTTGGCGCGAATTTATGTAATTCATTTTCCATCAATGTTTGTGTTACGTTCGAACTTGGAACGTTGTTTATTTTTTTAATTTCACTCGGCTGTAACCGACGTTTACAGGCAGTGAGTGAATTACGATTTTGCAGGAGGTTCTTCGTGCGTATATTTCGGCGGCAAAAATCGTAAATGCGGTTTTGTTGCTTAGTTATGTAGGTACTGATTTATTTATTTGACAATAAATAATGCTATTTAGGTTTTAGTGTGTAATTATTTTGTATGTGCGAGTATTTATTTTAATATAACACCTGAAGGCTGGTGATTTTACAGTCTAGAGTTGCCGGGAACAAATCGCTATTATATCGATAAGGGTGCCTTTTGCAGACTAATTTTTACATATTATTTGTATTACCCGTTTTTGTATAATAAAAGACAAAGTAGTTAATAATTACTTATATATCAAATCATTTTATGTATACATTAACACATTTTTTATTTAACAACAAATTATTTCTTAATTGAGAACATTGCAATGCAAAATATACAAACAAATAAGCGCTAAACTGTCTGTAAACCAAGTAAAGACCCTAAAAATAGTTTGCACTTTCCGTTGCCATTGAGTTGAGAACCTAATAGTGTATTATTTTCTTGTTCAGATATTATTACGTAAGATAATTTTCATTTCATTTTCAAGCGGACTTCTCGTGGGCGTCTGGTACTGAGCAACTAACCGCCACGAGTAAATCACGGCCGCGTCACAATAATTTCCCTGCACGCGTTGTATTCTATTCCCCAACCGCCGCGATGGCTCGCAGCAACAAGTCCCACATAATAGGGTTGTCCGGACCGCTCCGTACCGCGCGGGATTTACCCGTCCCCGTGCCCGTACCGCGTGACGTCTGGGAGGGGATTTACCGAAATAGGGTCGCGCCCATCACTCAACACTAATCCTGGCTTCAGAGTATACAATATATGGTAATTTAATTTCGCATAATACGTATTATATTACATATATTTGTAGGCTTACGTATTTGCAAACCAAAGACTTGCAATTTGCAAACTAAGTATTTATCTATTATATAGACGTTTATAAAAGTCAGTCGAGTTGATACATCAACTATAACACAAGAAAGGCTGCATGGCACAAAGGTCGATTACACTTTATAATAGCTATAGCACACAAAGGTCTAATAGAGACGGTATTTGAAATGGAAATCAGCTGTTATTTTTTACGAGGCTGAAAGTCATTATTTCCAAAATAGTTGTTACTAAGTTTATATTATTCATTAATAGTACAGTCATTTAATATTTTTACTTAGAAAGTTTTCCGGGAGTTTTAAAGATTACACTTTATAATAGCATATAGGCATATTTCCACCAATTCTATGTTAGCTATGCTAATAGAGACGGTATTTGAAACGGAACTCAGCTGTTATTTTCAATATGGCGGCGCAAACGGTTAACATACGGGGTGGCAAAGTTGAAATTTGGAAAGAGCATATGAAAATCTATAAAATTGCCAATTTTCAAAACTCCCGGAAAACTTTCCAGGTAACCTCTGTTTATTCGACCAAATGACTGTACTATAATAAATATGAAGGAAATTAATTTTTAAATCACGAGATTACCAAATTTTCCTGTCATAAACAAAAACAACTTTCTGCTCATCGTCAACCTCGTGCCGACTTCACATGCCGGTCCTTTGTTTACGTTTATTCTTCTTATAAAATGGCCAAACTATACTTATATTCACTGTTCCAAATTTCGATTCCATTATTTCTATCCGTAGCTATAATGAGTTCGGAATAAAAATACCTTGAGAGACATAAACAACGGCAGAATAACTCAATCCGTAGAAACAATGGCGCGTTGATGGGGGAAGAATCATAAAAACACCATTACTGCCTGCGCCGCTAACTTATCCCCGGGGAGCACGTAAATGATGGGAAAAAGCATAAACGAAGAGGCGAATACTGAAAAGGGTTAAGTATTTGATATAGACAGGTAATTTGAGACTTTTTAGATGGGATTGATTTTTATAAGCTTTTATTTTATTTAACTAGTTAAATAAAAATAAATAAATAAATAATATCTTTATGTGCTAGAATGTAGTACAATATGGATCTTAGAAATTAAATTACAACTTACATTCTACCATAATACATGGTGTGCAATATTAATTGAATTTACACATCAATAAAAGTAAATTATAATAGTTAAATTTAAATGTGTTATAAAATATATAGTGTCCATTACATTATAAAAATTAATTAAAATGAGTATTAGTGTTAATTGAATTAATTATTAAGATATCAGTTAAACAATATTATTGTATGTCATTATAAGTAATTAATTATTTTAAAAGTTAATTAGTACTATAAAAGCGTTTACTTAGTAGCCAGTCAAATAATTTTTTTCTAAATTGTCTTAGTGGAAGAGCCTTGATTGAGTTAGGTATACTGTTAAAAATCTTAATACACGTCCCAGGGCAATTTTAGAGAAATAATTTTGTTCTAGGAAAATGATTTAACACTATATCATTGGGATGTCTTGTATTCTCCGAGTGCATATTAAATCTTTTACTAAAAAGTTGCTCGTATTTTTTAACAAAAACACAGATATCGAACACATATAGGCTTGGTAAGGTTAATAGGTGGAGTCTTAGAAATAATGGCTTGCAAGAATCAAGGGGCACCGCCCCACGCATAGCTCGGACACACTTCTTTTGAGCAATAAATGCTCTATTAATGTCAGCGCCATTTCCCCAAAATATTAAGCCATAACGTAGGACGGAAGCAACGTATGCATGATATACCTCTAAGCTGACTTTCTTGTCTACAAGATTTTTTAGTCGTCTAAGAACGAAGCAAAATTATTTATTTTTCCTGCTACCAAGAAATTTTATGCTGTTTATGGAATCTACTTTTGCGCCATTATATTGTATATTTAACGGAGTGTTTAAGTTATTAATACGGAAGTGAATACATTTAGATTTAGTAAAATTTATTTGAAGATTGTTAATGTTAAGCCAGCTTGTAATAGATTTAATAGTAAAATTAATTTCACTTTCATGTACATTCATCTGCTTGTTCTTTTCAGTAGATACAATAATTGCAATGTCATCTGCATATAACACAGTTTTATAGTTAGTAACCTCAATAAGGTCATTGATATAGATGAGGAATAAGAAGGGCCCTAATATACTCCCTTGCGGTACACCAAATCTGTTGTATCTGTATTCAGAACTGAATTCTTGGAGCTCTCTTTTTATAAATTTTTTTATGATTACTGACTGACTACGATTGCTTAGATAAGATTTAATCCATTGAAGTACAAATCCTCTTATCCCTACTTTTTCCAACTTTCCCAACAAAATTTCATGACTGACAAAATCGAAAGCCTTGGAAAGGTCAAAAAATAGGTCAGTCGTATTCTTATGCAAATCTACGCATTTTGAAATCTCTTCAAGCAGAGAGAATATGGCGTTGTAGATTTATCTTTCTGAAACCCGTATTGCTCTTTACTTATAATATGAAATTTGTTACAATAATTTAATAGGTGCTTTAGCATACATTTCTCAAAAATTTTTGAAAATATGGGAACAAGTGTGATGGGTCTATAATTTCCCAAGTCTTTAATATTACCTTACTTATATATTGGTTTAATAATAGATTTTTTTAATATGTTTGGGAAACATCCTGATTCAAACAACCAGTTTATTAAATAAGTTAATACTGGGACTATGTAGCTTAATGATTGGAAAACATAGATTATAGAAAAGACAAAAGAGTTCATGAAAGCTTTCAAATGCTTTGTTGAAGTCTTGTTTATCCAATACCTCTGCAAAAGATAGATTTTTAATAGCGCTATTGAATTTTTTTATATTTTCTTCACTATTTTACTTTTGTCCTTGTGAAAACTCTTTTCGCGACTTTCTTCTCGTGGAAAGTCTGAATTACGACAATCTTTTTAGTTAAAAGATGTAATTATTAATTTAAAAAATAATTGTTTTAAGTGATATAATTACGAGTAAATTTCTTTTATGATTGGATCATTTATGTGCTCTTCCAACGCCGCCGCTTTCCCAACTCCAGGTTAAGAATTTCTGGAAAGGAATAAAACCCTAATCTCAAATCTCAAATCCAGGACCTAGTATCTGAAGCCGCATTAGATAACGAGTGCACCAATGAGGCAGAGAGCATACAATTTGCTAACATTAATACAACATTTGTGTCAACTTGCTTGTGAAAATAAAAACAGCACAACGATGTCGCGACATGATTAATGTCATGGCATCCCATGGAAAATAAATAATACATGAAGCTTGTTATCTATTCACTTTCCCCATGCTTGGCGGGCCGTCCCGGGGGCCGCGACATAATATATCACATACACTAAAGTGGCAACATGTTTTAAAATGAAAGGACCGCTCTAATGACTCGTTTTTGACATGTTTATATTAACTTTCAAGATCCCGGCGTCAGTAGAATACGAGATTATTTTGTTATCACCCAGCCACGGCAGGGTTATGTTTATTTCTGTGGTATACCTTGGAGCCTAAAGGCATGTTACAGTTCACCTTGAGAGGTGTCATTTGATTGGACATTTGTGAGAGTGATACTGGATACGTAAAAGTTATTAAGAGTTAAAAATTCTGGATTTCTGGTAAGATATGTTTTACAAAAGTTTTATTGGGCTATTCCCTTCACTACCAGATGGTGATGCTAATGACCGGCACCGCAGTATAAAAACTACTTTAAAAAAAATGTAACAAAAAATAGAACCGACTCAAGACGCACTAAAAAGTAAAAAATAACTGTGTCATTTACTTGCTTTAAATTTCTTAAGCATATATATGAAGTCGGTGCCAGTAAGTTTAAGGAACATTTATTTTACGTAGTAAAGCAGTTTGTGGGTTCTAGGTAATGTCCTTAAAGTAGAAACCTTGGCTGGCACCGATTCTTAAGTAAATTAAACTAAATGACAGTTATTTTTTACTTTTTAGTGCGTTTTGAGTTGGTACTATTTTTTGTTAAAAAATTTTATTTCTTACTTTTTACAGATTTATCGCCACGTTCCGAACGAACCTCCTTCGTTTTTTTTTCGTCGGTTAAAAATAGACTGTACCGGGAGCAAACCTTAACGTGGCATGGAAACGTAAGGATCTGAGAATTTTAACTGTCAATCTTTTTATAGAAAGAGTTAAGTTAAGAAAATATTTTACTACCCAACCTAAGTCTTGAAATTAGGAACTTGTAATTCAAATATACATTCTCTCACCACTAAGCCAACGATAAAAAAGCTTAAAATTTAGCCCAACCTAGGACTCGAATCCAGGGCCTCATACGTTACTTCTACTAACCACTGGACCAAAAACGCAGTAAACTAAAGTTAGCATTAGAGCTTCTCAATTCCATTCTCATAGGAAAACTCATGTAGAGACAGTTAACTACACTTGCAAAGCGCTTCTAAACTGACACTCATACGAACACTCGTGTAGAGGCAGTTAACTACACTTGCAAAGCGCTTCTAAACTGACACTCATACGAACACTCGTGTAGAGGCAGTTAACTACACTTGCAAAGCGCTTCTAAACTGACACTCATACGAACACTCGTGTAGAGGCAGTTAACTACACTTGCAAAGCGCTTCTAAACTGACACTCATACGAACACTCGTGTAGAGGCAGTTAACTACACTTGCAAAGCGCTTCTCAACAGACACTCATACGAACACTAGTGTAGAGGCAGTTAACTACACTTGCAAAGCGCTTCTCAACAGACACTCATACGAACACTAGTGTAGAGGCAGTTAACTACACTTGCAAAGCGCTTCTCAACAGACACTCATACGAACACTAGTGTAGAGGCAGTTAACTACACTTGCAAAGCGCTTCTCAACAGACACTCATACGAACACTAGTGTAGAGGCAGTTAACTACACTTGCAAAGCGCTTCTCAACTGACACTCATACGAACACTCGTGTAGAGGCAGTTAACTACACTTGCAAAGCGCTTCTCAACAGACACTCATACGAACACTAGTGTAGAGGCAGTTAACTACACTTGCAAAGCGCTTCTCAACAGACACTCATACGAACACTAGTGTAGAGGCAGTTAACTACACTTGCAAAGCGCTTCTCAACAGACACTCATACGAACACTAGTGTAGAGGCAGTTAACTACACTTGCAAAGCGCTTCTCAACAGACACTCATACGAACACTAGTGTAGAGGCAGTTAACTACACTTGCAAAGCGCTTCTCAACAGACACTCATACGAACACTAGTGTAGAGGCAGTTAACTACACTTGCAAAGCGCTTCTCAACAGACACTCATACGAACACTAGTGTAGAGGCAGTTAACTACACTTGCAAAGCGCTTCTCAACTGACACTCATACGAACACTCGTGTAGAGGCAGTTAACTACACTAGCAAAGCGCTTCTCAACTGACACTCATACGAAAACTCGTGTAGAGGCAGTTAACTACACTTGCAAATCGCTTCTCACCTAACACTCATACGAACACTCGTGTAGAGGCAGTTAACTACACTTGCAAAGCACTTCTAAACTGACACTAATACAAACACTCGTGTAGAGGCAGTTAACTACACTTGCAAAGCGCTTCTAAACTGACACTCATACGAACACTCGTGTGGAAGTGTGACTATAAGTGAGCAAAATTCCAAAGGTAATCAGAAGGATTCATCCAATCTTAGCCGTGATCCTTTTATCGCTTATGAATATTTCAGAAGGCCTCAAACGCACGGCGAGCCCCTAATGATCGACCGCCTAAGCCGTCGATGTTAGTTTGACTTATAAATATGTATCAGTGCCGATTACTACGAGTTTGCTCACGAAAACATAGTTTATGAAAACGAAATTCGAAATCGAACTTCGATGTGGAACCATTACTAGCAAAGCAATAATAATTAAACATCGCAAATGCCGAAGATTTTCTGCAATTAATGATCTTTGATTTTGATTTAACACCCCAGTTCATATGTACATATCTGACCAAAAATACTACCTGGTATTTTTATTATACTTCTAGAAATTGAGTCGAACAATAAAAAAAATTTGTTTCTTATAGTTAAAAATTAAAATCGTAAATTTTTTCGAAATGAATTCAACAATTTTTGGTTTTGTTACATATCGAGTGTGAAAGTTAAAGGTGGTTAAAAAATAATCAATATAGCAAAACCTAAAAGGCATAGTAACAAAAATCTTAGAGCTTCTTAATAGATGATAGTACGTAGTACACGAGGTTAACTGCTATAAAATAACAGGCACTCATAACTTCAGAAGCGTATGTATGCGTATGGTGTAGAAGACCAGTAGCGCTATTTTGTCTATAGTGTTACGTTAGAAGAGAGATGGAGTCAAACGCGGCTGTGGAAAATGACAGACTTATTTCATTCGCCTTTATTAGAAAGTGACACAAGATTATTTTTTGTCCCTTTCAGCGTGTTCGTTTTTATTATTTGTCAAGAATGAAGTTGGTGACAAGCAAAGGACATATCTGAGTAATTAGTAGCTTTTTATTAAATTCGCTGATAAATAATACAACTTTGCGGTTACTATATTAATTTAAACGTTATCGTGCTATGGTGGGTTGTAATATTTTCGTCTGCAACAGTCGCAGCGAACAGAAAATCGAAGGAATTACGTTTCATACATAAGTAGGCATAAACTTCATTGATTGATGATTTAAAGCTTAGATATGTTATTTTTTAGCAAATTTCATGTATTATGCGTTTACTAAACTATATTATATAAAGTAATATTTCGTATTTTACGATATTTTAAAACATAACGTTTTATGATGTACTTTAAATGTTGACATGTCATGTCAGTAAGGCTGATTTGCTGTCTCACGAGTGGACACGATTAGTCTTTAATCTAGGGACTCTGTCGTCTTCGTCATAGATAAGGTTACAAATAAAAGACACTCGTACTAGCGTAGATATGCGTTCAGTGTAGGATTCCTGCTACAAATATGATTTCCCGATAGGGCACTGCCGAGATATTGTTTCCTGGAAAATATTGACTATAAACCATTAAATATTATGTTTATTCAATCCTATCACACTCTGAGGCTTTTTACTTGCGGAGACTGAAGTTCTGAGTTCGACTTTCAGCTTCATCTTTTGAAAATATTTTTTTTCGGTTAAATATTTTATTTCTGTTTAAAAGTGGACGACACAAGAGTCACACAACCATTAACTCTACAGCAACCAGCAACTACTCACTAGTTGTAGGTAAATATTTTAAAGATAGAGGTCGGTGCTACTAATATCATACTTATTTCACAGGACGGGACTTTGAGTCATACTTTAAATATTTCTTGCATGCCTACAATCAGCTGTGTTCTAGTTAAAATGGTTTTAATATAAATTATAGACACAGGAAGCTAATCATCTATAAACCAGACCTACATTAAATCAATTGTTCTCATGTGCTTTTAAAACCTAAATTACTAAACAACGTGCTACAATATCCCAATTATATGTTTAAAATCTTGTTAAATTTTAAAAGTCAACACCATTTACTTTGTATAATGAAAAAGTGACCGTAAAAACTGTATTAAGCAATGTGAAGTAAGAAACAAAAAGTAGTTTAATTTCCTGTGAGCATAAAGCCGGTCCGGTTGTTAATAGAAGGATCCCGGCGGCTTGGATTCTGTTGAGTTTTTACTGCGTTCCACTATAATTACTTTGAGTGTTTCGACCAAAGTCTGCAAAGTTACGACCAATACACGCGGGCAGTTCACTAACGAATGATAAGAATGAAAATCATTTACTATGAAAAACTTTTAAAAAAATTTCTTCTAATACCAGTTGAACAGATTCGTTCAACGATCGATAAAAATTAAGTACAATATCTATCCCTACAAATTATAAATCAAAGTCCCCTGATGCGTATGTGTGTCTGTTCGAGATAAATGGAAGGGTTTCATGTGGATTACACCAATAGATAGAAGAGTTCCTGACGAAGGGTTTTAGCTTATTATAATTTTTCAAAGTTTTGTGTAAATTGTCTCAAATATGACGACAATAATTGTTAAAAGTGTTGCGCCACCTGAGAGCTTTTAAAATTTTAAAAATTTATTTTTTCATGTAAGTAGGCACCGTAGGTATATATATTTCGTATATAGCAAAAAAAGCAGCGAAAAGCAGTTTATTTTATATTACAAATACTTCAATTTTATATATTTATTTATTTATTTATAGATATTCAATCGCTATCGCAAAAATAATATAAATTAGTTTATATATTAACGTAACTTTACACGTATTTTGTTGTGTAAATTGTCCACGTCTTTAACAAAACGAATAATATTTCATTTTTACGTTTCCAGCTCAAAAAATATTCATATCTGTTTATTTAAGCTGTTAAGCACATTTCTAACGATCAGTTCTTCGTATAGAGACGGAGGGTCATTAAAATTCTATGAAGTGGTGTTCCTTGCGTTAAGAAAGTTTGTCTTCGGAGTATAGTGAGAAATTTCTATGCGAATTATAATTAAACCCGCACTGGCTAAGAGTTTGAGTTTGAAAGTGTTTCAAGTTAATTAGGTAAATGTTCCACTCGGTGTTTAAATGGTGTTCATAACATGATCTTAGCCTGACAACAAGCCACTGCTGGCCACAAGTTTCGTCTCGCCTGTGAGAAATTAAAGATGTTTACCCCCCACGCCTCAGACACATTGCGAATTAATATAGCTAAGCTATATTAAGCGAATGCTCACGGTTTCCCAGTGTAGTTTCCTTTCCCGTGGAAATTAGTCTTCCTCAGGAGTATGGCTACCAAATACAAAAAGAATTTCTACAACACATCACAACACAACCTGACTGTTAGTAATACTAGTTTTAGAGATTAGCCGAAACAAACAGACAGAAAACATTTTTAAAATACTACAGACACTAATACATAAAAAAACTATAAACTTCCATATGCATTTAGTAATAAGCTGTTCATTTAGAAAAACACGAATAAAACGATATATTCTTTAACAACTTTTAACGTTTCCGTTATAATATAATATTGTACATTTCTTTTGAAATGTACAATATTGTACATTTCTTTTGAAATGTACAATATTAGCTTGTTGTTGGGCTAAGATCATGTTATTAGCACCATTTAAACACCGAGTGGAACATTTACCTAATTAACAATAAATTTTCTGAGAAAAAAAAAACGAATGTTAAAACAAAAACGTAAAGCTTAGTTGCTCAATCGGAAGATATTAAATACTTATATGGCAAAAAAATAAATCAAATTAAAACATCCCGACAACATTCTACAAAGAAGTTTCATAACAAGCGAACTTTTTGCTCTGCCTTATCTGAATCACTCAGGAACGGGCAAGGTGGATAAAGCATTTAGCTCGTTAATGAGGTCCATAGAGCGTTTTGCCGCTCAAAGGCAAGGGATAAGACATTTTATTCCGCGGGGCGTCTAGATGAGCTGTCCCCTATTTGTAATCTCGTCCCCATCTGTCCCCTATTTATATTCCTGTTGTCCCCTATAGATGCTAAGTACTTGCAATGGGATTATATTCGTAGCTCAGTTTAAATGTAGTCTCTAACTTTATAAGGAGATCAAGTTAAAACTGAGTTATGTAATACTTATCTATTATGAGTAGACAAGCTGTTTATGGTGGAATTTTTTGAAGGGAAGTACTACTGCTATGGTTGTTCAGGGGCCGAAAGGCACTGTGGGTGAGTGATTGGTTACTATACCTTAACTAAAAACAACACAACGCAATATGGAAAGAATCTTTTTAAATATAAGATTGATAGAAAATGACTAATAAACATGTAAGGCTCAAAAGTAAACTAAAAGATATAGGAAAAATAATAAAGAAATTAAAGTGGAATTGGGCTGGACATATAATAAGAAGACCAAATGAAAACTGGAGTACGACAACCACATCCTGGTGTCCAAAGGCCGCCAAAAGAAAAAGGGCAGGCCAATCACCAGGTGGATCTAACTGCCTTCAAAGGCATACATTGGACTCGTTCTACGTTAGACAAAATGCACTGAAAGAGGAAGGGGGAGGCTTTTGCCTAAAAATTAGTAATTATATAAATGTATGTAAGATATTGTATTTTGGGCTTAAAAAAATAAAATAGAGTAAAGTATGGAGTAACATCAAGACTACCTTTCATTCCCATATTACTACAGAAAGAAAATAGACGCGGGTAAAACCAAGAGACGGAAATAACACCTAATACCTACTTACTCCATTCATAGTCGGGAAATAATAAACTAGAACCCTCGGTCCTTAAAATTGCAATAGTATTCCCTATTCGTAATAAAAATCCTTTAAGTGACACCGTATAAGCAACTTTTACGACAGTCGGTATCAGTTCAGAAAGCAATAAAGATCTCTATCTTTCTAAACGGATCGTCTGCTTGAATTGTAAATAATGGTGCTTATTTTCAAATCAATGGTTTCCTAGAGCTGTTTACAGAGATCAAAGAAACTTCGCAGCGACACATAAACTTATTATCTATTAAACGTTGTTGAGATTGTAAAGGAGAAAATATTATTTTTTACGTTTGTGTTTATTACGAGCGCGTCGACATAATGTGTTGATATAACTGTGTATTATATAAATTAAAAGAAAACACTTTTTAAAATGAGCTTTTATTTAATTAAAACGAAGAAAATAAATTTTACCATAAAAATTTTAACCATCAATTTATAACCTCATTATATACAGTTTATATGATCATAAAAGCTTGTCGCGTGATTTGTAAATCGCACGATTTGTAAATTACGAAGATCACAATAAATTTTATATAATATGTTCGCGGTACAGCCGGCGAGAGCAACACTTGTCGAATAATAAGGCCGCTTGCTGTCAACGAGTGACAAACATCGGATTGACAGATGACAGCAAGATGATGCAGTCATAAAATTATAAAACTACCTGCTTTTAACGAAAGCGAAAGGCGGCGATTATTATCTAATCATCTCTCATAAGCAAAAATGTTGTCACATTTCCAAGGATCATTCATTTCGAGGGCTCTACTATATTATATAAGTTTATAAACCTAATCCTTAATGATAAATAAATAATCAAAAGGATAAATTTATTTCTTCGGAAACACTTCATCTCAATATTATTAACCATTAATACAACATCATATTAAATTAAACAGAAATTAAAAATTACTCTAAACAAATGAACATTAAAACATTAACTATATAAACACACACATAAACATTAACAATATATTATGTAAGTACGTTATGTTTTCAATTGAAACTACCTTTTTAAGTTTAACGAATAGAGGTGCTCTATACACATACCGAACATTTATTTCAAAACGAGTTCCACGTTTAATTTATTCGACTTAAAATATAGTACAAGAGCAAGTAATGAAAATTTGCGAGCTGCAACCGCGGTGTGTCAGAGGGCAACCGCTCGCAGCAAAAAACAGCGTGTGTCGTAGAGGCGCAATATCGTGCTGTGTCAACATTTGCGCAAGCCGGCGGTTTACCGATGCTATGACTTTTCAAACGAACTCCGAGTGCTTACTGAATATACCTACATCGCGAGTGTGAAAAACACTGCCGTTCCCTCAGGGAGATGTTATTACCTAGAAAAATTATCAGCCTATTTAAACAAGCCACTTAGACCCACCACACTACTCCGATTTGTTAGCGGATTACCGGGTTTAGCTTAAAGTTTGTCTCAATAAATTATCGCTACATAAAGACAGATTATCAGATAGCTTAATTATTGACAGTTTAACGTATTTCCCAAAGCATGAAAGTGCAGCACCCGACTTCATATAACAAAATAATATGTACGCCACTGCGCCAGAAAAATCAAAATGGTTTAATTTATTAAGTCATCGCAAACCATCGCCCATAACGTCGCGAAACACCGCAAATATAATTCGCACAGAGCATAAAAACGTTCGTTACAGCGGCGGCTGGAAATTTTAAAAATAAACAGCATTCCCGAACGTTACACAAACAGTGATATTTCGATGGGAAATAAATTACATAAATTCCTGCCAAATTGTCGCGTGAATTTGGCAGAAGCAGCATAAATAAATAATAAGGAGTGTCAATTTTTCATGGTACTCTGTGATTGCTTTTTTTTAATATGTTTCATGTCACTATTAAAAAAAGACTAGATTTCGTTAAAAATAAAATATGATAGACTTTCTAGCTACTAAAAAATATGTGTTTAATTTTAACTTTAGCAAAATATTCAAACTTATTTATGTATATCATTAAAATACCTTGTACCTAGATAATAATTTTGAACTTATTTATAAAATTAAGATCAAAATCAAAATATAATCTACCTACCTTAAATAATTTATATATAATTATAATAAAAGACATTGCATATTATGTAATGTCTAATTTCAGTAACATACTAAGACTGGAGTCGGAAGTCGTGGTGTTACTCCCCCGTGCCTCAAGAGCACTTCAAGCCGTCGGTCCCGATCACTCTTCGAGGCACGGGGGTGTAACACCACCAACTTCCAAACTCCAGGCTTGGAATGTACTGAACATTTCATAGAAGAATGAAAAATCTTAAAATTACTCCGTGACCCGACCCAGGAATCGAACCCATGACCTCGTGATCGAAGCCACATAAGCTAACCACTAGACCAACGAGGCAGTTAAGCGGATAATGGTGATGATGAATATAATATACTACTTATAATACTTAATAATATTTTCTACTAATAGATAAATATTCACTTCCCATATTAATACAACTAAACTTAAATTAGTTTAATAGGATTGGTCCTTAATTCATTAAGATGCAATCAAATTGAAATGGCTGACTCGACATATTATACGCAAGTGTGATTACCACTAAATGCAATTGCGAATGTAAGGAAATAGTTCACAAACTAAACGAGCCACGAATCTCTACAAACTTATTCTACAAAGATTTTATATTCAGACCCTTTAGAAAGGAACATCATCTGAAACCATATTTACTCATTTTTTCACTTGCGTGAGATTGAGATTATCAATTCTTTTTGACGTGACAACGTCTTTTAATTCGATAGAGCCGGCTGCACGCACGAAAAAACATGACGTCATACGTCGTTACCTCGCTTTGAGGCGTTCCATGTAAGGCTTGAAGTTATGGAGAGTAGAGGTACCTCTACTCTATTCTATCTATTATTAATAATAGTGTAAATAAAAAAAAAATATTTTATTTTAAAAAAAGCGTGGGGTGCATGGTGTCAATATAGTTATAAATATTTTATTGACAGATATGAGTAGAGTGATTATCATTTTGATAATATCTTAAAAAGCACCCCACGCTTTTTTTAAAATAAAATATTTTTTTTTTATTTAGGTACACTATTATTAATTTATAGTTAATGAAATTTTTAAAACTATTCTTAATTTAAATTTATTAAAATTTATTTTCTATTTTTTAGTTTGGGTTTCTATAAAAAGCGTGTTTTTAGTTTTTTTAAACTATTATTTATTTTTTACTTTTTAGTTTGGTTTATTTATAAAAGCGTGATTTTTTGGAACTTACGCATCAGCCTATTTTGGCCTAGACACGTGGGATTATTGAATCCCTCCTTATTTTGACTATTTACACTCTCATTACCTCTATAGCGGCTGTGGCCGACTTACAATCTGTACCCGCATTTGCCTGTGCCCCACCCTTAGCACAGTGACCAAGGAAACCACAGAAACCTGGCCAGAGTACAGTCGGCACGGGAGCGAGCCTTGGAAGTCGCAGAAAAACTGCGACTGCCAGGGCTCGAACCCACGCCTGAGCGACTGTTGTACGGGCAGTTTAGCACTTAAACCGCTCGGCCACACAATCGCTAGTAATTTATTTATTAGTGAGAATAAAATAATTATTTATAAATATTATAAATACGGGAATCTAAATGTAAATTTCTCATCGAGACAAATTAATCAAGCCCAAACACACGGTAGCTACTGTAAGCCGTTACGGAGCACCCTTAACTGTACCTGGTCTTCATCACCAGACCCTCAATGACAGTCACAGTCCATCTAAATGTAAATTTCTCATCGAGACAAATAAATCAAGCCCAAACACAAGGTAGCTACTGTAAGCTGTTACGGAGCTCCCTTAACTGTACTTTGTCTTCATCACCAGACCCTCAATGACAGTCACAGCCCATCTAAATGTAAAGTTCTTATCAAAACAAATTAATCGAGCCCATACACAAGGTAAATACAGTAAATCGTCAAGGAATTCTCTTATATGTAGATCGGCTCCATCATCAGATCGACTCCAGACCTTCATCGAATTGTAGTGCTTTTAAATACTTATCGGAAAAACTAACAAACGTACTTGTTGTTCCTACAATTTTTGAAAGTTCCCCTCGGTTTCTCCAGGATCCCATCATCAAATCCTGGTTTCCTTGTCATGGTACCACCACCGGACTATCTACTTTCCAACAAAAAAAGAATTATCAAAATCGGTTCATAAACGACGAAGTTATGCGCGAACACACATACAAGTTACATACTGACAAACTGACATACAAGTGAAGCTAATAAAAAGCGTGTAAAAAAAAAATATATGTTTTTAACATACTCGCACTATGAATTTAAATTAATAATTATTATAGTTCCATTACCAATTAAAGTAAGTTCATAATGTAGTTTAAGTAACCTAAATACAGTACCTAAATTGTGGTCGCTGGTTTCAGGGAGAAGTTTTTTAATTTAAATTCGTGTCCGGGAAGTGGGAAACAATGGAACAACATTGTAACTCTGCACTTGACGAGCAACTTTCAACTAATGTTTTATAGTATAATAAAATACATCTCTATTCGTGTCTACCTATCATAAAATGGTACCTATTAAAAAATTTAAAGTAGGTAATTCATTTTGGTTATATTTTTAGTAAGTAGAATCAACCGTAAATAAGTACATCGGCACATAGTAATCACATAATTTTTCATATTAAATTGTTTGTACAACAGAATAAATAAATATTATAGATATCATCATCATCACCATCATTTCTGCCGATGGACATAAACTGCTGGACATAGGCCTTTTCAGGCATATAATATTTATTAATTACGATTTACGGGACGAAACAATAGGTAGACCGTGAAAATAATATACCTAACGATTTTGAGCATTGAACAATCTGTTCTTAGTGGAGCCGTGGAGCGTCTACATCGCAAAATTAGTAATAAGGACGGTGTGCATAGACTTTACTTTAAACGTCGGTTAAATGAACGGCCGATAAACAAGGAGCGTTTATTTATTGTTCATCACACGCATTCCAACTTCGGTTCGGTTAACTTTGTTAACCGGGCGTTTGAACGAATGGTGAATGAACGATTTGTGAAAAATATTATTTAACGAAATCTAAATGTTTACTTTTGAATAGGACGGACGCATATATCAAAGAAATCTCAATTTGGCATCGTAACAAATGTTGTAGACACAATTTGCTCTTTATGTCACTTTCTAGTGCATGTTAATTTGTCAAAGAAGATTCACATTATTATTTACGTTATTATTCTAGATGGCAAATTTTGTGGTAAATCAAAAAGTAAAGTAATAGGTATACTAAAATTTAAAGTTATATTGCTTATTTCACTGTTAGTTTTATTTTTAAATTAATACTACTACTAAAAAAGCGTACTTGCAATTTTAATTTTTAAAAAAAATGTCTTGAGTAAATTAATGCAAAAATATAAGACAACAACAAATGCTAGGAAATCACTATAAATCAAATATAGATTAGATAACCTAGAAATGTTTTTGTCAAACTCTGTAACCGAGGGATAACCGGGGAATGCGAGCTCGGTTAAGATAAACGCCCGGTTTACGTCCTTAACCGGCGTGCGGGTTGTCGTGAACAGTAATTTATAGTAACCGACGGTTAGCTTATGATAACCGTTGGTTATGATAACCGAAATCTTGGTGCACACAGGCCTTATTCTTTTATAGTCAATCAATATTTATAGTTCCAGAGATCTCGTGATGAGTCAGTCATTCAATAATATTTTGCTTATATATTTAGCACCTGGTTGACCGAGCTTTGACCGATTTTTTTTTTGTTAAAATTATATTTATTTAGATACAAATTACATAACAATGCCATCTATTGTGAAGTAGCTTTAGTGCTATTGGGTCTTTGAAGTTTTTCATTGCCTGAAAACATAACATTTCAACAAATAACATTTTCTAAAAATGTAACCTAGCCAGATGGATTAGTTGCCCCCGAAACATCTTACTTACCAAATCTCATGAAAATCGTTGGAGCCGTTTCCAAGATTTAGATTACATACATATATAAAAATATAGCGTATAAGCAAGATAAAAAGGAATACACGAAGAATGCCAATTGCTCTATAGCTCTTGGAGATGTCTTCGAATAGTAATTTTTCTTTGCTCTAGTCTTTAGCTTGCTCAATATCTAATATTAGTAATCTGTGCTATCGTAGATACATGTCAATGTCAACGATTGTGTATTGTCAACGTCAAGATCTTTGTCACTGTCAAATTCAAAAATGACACACGTGAAATCTTCAGATGACCATGGAATAACTTTCCAATAAACAAAGTTTTAACAAATAAGACGTACTAAAATTCTTAATTTCACTAAATAATAAACAAAAAAAGCGAAGTACGGAATCGGCTCATGGTGATCCTCAAAATTTCAGATGCACTGATTATATCATGTTACCTTGAATGAGGTTAGTATCTGATTTGAGTTCGTAGTTTCCAATTTGTTATGAGTTTGCCCCAAATTCATAGGATATTATTGAATTTTCAAATTAAAATGTCTCTTTCTTCAAATGGTTTTTTGGCACCGGTTGGAGTCCGCGGTATGAAGAACCTCGATCGCGAACAATTCTCGCGAAGTGTCAAAGTTGCAAAACTGAAAGTGTCTGGCGAAAAACTGTCGAAAATTACGCAAATATGTAAACCTTATTTCCTTAAACTCCCAAATTTTAAACCAGTGCAAAATTCGCAAGAGAAACATAGTGAAAACTTGACCAAGTGCATTTATTTTGATCCCGAAAAAGTATATGAATGGGATGACATTCCGGAATCAGATCGTAACTTACTTGAGCAGCAGAATATAGGCAAAGATAATTACGAACAAAAAGAGATACAGATAACTTATGACAACTTTAAATATGATGAAATTTTTAAAGCCGTTCTACCCGAAAATGAAGAAATTGTAAGTGGATTTTCTCAAATTGGTCACATAATACATCTTAATTTACGAGATCACTTACTCGAGTACCGCTCTCTGATCGGCGAAGTTCTCATAGACAAAATAAACACTTGCCGCACTGTAGTCAATAAGTGTAACATTATTGATAATACTTACCGAAACTTTAGCATGGAAGTGATTGCTGGTGAAGAAGACTTCTTAGTGACAGTGAAAGAGAACAGGTGTAATTTCACATTTGATTTTTCTAAAGTATATTGGAACCCCAGGCTGTGTAAGGAACATGAAAGAATTTTGGAGTTTATCAAACCTGGTGATATATTATTTGACGTTTTCTGTGGGGTCGGACCTTTTGCAGTGCCTGCAGCTAAGAAGAAATGCAGAGTTTTTGCCAACGATTTAAACCCAGAATCATTCAAGTGGCTAAACCACAATGCTAAACAGAATAAAGTTAATATGAACCTTTTCAAATCATTTAACTTGGATGGCAAAGATTTTATATGCAACACATTTAGAAATTTCATAATAGAATACTGTAAAGGCAATGAGAAACTCGAAAATAAATCTAAAATACATGTAACAATGAATTTACCAGCGATGGCTGTTGAATTTCTGAAACATTACAATGGATTAATCAAAGATGTAGAACTCAAAGATAGATTTGATTGTGAAATAATTGTATATGTTTATTGTTTTGCTGTTGGAGAGAACCCTAACACGATAGCTGAGGAAATGGTTTGTGAAAATATTGGAATGGACATAACATCATCAATTATAGATGTTTTTGATGTAAGAAATGTCTCTCCCAAGAAAGAAATGATGAGAGTAACTTTTAAACTCACTAAGGAGATCCTGTTTTCAACTTCTAAAGAAGAAATTTGTGAACCACCTAATAAAAAACATTGTCCAAGTGTAAAAGATAATTAAGTTATACTAATAAACTGTACAAGACATTTTTATACTGTAAAACATAACTTTTAATTAATAAAATATTTTAAGTACAAACATGTTGAACTGCTTGTTTTATTTTCTAAAATGTCTTCATGCCTCATTCAATAGTAATTTTTCTTATTATCATTATTACAATTTTTTAACCGACGAAAAAAAACGGAGAAGGTTCTCAATTCGACACGTATATTTGTTTTTTTTTTTTTTTTTATGTATGACCACGCATAACTTTTTACAGTGTTGTCCGATTTTGATAATTCTTTTTTTATTAGAAAGGGCTTACATCCAAGGTGGTCCCATTGTCCTCATGTTAGGATCTGCTGATGATATCCTGGGGAAATTGAAGGAACTCTTCAAATTTTGGAGGCACGCTTCCAGCGATTTCGGTTTTTGACTCGGTATCGGTAGCTTTTTGGCTACTAGTGCCATATAATATACTATGACAGTATAGTACAAGTACGGTACGTGGCGATAAATCACTAAAAAGTAAGAAATAAAAATTTTTAACAAAAAATAGAACCGACTCAGAACGCACTAAAAAGTAAAAAATAACTGTGTCATTTAGTTGCTTTAGTTTACTTAAGCATATCTAGGAGTCGGTGCCAGCCAAGGTTTCTACTTTTAAGGACGTTACCTAGAACCCACAAACTGCTTTACTACGTAAAATAAATGTTCCTTAAACTTGGCTGGCACTGACTTCATAGATATGCTTAAGTAAATTAAAGCAACTAAATGACACAGTTATTTTTTACTTTTTAGTGCGTTCTGAGTCGGTTCTATTTTTTGTTAAAAATTTTTATTTCTAGAAATAGTCATCTGTATTACCTATAAAATGAAATCTATATCATTTGACTAATTTATGAAAATATTATAGTAGTAATTCTATAAGTATATTAATACTGTGTGTTTAGAAAACATATATTAGCCATATTTTTAATGTGACCCATATTCTTACTCTCCTACATTTATATTATAGTAAACACTAACACACCTGTGACTGTTTAAACAGAATAGAAATTTAAATAAATTAAAATTAATATTTACAAAGACTTTCAAGGTAATTAATGAAAGACTTGAAGATAAGACTGTATTCTATATACAATTGAATTTTAAAACCTGTTTATTTTATGAACAACACATTTATTTAAATTATGATTACTCTAGTGCATGTTTTTGATATTTCAGTTGTGTTATGTGTTGCCAAGCCGACTAGACATGGATTGTGAAGAAACTGACACAGTTGTGAGCGAGTCTAAACAGGTACTTCATTTTTAAAAATATGCTTAAATTATTGTGTATTACAAACTTCCAAGAACACAAACATAATTATGTGACCATTATTTTCTTTTAAAGAAAAATTGGCTTTTTGGTAGTGCTTATAAAAAGAAATAATCCTTACATACATGGTTTTGTTATATCTCAAATGAGTTTACTGCCATAGTTCAGCTAATTTAAATAAATCTTTCACATATTATTTACTAAATCTTTCCTCAGGAATACTGCATGACAGTCCATTCAGTCTTTGAGTTTATCGCTAACAGACAAGCATCAAGGAATTTTAATTTACAAAATGTAGTGACAACTATGTATAAACCTTCCTCTTGAATAATTTTGTCTATGAATGAAAACTGCATTAAAAATGTGTATCATAGTTTAAAGGATGAGAGTGTACAGACGGCAGACATCTACTTTTTTCTTTATTATGTTAAGATATAAAAATTATGAGTAGATCAGTGGAAATTAAAACTATAACTTTAGCAGTGCTTTAATTGTACTTTAAACAATTTTGTTTATAAACCATAACGCAACCACATATAATATACAGTTTGCCTTTCTTTAGAAAAACAGGGTTCAAGTTTTTTCGGAAGATTATACATCACTATTCGACTTGCGGGCGTTTTACTAGTAATTTATTTTGTTTCAGGTCATCCAAGCATGCTTCCAAAAATTCCAACTGGATGAAGTTTTCCTGTCATTCAATGGAGGAAAAGACTGTACTGTACTCTTGGACCTCCTAATACATGTACTAGAAGATATACACAAATCAACTGATATTAGAAAAAAATTGAAAATAGTTTATATTAGGACTAAAGGGCCTTTTAGTGAAATTGAAAGTTTTGTACATGAAATTGAGAAGCATTATGGTGTTAAATTAATGGTAATGGAAGGGGAGATGAAGACAACCCTCCAGAGGATATTGGAGAAAGATAGTAATTTGAAAGCATGTTTTATGGGAACTAGAAGATCTGATCCTTACAGTGAGGACTTGAAATTTATGCAGGTAGGCGGTAGTTTAGTAGCACAGCTTTCTGTGATAGATCATCCAGGAAAATACTATTGCCGAACTTATTCCTGTTGCGAGCAGCATTACTGTGTTCTGATTTGAATGTTTCTGTCTTTTGAAAAAAATAATGTACTAACATGTGGACTTCTTTCTTCCTGGGTTTTAAGGAGGTGTTTTTAATGACAGTTCTCCATAATCAATCCTTACACAATTCTCAGATTTACACAATTTAAACTTGAGAGTTTTTTTATTCATTGTGTGTCAAGAAGTGGTAGTGCCTTTTTGGTGTGTTTGCAATATGTTGTTTGTGCCCATATCACTGCATGCTCGCTGGAAGTGCGTTTGCGAAACTAAGTTTTATATTCGCTGAAGGGTATAGAAACTACGGTGTTTGGTTGTTTGGAAATCGCCACTGCGGCCTTTGACCTAGGTTAGGTAACGTTATTGTGCAATATCTTATCGTTTCACTACAGAATTTTTTATTTTTATTTAACTCTTAATTTGGTACTTAAGAGTTCAGATAAATATGAGTATTCAAATGTATTTCAGAAAACAGATCCAAGCTGGCCTCAAGTAGAGAGGGTGTCGCCGTTGCTCAACTGGAGCTACCACCAGATATGGAGCTACATCCTGCAGAGACGAGTGCCTTACTGCAGCCTTTATGACAGGGGGTGAGTGTCAAACTAATCTTAAATTAACAACTTATTGGTTAAGTCAAGCAATTTAGCGTTGCGATACAATGTCGAGTATAAAAAGGAATGTGATTTTCATTGTACTCCTAACAAGTTAGCCCGCTTTCATCTTAGATTGCATCATCATACACTTGAGTGCTTTCAAGCATTGACATATTAATACTATGGACTTCGGGTCAGCGATAAAAAGTGTCCGAACCAAAAGTAAGCCAAAACGCGAAATGACTTCCAATCGCAATTCAGTCTCATATTAGCTGACTGACAGAATACACGTCAATAATGCCGTAATGTGTTATAAAAAACTTGTAAGAACTACCCGAGTAAGGTGAGAAAAGAAGACGGTGTACCATATTTTCAGTAAGTAAATATTTACTGATGATTTTAAAGTATTATTTTGCTTAGAAACAGGCTATTTTATTACAATTTTAATAAACTATAGAAACGAATTGCATAACCAACCAAAATGAACAAAAGTATCTATCTGTCCTTTTCTCATACGCTACCCGCGTATAGGATGAAAGGAGTGCAATATGTTTATCTAATTAACCACATTTAGTTCGGATCTGCCGTGAGCAATAGAATGTTTTAGAACAACGACTGCATAGAGTTATTTTGTTGTTTAACATTTGAATTATTTAATTACTTAATTTTTGAATGAAAATAATTTGATTATTTTCAATTCAAAAATTTTTATTTTTTATGTCAACTTTTATTTTTTATGTCATGAATATTAATCAAATAACTTTTACCATAATGGTATATTAATTTGATAACTATAAGAATTATCTACATGAAATTAGGAACAGTATTTAAAAAAGTTATCTAACGTCATTGAAGTAAAAAAATATATTTTCAGTTTAATTAAAAAGAGGAAAATATCGAGAACTTAAAATTTCAAAGTAAAGAACTATGTCGAGTGGCATATTGTTGTACATTAATGGATTTGGTTTGTAATTAATTATTATTATAACTAATTATTTTATACAAGATAATTACAACAATTATTATTTGGTACAAGATTTATCCCAGCATATAGAGGTCAGGGATATGTAAATATAAATTAAAATTTGCTGTAAATATAATATATAAATATAAGATACCAAAAAAATTTGAAAGCTACCGACTCCACACCATTTATGTTGTCCTATTTTCACGAGAAGCTGTCATGTCAAAAAATCGATCGAGAATCGAAGCTGATTAATTATTGCCGTTGCAAATCAGACTGTATAACAATACGATAAGACATACATTACAATGTTATTTTGTGTATAAAAACATAAATACATCCTAGTGTGTATAAAATATCTTGGGACACTTTTGACGTAAATTTTGCATTAGACCCGAAGTCCATAGTATTAATATGTCAATGCTTTCAAGGGTTAACCTGAAGTTAAATAAAAAAATGTTTTAACCCTAATGTTAAATCTCCAAACTTTCTAACTATTATATTATAACTATACTATTAAGAAAATAAAAATAATTTCTACTCATTTTAAAAATATAATTTGCACTTATTGCAGGTATACATCGATAGGAAGCATACACAACACATCACCGAACCCCGCTCTTGCGTACAAAGATATCTATGGAAACATCTCGTACCACCCCGCGTGGAAACTTCGCGACCCTTCGCTGGAACGCGCAGGACGGGGCTCGAAAACATCGCCAAAACGCAACGCTGACCAAAATGGTCACGCTGACCAGAACGGCCATGCTGACCAGAACGGCCACGCTGGCCAAAATTGTCGCACTGACCAAAATGGACACGCAGACAAAAGCCCAATAGAAAGCCATTTATGTAATGAGAAAAACGCTGATTTTGTTTAAGCTATAGAATTTTAATTTTTATTAGCTTGACTACAAAATTTATGAATACATTTAATTGAATGGGGCATTTTAATTTCCATCACGCTTACACTGGGTGTTCTTTTATACTTATTTTTATAAACATAGAGAAAACTCTTTGACTTAATTCGGCACAGAGCCGAGCAGACCAGAACCTCTTGCCGCATGTCCGCATTATCACAATAAAATCATGACGTTTATCTCTTCCATTGTGTTAAGAGACAATGTTTTCATGCTGCTATTATTTTATGTATTTTAAAATGCCCTGTTCTGTTGTTGAGCGTTCTGTTTCACTTCTATCAAATTGGTTAGTGCTGCAAGCGCAATGACATTTTGTAATAAAATTTACAACTTAATCATTTTGTGTTATTTTTAACTTATACATAATTCGTGCAAAAATACTTAATTTAATTGTTAAATTCTTTAGTTACACATTATTTTAGCTACTTAAATAATTAATATTGATATAATAATCACTTTTTGTGTATGGATTTGTTTGATATTGTGCTACTCAATCACGCAAAAACTTATCTATACTTTGGTTACTTATTTTTATCAATCAGAAAAAAGTGAGAAATATAATTATTAGAATGTGGCGCTGGAACGAACGACGCTGCGGGTGAAAGCCAGATGAATATTAAATTATTTTATTTTAAAAAGTACTTGAGTATAATGAATTATTTGTAGACCAATCTAGATATATAGCTGTCTTTTGTCCTTATTTATATAATTATATGATATTGTAAAAAAATACTTTGTCCTTTGAGTATTCATATGTGCATATGTTTTTTTTGACAGCCGAGTGGCACAGTGGGTAGTAGCCCTGCCTCTGTCTCCAAGGCTGGGTTCGATTCCCTCATCTCAAAAAATGTTTCTATGATGAGCTGGAATGTTTTCCAGTGTCAATTATTAATGTAAAATAAACATAAAATATTCATAATTATCTTAGCAAAAACTGTATAGCTACTCAAAGTTAAAGATCTTAGCATGTGGTTGTGATATATGTTATTGAGATTTGTTTCCTTAATGCAATTATAACATACATTTCCTTAATATAAAATTGTATTACTCATTACAGCATTCTGAATATCATGATGAGCTTATTCCACATTATAGTTAAAGTTATGAAATCACTCACAGTTAACATTATAATAAATAGTTTTAAAATTTAAATAAAAACTCAAACTTGGCAAAGGGATATATGTTAGATTTATCAATAAATTATTTTATTGTTTTAAATTTTTATTTGCACATTACAATGATGATCGTAATATTGTTAGTTGTTAAAATTATAATTTGATGTGCCTATCTCTGTGATTTTAAATTAAATTATTCTTGCACCGATTTAGTTTTTCAATTGTCCTATTATTTTATTCAAGTTAGGTATAACAAGCAGTGCCTGCTAGTACTGCTCGTTTTGTTCTTTGATTAAACATACCAAAAATCTTAAAAATTGTAATAATAATAAAACATAAACATCACGCCTTGTTCCCATAGGGGTAGGCAGAGACCACATCCCTCCACTTGCCATGGTCCTTGCATACCTCCTTAGCTTCTTCCACTCTCATTAATCCTTTCATACAAGTTCGTCGGTTTAGGGTACTCTTGACCTGGCCATTATTTAAAATGTCCTGAATTTGGTCCAGGAACATTCGCCTAGGTCTTCCCCTCCCAACATTTCCATTCACCCTCGCCTTGTAAATATCTTTTGTTAATCTTCTTTCATCCATTCTCTCTACATGTCCAAACCATCTAAGCATCCCTTTCTCAGTTTTAGTCACTACATCTTTTACACCACACTTATCTCTTATCACACTATTTTTAACTCTGTCACACAGTTTTATTAACCCGCACATACTCCTCAATGCTCTCATCTCTACCGCATTTATTTTACTTTTGTGCTTCTTCTGCCACTTTCACTACCATACATAAGTGTGGGCACCAACACACCTCTATGCACAGCCAGTCTTGCCTTTTGGGACACTTTCTGGCTGTTCATAAATGCATACAGAGCACCATTCACTAAGTTCCCAGCATTTACTCTTCTTTCAATATCATTAAAAATTGTGGTTAAAAATTAAAAATTGTGGTTCATTAAAAAAGTCATTTTTAAAGTGATTTAAAATATATTGGATCAAGTTTTATGTTCAGTATTGTTTGGTTTCACATGCTTCCTGATGAATTCTTGAAATGCTGCAACATCTTCCGGTTTGTCGTCTAGAAGGAAATAATATTTGTTTAATATTTAGAATACCTTCAACGTACAAATATAGGAATAGCAAATTATGTTTGGCATACTATTCGTCGGCTGCCTCGTTGGTCTAGTGGTTAGCCTAGGTGGCTTCGATCACGAGGTCCTGGGTTCGATTCCTGGGTCGGGTCACGGAATATTTCTGAGTTTTTCATTCTTCTATGAAATGTTCAGTCCATTCCAAGCCCGGAGTCTGGAAGTTGGTGGGGTTACACCCCCGTGCTAGGAGAGCACGTTAAGCCGTCGGACCCGGTCACTGTCATCAACATCTGATAGTGATCGTTAATAAATGTAACATGCACGGTGGGTCTATGCTCCATATCCCCTCTCCTACTGGGAGGGAGGCCTGGCCCTGTAGTGGGCCGTTAATAGGCTGATAATGATGATTTGCTATTAATCGCGCTAAAATTTTAAAAAGCCCAGGTAGTATCAATAATGTGTTGCATTGCGTGCACATGCTTACTGTTAGTGACTTTAATTGCCCAACTACTCAGTTCAAAATGTGTCGACAATAGCAATGTTTCGTGATAGAATGGTGCGCGTTATATATACGTTACGTATCTACCCATGCATTTCACACACAGTCGTTCAAATGTGGTTGGATTGCAGCGTGTAAAGATTACGTGCATTGCATTTTCATTAGTGTCCGACCGAAAGTTCGGTTGCGGTTTCGGTTTCGGCCGAGTTTCGGCCAAAAATCGAGTTTCGGCGGCAGTTTCGGTTTAACGCCACAGGCAAATTTTGCCGAGACCAAAGCATTTTGGAAGTAGTCGTGCACGCTCGCCTAACTTCATTTCTCGCGGCAACACTATGGCGGACGCTGGCGGCCCTGTTCGGGAATTGTCGTGCGCCGTTCGGATAGCTCCGTTGCAACAAAACTTAGTCATTAATGTAAAACTTAGTCAGTTAATGCAGCATAATGTAAAAAATTTTTAACAAAAAATAGAACCGACTCAAAACGCACTAAAAAGTAAAAAAAATAACTGTGTCATTTAGTTGCTTTAATTTACTTAAGCATATCTATGAAGTCGGTGCCAGTCAAGTTTAAGGAACATTATTTAACTAGTAAAGCAGTTTGTGGGTTCTAGGTAATTTGTAGTATACACACCTATGTCCTGCGGCTCCGTCTCCTCGCCCTCGTCGTCGCTGGAGCTCTCGTTGGCGGGGTGCTTGAGGTACATGTCGCTCAGCTCGCGTCCGCCCGACACTTCTTCTATCAACTTCTTCTTGTCTATCACCGTGTCTGGATCTCCTGTGATGTGACGTATAATTTGTAGTATACACACCTATGTCCTGCGGCTCCGTCTCCTCGCCCTCGTCGTCGCTGGAGCTCTCGTTGGCGGGGTGCTTGAGGTACATGTCGCTCAGCTCGCGTCCGCCCGACACTTCTTCTATCAACTTCTTCTTGTCTATCACCGTGTCTGGATCTCCTGTGATGTGACGTATAATTTGTAGTATACACACCTATGTCCTGCGGCTCCGTCTCCTCGCCCTCGTCGTCGCTGGAGCTCTCGTTGGCGGGGTGCTTGAGGTACATGTCGCTCAGCTCGCGTCCGCCCGACACTTCTTCTATCAACTTCTTCTTGTCTATCACCGTGTCTGGATCTCCTGTGATGTGACGTATAATTTGTAGTATACACACCTATGTCCTGCGGCTCCGTCTCCTCGCCCTCGTCGTCGCTGGAGCTCTCGTTGGCGGGGTGCTTGAGGTACATGTCGCTCAGCTCGCGTCCGCCCGACACTTCTTCTATCAACTTCTTCTTGTCTATCACCGTGTCTGGATCTCCTGTGATGTGACGTATAATTTGTAGTATACACACCTATGTCCTGCGGCTCCGTCTCCTCGCCCTCGTCGTCGCTGGAGCTCTCGTTGGCGGGGTGCTTGAGGTACATGTCGCTCAGCTCGCGTCCGCCCGACACTTCTTCTATCAACTTCTTCTTGTCTATCACCGTGTCTGGATCTCCTGTGATGTGACGTATAATTTGTAGTATACACACCTATGTCCTGCGGCTCCGTCTCCTCGCCCTCGTCGTCGCTGGAGCTCTCGTTGGCGGGGTGCTTGAGGTACATGTCGCTCAGCTCGCGTCCGCCCGACACTTCTTCTATCAACTTCTTCTTGTCTATCACCGTGTCTGGATCTCCTGTGATGTGACGTATAATTTGTAGTATACACACCTATGTCCTGCGGCTCCGTCTCCTCGCCCTCGTCGTCGCTGGAGCTCTCGTTGGCGGGGTGCTTGAGGTACATGTCGCTCAGCTCGCGTCCGCCCGACACTTCTTCTATCAACTTCTTCTTGTCTATCACCGTGTCTGGATCTCCTGTGATGTGACGTATAATTTGTAGTATACACACCTATGTCCTGCGGCTCCGTCTCCTCGCCCTCGTCGTCGCTGGAGCTCTCGTTGGCGGGGTGCTTGAGGTACATGTCGCTCAGCTCGCGTCCGCCCGACACTTCTTCTATCAACTTCTTCTTGTCTATCACCGTGTCTGGATCTCCTGTGATGTGACGTATAATTTGTAGTATACACACCTATGTCCTGCGGCTCCGTCTCCTCGCCCTCGTCGTCGCTGGAGCTCTCGTTGGCGGGGTGCTTGAGGTACATGTCGCTCAGCTCGCGTCCGCCCGACACTTCTTCTATCAACTTCTTCTTGTCTATCACCGTGTCTGGATCTCCTGTGATGTGACGTATAATTTGTAGTATACACACCTATGTCCTGCGGCTCCGTCTCCTCGCCCTCGTCGTCGCTGGAGCTCTCGTTGGCGGGGTGCTTGAGGTACATGTCGCTCAGCTCGCGTCCGCCCGACACTTCTTCTATCAACTTCTTCTTGTCTATCACCGTGTCTGGATCTCCTGTGATGTGACGTATAATTTGTAGTATACACACCTATGTCCTGCGGCTCCGTCTCCTCGCCCTCGTCGTCGCTGGAGCTCTCGTTGGCGGGGTGCTTGAGGTACATGTCGCTCAGCTCGCGTCCGCCCGACACTTCTTCTATCAACTTCTTCTTGTCTATCACCGTGTCTGGATCTCCTGTGATGTGACGTATAATTTGTAGTATACACACCTATGTCCTGCGGCTCCGTCTCCTCGCCCTCGTCGTCGCTGGAGCTCTCGTTGGCGGGGTGCTTGAGGTACATGTCGCTCAGCTCGCGTCCGCCCGACACTTCTTCTATCAACTTCTTCTTGTCTATCACCGTGTCTGGATCTCCTGTGATGTGACGTATAATTTGTAGTATACACACCTATGTCCTGCGGCTCCGTCTCCTCGCCCTCGTCGTCGCTGGAGCTCTCGTTGGCGGGGTGCTTGAGGTACATGTCGCTCAGCTCGCGTCCGCCCGACACTTCTTCTATCAACTTCTTCTTGTCTATCACCGTGTCTGGATCTCCTGTGATGTGACGTATAATTTGTAGTATACACACCTATGTCCTGCGGCTCCGTCTCCTCGCCCTCGTCGTCGCTGGAGCTCTCGTTGGCGGGGTGCTTGAGGTACATGTCGCTCAGCTCGCGTCCGCCCGACACTTCTTCTATCAACTTCTTCTTGTCTATCACCGTGTCTGGATCTCCTGTGATGTGACGTATAATTTGTAGTATACACACCTATGTCCTGCGGCTCCGTCTCCTCGCCCTCGTCGTCGCTGGAGCTCTCGTTGGCGGGGTGCTTGAGGTACATGTCGCTCAGCTCGCGTCCGCCCGACACTTCTTCTATCAACTTCTTCTTGTCTATCACCGTGTCTGGATCTCCTGTGATGTGACGTATAATTTGTAGTATACACACCTATGTCCTGCGGCTCCGTCTCCTCGCCCTCGTCGTCGCTGGAGCTCTCGTTGGCGGGGTGCTTGAGGTACATGTCGCTCAGCTCGCGTCCGCCCGACACTTCTTCTATCAACTTCTTCTTGTCTATCACCGTGTCTGGATCTCCTGTGATGTGACGTATAATTTGTAGTATACACACCTATGTCCTGCGGCTCCGTCTCCTCGCCCTCGTCGTCGCTGGAGCTCTCGTTGGCGGGGTGCTTGAGGTACATGTCGCTCAGCTCGCGTCCGCCCGACACTTCTTCTATCAACTTCTTCTTGTCTATCACCGTGTCTGGATCTCCTGTGATGTGACGTATAATTTGTAGTATACACACCTATGTCCTGCGGCTCCGTCTCCTCGCCCTCGTCGTCGCTGGAGCTCTCGTTGGCGGGGTGCTTGAGGTACATGTCGCTCAGCTCGCGTCCGCCTTGAGGTACATGTCGCTCAGCTCGCGTCCGCCCGACACTTCTTCTATCAACTTCTTCTTGTCTATCACCGTGTCTGGATCTCCTGTGATGTGACGTATAATTTGTAGTATACACACCTATGTCCTGCGGCTCCGTCTCCTCGCCCTCGTCGTCGCTGGAGCTCTCGTTGGCGGGGTGCTTGAGGTACATGTCGCTCAGCTCGCGTCCGCCCGACACTTCTTCTATCAACTTCTTCTTGTCTATCACCGTGTCTGGATCTCCTGTGATGTGACGTATAATTTGTAGTATACACACCTATGTCCTGCGGCTCCGTCTCCTCGCCCTCGTCGTCGCTGGAGCTCTCGTTGGCGGGGTGCTTGAGGTACATGTCGCTCAGCTCGCGTCCGCCCGACACTTCTTCTATCAACTTCTTCTTGTCTATCACCGTGTCTGGATCTCCTGCGATAACGTCATGTCATAGTACGCATATTTACAATTTAAGTACACAAATTACTATATAATATAAAATACTAATACGACGAAAAAGATGTCGGCCCCATCCGACAAACATGTTCAAGAATAAAAATAATGTCTTACTTTTATCTCCTTTCTTTAATTCTTCTTCTTTTCTTCTTTGTTCTTCCAGCTTTTCTGCGCGCATTCTTAACCAATCTGCTTTATAGTCTCTGGAATTAAAAAGATGATAAGATGGATTAGGTGTAAGCTAAAATTGGATTAATTATAGTTTTATTTACATTTCAAATAAGCCAAAGAATTGTACAAATTAAGCTATACTTACTTTTCATACTCCTCAGCTGCATCATCTACTAATTTAAAAAAATCATTGATGCCCTGAAAGGAGAAAGAATTTAAATATATAATGCAATATAATATCAAAGTTCCTAAATAAGTTTCTACATCTTCTAAACGTAAATAACTTTTTATAAAAGATTCGCAATAATTCGCAATTAATAAACACATTTTAGAAAGAAACACAAAAGGAGAAGAAGAAAGTATCTAGCGATTTGACACATAACAATAAAACATTGTTTCAATCATTTTAGACATAGAGTAATCAGAGAAGAATATATTAGTATTCCATGGAGTCACTGCAGATAGATTGTACCCTGGATTAATCCATATACTACTTTATAAGG
This sequence comes from Mycalesis mineus, assembly GCA_034621355.1. Classification (NCBI taxonomy): domain Eukaryota; kingdom Metazoa; phylum Arthropoda; class Insecta; order Lepidoptera; family Nymphalidae; genus Mycalesis; species Mycalesis mineus. The sequence continues at coordinate 16,310,781 of CM067887.1, read as the reverse complement.
CAATTCAACAAGAACATAGGTTTATTTCAAGTAATAAGCACTTTTGAAACATTAAGTTTGTCTGTTTAATATAATGTACAGAAGTAGTCAATTCTTACCTCCCCTGTGTGCGCACTAACTCCACAGCTCTTCAAATCGGCGTAGAACGTGTCTAACGCGAGGGCCATCGACCGGGTGAGGTTCCCAACGTATGTGGTGCCTTCCCCGTCGCCGTCTCCATCAGCGTCTAGTGCCTCTTGGAACGCTTCGAAGTCCCTCATCCATTCCACTGCATAACTGTTGTCCACTACATCTGTCTGTAATAGCGTAAATCAATAATTATTTAATTGAAACAGCTTTAGGCTCAACTCACATTGGCGCAGATTCATATTGTATCATTTTTTTCGTGCTCATCTCTATTTTCCCATTATTAAGGTACAAAGTCGTGTTAAACAAACATCGTCGTCGCCGTGCGTTACTCGCGCGCAATGACGTGGCACACATCGATCATAACCAGACTGATCAAAGGTTGGCGAGCTAAGATTAACATCGAAAAGCGATAATAAAAAACATGTATTTACAAGCTTATGAAGATAAAATAACCTATACTTTAAAAATGCAGTGAGTCAGCATAGCCGGCCCGAGCCCCGCCCCTTTACCAATCAAATCACGCGTCACATTCGAAGCCGTGCCTTCAACTGATTACTGTTAACTTGACCTTGTAATTTTAAAAGATTTGATTGGTTATGTAAGACGCTTACTGCATTCTTAACACGAATAAACTATAAGCAATAACTTTGGTTATATGGTTGTTAGGTTTGGTTTGGAGTATTTTAATTACCCTATGCATTGTTACCTTATTCATGACAACAATGAAGGGCAGGCGAGTCTTGTACAGTATGGAGCAGGCATACAGCATATTGGACATGAAGGTGACCGGCGAGACACTGCGCACTGTGTCCATGACGTACACCACCACTGTAGGGCAGGAGGCTGCTAAGGTCTCTGTCACTATCGTGCCTGACGCTGACCATGTGAATACTTCTATTTGACCTGTTAACATGTTACCATTAAAGTAATAATTGATGAACAAACAGTTAGCCAACCTGATATTAAGTGGATACCTAGCAAAGAATTTTTTAAATGAAATTAAGAAACTGGTTACAATTTTAGAAATATAAATACACAAGAAACAAAGATACATGGGACTGTTACCTTTTGCAACACTTTGCAGGCTAAGCAAGGTGTTGCAAAAGATTTTAAAACACAACCTACAAAGTGCCACCCTTTGTATAACAACCTGAGACTAAGTGTTAAGCTTCATATGCAAGTAATGACACCAGCAAACAAACCAAACCAGTACACTGTAATGCTGCTTCACAAATTAATTAAGCACAGCAGTAGAACTTCTCTGAAAAAGCTGTGTCACAAAAAGCCCTACTACTACTAAATTTGAAGAAAGAGAAAACAATTTTTCCATTTTATATAAGTATGTCAACTGTATTTTTAACTTTCTTAATTTTATTTTTATGTGGCTATTCTTTATAATAGTGTGGAGACCACCGGCAATTGTATTGTATATTGTTTTCATGGCAATAAAGATTATTATTATTATTAATTAGATTGTAAACTCAAGCCAATTTAGAGGTATGGCATACAGCTATGGGGGACCACCAGTAACTCCTATATACTATATTCCTAAATGTATAAGTAATAAATACCTTGATCTTGGCATACAAACAGTTCATGATGAAATAGCCCAGTGCAGCCATAGGTCTCAGGAAAAACTGTCCATACATGTAAATGGCTTGCCCGAGCTCTAATTCTCGAGGGTGGACATCAATATGGCCAACTTCAGAGACACAGCATTGCTGGTCAAACATAGATTTCCTTCCATCCTATCCATAACTAGCCAAAAAAGGGTGCCTGCTGCTAGGAAATCTACAGCAAACATAATTATGCTCCAGAATATGGCAATAAACTCAGAGATTCAGCTAGAAGTGGCTTATTTTTCCATTACAAATTGCCATGATACAGTAAAAAAAAAAGAAATGAGAAAAAGAAAACTAAATTTCACTTCAGGCTATTTATAGTAGGCTCACATAAAATTGAAAAGATTAAAAAGTAACTCGTGAAACTTACCTGGTGTATCAATAATGCAATATTTATGTTTCTTGCCCGCTTTCTCAATAAGGTCAACAACTTGTCCAAACTTGGTGGAGAAAAGGTTTAATGCTGTCACTATACCTCCATTTGGACCCAGCCCATATTGTTTCATAACCTCTTTGTAATTCACTGTATCTCTTATGTCTGAACAAAAAGGAAAATAGTTAATACACTTGGTGCAAACTTTTCAACATCATAACATGTTCAGAGTTTTCTCTCAGCAATGCGATGGACCTGACACGTACAGTGAATCCATTTAATGCTAAGATATTAAAAAAAATATTGAAATTTCAGTATTAGCTACTTAGCTAACTCAATATTTTTTCATGAACTATGAGAATAGAATAGAATATGCTATACAATAAGCTTTAGAGTTCAAATCCATAGAAATTGTAAAAGGATGAAATTTGTTAAGTGGTGCAGGTGCAGTGAAAGATATGTAAACTACTCAGTGCTGTTTAGGTAGGATCGCTTTAGCAATAAAGCTGCCTTTGCACATTTGATTATAACTCAATTGTATAATGTTTTTCTAATTTGTTACTCATGAATGTGCAATGTTACTAAATAATTAATGCCAAACACTAAACATATGCCTGTATAAGTCTACGGTTTTGTTTATATGAATATTTGTTACCTATATTCGCCGGGTATGGAACCTCTCTACATGCTGGATCCAAGTTTATTAGATACGGTCTCGAACCATTTGTAATTTTAGCCGACAAACGCCTTGTGAACGATGTTTTCCCCGCGCCAGCCATCCCTGTTACATACAAATCCTACTGTTAACAGTAATTCGCTTATTAACAGCAAAAAACAGAGTGAATTTCTATAGTAACCTAATATTATAAGGCACACTGGTTTTGGTGATTCCTCTTCCATTTTTACACTTTTGTTTGATTATGATAACTAAAAATTATTAGAAGTGTTAGTTGATTTCAAGACTGGAATAAGTAATAAATTGTGTATCATTTGGGAAAATAACGAACGATATACAAACAAACTTTAATTTACAATAACAAAAATCATGTTTTGTAGATTGACAGTTGACTTTGACGCATAGTATGGATTTCTTTGGATCTTTTTGGATTTACAGCTAAAAGTTTGACATTTATCACCAGTTTTTTTTAAATTTATTTAACGACCTATATTCAAGTTTTGTGATCTTTCATTAACAAAATATCATCGGTTATTATAGTTCATCACAGACCATAACAAAAATTCGAAAGATTTAGTTTTACATACGGGGGCCCACTATGACTAGGGGAAAATGCTATTTTCAGCCAATGCAAAAGCAGGCTTGCATCTGAAACGCTAAAATTCGTACCGTGGCATACAAAAGGTAAACGACAAAGTTTGTCTGTGGTCTGTCGTAATGTGACATTAAGTCACGTCCAAAAACTTATCTCCAATTGTTAACAATTGGTTAAGAACTATGGTTATGAAGATTTTGCCGGTTTTTCAAATGCGTTCGTTTTGAATTTTTCGCCATCTTCACTTGGAAGTTGAAAAGTAACAATACTTGTTACAAAATATCACAATGCTCAATGTAAGTAGTAGCTCAATCAATGCTCATGCTCATCTTCGTAGGTAGAACCTTTTTATAGAATGACTTTTGTCCGTTCGTTTGAATCAATTTTGTCTAAAGTTTTTAAACTAATTAACACAAATTTTGTTTCAGAGGAGGATTTGATTCTTCAGTTAGTCTTGCTGTGAAGATCTTTCATATAGAAGTATTTAGTCGCATTTATCAATACACTATTTTTAATAATACTTTCAACTATGTTGTAAGTTTCATTTAGATCTAAAAAAAATACTAAAAGTAGGTTGTACCATTGTAGTATGGTGTACTTCTGGCTATACTAATTCAATGAATCTTTTTATGAATTATATTTGGTAGGTCTGAAAGTAGTTTTTGGGTATTTTTGTACACACTTAGGTAATGGTGGAATTCGTAACAATTGGATATTAACTGCGAATTGCCTTCTCCCCATATGATACCAGTTGGGTAATTAATTAACGAGAAACAACATATATATTGCATTCTATGATTATGATTGATGTAATGTAGTTGTTAGATTATTTAATTTTTAACTGTCTATTTCAGACTCCCTGATGCCAGAGGTCGAGGTCCTCCCTTGTAGCAATGCCAATCTGCAATTCTGTCGATCAGCAGGATTTAAATTCAAATCTGTAGGTTGCATGAAGACTTCTTGTTGCAACTCAGCTTGTGAGTTTGGGTACAGATAATTTGACTGTATGACAAATGTTGTGTAGAATAACACAAGCATTTGTAATATAACCAGCTACTTATGGTTGGTAATGTAGCACTCGTGATCTAGTATTACACTAGGGTACGAGTGCCCTAGGGAATTGTGTTTTCATTTAAAATGAGTAACCATAATCTCCTTAAATAAACAAATAAAAAGACTGTAAAGTGATCAGTTGTTATATTGAAGTGATCAGCAAAATCAAAGGGTTTATTTTAATTCTAATTCCAGTGAATTTCTAAAAAAAGTAAGTAATTACATCTCTTTTTCTAATACTTAGGTGTAATTATGGTATTTATTTTTCCACGTTATTTAAAATTAACCTCAGTTTTTGATTGTATTTATCAATACACTAAAACGTGGGTGTAATTATGGTATCAATTTAAATACTTGAATGTTGATAAGTTAGTTAGTTTCACTTCTTACGAGTGTACGCTAGTACACGCACACATTTTTTTTGTCTCTCGTCATTTATCTTTATTTACATTTTTTTTTATTTTAAACAATGTTATAGGTATATAATATAAAAATATATATAAAAACACTATTAAAAATTTATAAAAAAAAATCTCCTCCATTTCCATTTGGGCCTTTGCGGGCCCAAGCAACCGGTGGTCAGGGCTCCAGAGTGAGGAACCTCCTCTCAATACGCGCCGTTTCAAGGACTACTGCCCTCTGTATCCGACCCTTGATCCAATAATTAAGCAAAAGCTTCTTAAGGTGTTGGTCGAAGCTTTTCGCAAAAAGACCATTGACTGAAATGACTATCGGAACAAAAATAGTTGACTCAACATTCCACATGGCGGTAATCTCGTGAGGTCCAAGTATTTTAATACTTTTTCCTTTTCGGCTTTCACGAGATTATCGTCATGAGAAACAGTAATATCAACAATTATTGCACGGCGTACTGATCGATCGACTATCACTCTATCAGGTCTATTGGCTACAATATACCTGTCAGTGATAATCGTTCGATCCCCATAGAGCAATGCACTGTTATTTTCAAGAACTGGCGCTGGGTCGTACCTATAGTAAGGCATCTCAAAATCGACAAGGCCGTACTGAAGAGCAAGTTGTTGGTGGATTATCCTGGCTACTTGATTATGTCTGTGCAAGTATTCGCTGTTAGCAAGATAAGGACACCCGGAAACTATATGCCTGAGGGACTCCCCAGGATGATGACACGCTCGACATATGTCTAGAGTGCCATCTTTCATAATATGTTTCCGGTAGTTTCTCGTCTTGATCACTTCGTCCGTAATTGCACAGACGAAACCCTCAGTTTCCCCAAAGAGGTCACCGAATTGCAACCAAGATACTGATGTTATTTGATCTACATCTGGCCCCGTAAGAGCCTTGTAGAATCGTCCATGCAACTTCCTTACTCTTCCATACCGCCACGCGATCTGAGTTACTAATTACTTTAGGCTTGCGCCAGTTCTCTTTGCCAAGGGATAGCGGGGTGAGACCCTTGTCCACTGCAACAACATCCTTATGCATACACACATTCATCTTGAGGAAATATTCCCTGAGATTGCACACCTCACGATTATGGAGGTTCTTGGCATTTAAGAAGCCACGTCCACCACACTTGCGTGGGAGGTACAACCTCATTACAGATAAACGTGGATGGTGCTTCCGGTAGTACATACTTGATTATTATTAGAACAATAATTAAAACTTTATGAAATAAGTTTCATCTTTTCACCAAATCAATGAGACTTGTGTTTAATTAGTACCTAATTGATGATAGCTAAAAACCTTTAATAATTCTAAAATTAACTTTGTGTAGTAACTGTTTCTACTTTATTTTATTTAAAATAGTTGAGGAGTATCAATTGTGTAAATGCTGTTTTGCCAGGAAGGCTTTGGGTATACCTGTAAGATCACGAGCACATGTTGATGAGAGTGGCCGAAAATAATAGTTTAACATGCGCTTTATTTAAATCTACTTTATTTTTAATTTAAGCCACACTTGTACACAACTGTTTTCTATCCCAAATAAATAAATAAATAAATAAGGCTCGAGGGTGTAACATCACCAACTTCCTAACTCTTAGACTTAAAATTTAACTGAAAATTTTTCGAGGCAAAATAATGTAGGTATTTATATTTTTTATAACGAACAATTTTGAAGTGCAGCTCAATTTATGTCCTGGAGCAATTCTTATTTATTTTATCACAGATTATAGTAAAAATTCGAAAGATTTAGTTTTACAGGTGATATGGCAACACTATGTGAGCTCAATTTGTAGACAAGTTTGCAAGGCAAGGCTTCTGTCAATCTGTATCTGTACTCTCAGGAATTTATTTTAGAAACACTGAACTTAAATATTATCTATAAAAACATATTTTATATGAAAAGTAAACATCTTAATATACAACGTAGGGACTTTTATTATATAAAAATAATTATACAAATATTTACAAAAACTTATATAAAATCTATACATTATATTTCTCAAGATTCAAAAACATTATTGGGTACATGTGACCTAGCTTGGATATTCTTTTCTGTATAATAATTCGCAGCGTGTCTGTGTACGTAGCGGGAGGTTTGCAGGTAGACGGATCTCGCCAATGTAGACCTGAAAAAGAAAAATAACCATTATTACGCAATAAAACAATTACGAACTACTGGAGCATTTTTTAACTTGAACTTCATTTGTAAGAGACAGACAAAACTATTTGTTCAATAGTCTGAGCTTAAACTGTTCTTTATTAAGACTATTTGAAATTTTTATACACTTTATCGAAGGTAACATTACATTGCATTTATTTGTTAATTTGTGGACAATTGAATGCATTAAATCATTAATTAATAGTATGCATTATGGCCTTTAAATGAAAATATACTGAAGAATAAAATTCAACAGCAAACATTTTATGTCTATATAGCAAAGTGATTGCTCACTTATCTCACTTCCTTACCTGTAGAATCACAGCTAAACAGTGCAGGCGAGGGCACGTGGTCACGAGTATAGTTCCATATACAATCACGTAGAACTTGTACAATCTTTAAACAAAATAAATATTGTAGTAATCAGTTTTAATAAAGTTTTGTTACCATGACAGGAAACTGAAGTTGCAAAAGTGAATGCAAACATCTTTCTGAAGAAGAAGAAGAAGATATGTGGCTTGCAAACATAGAGAAATGTTACTCTATCAAAAGTAATAGTTTTACTTAGCATCACTACACTTGTCCCGTCAAAAATAAGATACAGATAAGATTTTCCACAGAGAGTGAAAATGTATGTGATAGTATGAGATAGTTCTCACCTCTCTTACAGTCAGATTGCCTATTGTGTGAGTTTGTTATAGAGTCGGTGTGTAAAAACGTACACAAAATTATAAGGAATAACAGCGCCATCTAGTTATATCGAGAGCGCTTTTTCTCTATATAATTTGACGTTACGTGTGCTTACGTTTTTACTATGGAGGGTAGAGATAAGGAGGACAATCTTATATGGGAGAAAAGTTGAAAAAGTGTCCAGTTGTATGCGTTAAATAACAGTTCAAAAATCCTCCACAATGGCGCTGGTGGATGCACAGGGTATGGTATGAATGTAGCAATCGTAGATGAATTGAAGTATGCCGAGTTAAAACATTTAATGTCATTATCGACTAAAGTAGTTAATTATTGAGAACTTCAACAACTTACGTTGTACAAAATATTGTGGTAACAATATAAAAAAAGCGTGGGTCTATGACAACTATCTCACTTCACGTCTGACTTGGCCATTCCTCGTTTATGATATTGGCAGAACCCATCTGGCAAAACTAGATGCAAATGTCATAAAAACATTGAAGTCTTGGTTTGGTCTAGCACTCTCGGCTGACCCTTCAACTCTATTCAGAGATTACAATAATTTTGGGTTAAAACTAAAAAGGCCATCGGAACTCTATAAACACCTCAGGGTTACCAGAACGCACATTCTAGTTAAGTCCCAGGACGAACTAGTTGCATCACTTCCTAAAGACGAGGGTGCCGGAAAACTTGACTCTAGGCTTCAATTTTACAAACAATTTATGGCAGGGGCTCAGGTAAATAGAACCGGGTTGGGTGCAAGACGTAAAAAGGAAGACCAAGACATAATAAAATCTTTTCTTAAACAAGATGAGGACGACAACTACAAAGTGCATGCCATGAACCTAGAAATGCAAAACGAGTGGTTAAACTTAGGCGAGTTCTGCATCCCTCTGGCTCTGAAGTGGCGCGCCTTGCTGTATGATTGGTCTCCTGCCTTATTGAAATTTTATCTTAATGCCTTTCAACTGACTCTCCCAGATCAGAGTAACCTAGTAAGATGGGGAAAAGCCTCGGAAAAATCTTGCTATACCTGTGGTGAGGCAGTGGGCACTGCAAGGCACTTATTGGTAGGATGCAAGGTGCTCCTGGACAGGGGTCTCTACTCACGCCGCCACGACAGAGTACTAGAAATCATACGTGAAGCTATAAGCCTTTCAGTAGCTAGGGCTCAAAAAGGGTTGACGACGAATAAAAGACAAACTAACTTCGTTAAAGCAGGCTCAAGTACAAATTCCACCAGCAAGCCTTATTCAATTCTGGGCTCTGCTCCTGATTGGACTATATTAATGGACACGTATGATAAGCACTATAAAATCCCGGAAGACTTAGCTATTACGACATCTAGACCGGACATATTTCTTTTTTCCAAACAAATTAAGCGTATAGTACTTGTCGAGCTTACAGTGCCGTGGGAAACAAACATCCCTAAAGACCATGTATTCAAAGTGAATAAATACTATGACCTTACTAATGAACTAACCAAAAATGGCTATGTGGTTAGTTTATACGCGGTAGAAGTGGGTGCGAGGGGTATACCAGCGAAGTCTCTCTACAACCTGCTAAAAGACCTTGGCCTTACTAGAAGCGCAGTAAGCTCCATATTGGAACGAGTGTCCAAAGCTGCACTAGTAGGGTCCTTCCGAATATGGTTGGGCAGGGAGAATAACTTGAACAGAGGAGGTGAGTGTTGACGCGCGTCACAAAGGGTACCCTTAAACCTACACCCGAGTCACAAGTCTCGGGCTCTGTTCGGAGTTTTTCTCTCAGCCACGCGATGGACCCGGCACCCGCACGGTGAATCCATGGAATGCTAAGATATTCGTCTCAACTATAACCTTACAGAATTATAACCAAACGTGCGTTTAGAGTGATTTTAGTTCGTAAACAGTAAATAGTACGGTTATTGATATATAAACATTTAATTTTTTGAAAAAGTGAGTGAATAACAGAACAGTTATGGGTAAAATTTGTGTTGTGAAAAGTTGTCCAAGTGGACGTAAATCTCAAAACAAAAAAAATATACTCTAACAATATTTGGCGCTTCTTTTGAGAGTTACTTTGATGCAACTGTGGCGCCATCCTAATTTAATACATTTTGACGGACACTTTTTATATACACAGATGATCCTCCTTTCCTCTACCCTCCATAGTTTTTACGCAGTGGCTCGGTGAAAAACTCGCACTTGTCCCACAGTTAAGGAGCAAATTCCAGTATGTGGCTCAGAGGATGCGGCAGCAACTAACGTCATGACAGACAACAGCTCTATCAACGCTAACATTACGCACGACATCTCGAGGGATTACTTGCGTCTATCTCCAATAGCTATACCTTAAAAAATGAAATTCTTACCTCACTGGCAGTCAGTTCAGGCGCGAGCTCCAGTATGTGGCTCAGAGGATGCGGCAGCAGCTGCCCCAACGTCATGACAGACAGCAGTTCGGTCAGCGCTAACATTTCACACGCCATCTCTGCGGACTGCTTGTGTCTGTCTGAAAATATAGGGGGATTTTATTTAATTGCCGATATTATTTTATGGGGTTCTACATAATGGATTGAATTTATTTACATTTTAGGAAATTCATTTTTTTTTATTTCTGACTAAAAATAACAAAATGATTTTATATCAAAATTAAATTCATACAAAATTTCATTGAAATATGTCGTATAGAACACGTCTATCATGTCCGAAGTTATTGACACGCTACATGTTTTACAAGCCAAAGGTCAAAGGAACAGTTGCCACTAACCCAAGTGCGCTCTCAACCGATGCAACAGCGACGCGGCGGCGGCTCGCAGCAGCGCCGAGGCGAGGCACAGCGCCGGCCGCGCGCGGGCGACACGCTACATGTTTTACAAGCCAAAGGTTAAAGGAACAGTTCCCACTGACCCAAGTGCGCTCTCAACCGATGCAACAGCGACGCGGCGGCGGCTCGCAGCAGCGCCGAGGCGAGGCACAGCGCCGGCCGCGCGCGGGCGACACGCTACATGTTTTACAAGCCAAAGGTCAAAGGAACAGTTGCCACTAACCCAAGTGCGCTCTCAACCGATGCAACAGCGACGCGGCGGCGGCTCGCAGCAGCGCGGAGGCGAGGCACAGCGCCGGCCGCGCGCGGGCGACACGCTACATGTTTTACAAGCCAAAGGTCAAAGGAACAGTTGCCACTAACCCAAGTGCGCTCTCAACCGATGCAACAGCGACGCGGCGGCGGCTCGCAGCAGCGCGGAGGCGAGGCACAGCGCCGGCCGCGCGCGGGCGACACGCTACATGTTTTACAAGCCAAAGGTCAAAGGAACAGTTGCCACTAACCCAAGTGCGCTCTCAACCGATGCAACAGCGACGCGGCGGCGGCTCGCAGCAGCGCGGAGGCGAGGCACAGCGCCGGCCGCGCGCGGGCGACACGCTACATGTTTTACAAGCCAAAGGTCAAAGGAACAGTTGCCACTAACCCAAGTGCGCTCTCAACCGATGCAACAGCGACGCGGCGGCGGCTCGCAGCAGCGCGGAGGCGAGGCACAGCGCCGGCCGCGCGCGGGCGACACGCTACATGTTTTACAAGCCAAAGGTCAAAGGAACAGTTGCCACTAACCCAAGTGCGCTCTCAACCGATGCAACAGCGACGCGGCGGCGGCTCGCAGCAGCGCGGAGGCGAGGCACAGCGCCGGCCGCGCGCGGGCGACACGCTACATGTTTTACAAGCCAAAGGTCAAAGGAACAGTTGCCACTAACCCAAGTGCGCTCTCAACCGATGCAACAGCGACGCGGCGGCGGCTCGCAGCAGCGCGGAGGCGAGGCACAGCGCCGGCCGCGCGCGGGCGACACGCTACATGTTTTACAAGCCAAAGGTCAAAGGAACAGTTGCCACTAACCCAAGTGCGCTCTCAACCGATGCAACAGCGACGCGGCGGCGGCTCGCAGCAGCGCGGAGGCGAGGCACAGCGCCGGCCGCGCGCGGGCGACACGCTACATGTTTTACAAGCCAAAGGTCAAAGGAACAGTTGCCACTAACCCAAGTGCGCTCTCAACCGATGCAACAGCGACGCGGCGGCGGCTCGCAGCAGCGCGGAGGCGAGGCACAGCGCCGGCCGCGCGCGGGCGACACGCTACATGTTTTACAAGCCAAAGGTCAAAGGAACAGTTGCCACTAACCCAAGTGCGCTCTCAACCGATGCAACAGCGACGCGGCGGCGGCTCGCAGCAGCGCGGAGGCGAGGCACAGCGCCGGCCGCGCGCGGGCGACACGCTACATGTTTTACAAGCCAAAGGTCAAAGGAACAGTTGCCACTAACCCAAGTGCGCTCTCAACCGATGCAACAGCGACGCGGCGGCGGCTCGCAGCAGCGCGGAGGCGAGGCACAGCGCCGGCCGCGCGCGGGCGACACGCTACATGTTTTACAAGCCAAAGGTCAAAGGAACAGTTGCCACTAACCCAAGTGCGCTCTCAACCGATGCAACAGCGACGCGGCGGCGGCTCGCAGGGCGACACGCTACATGTTTTACAAGCCAAAGGTCAAAGGAACAGTTGCCACTAACCCAAGTGCGCTCTCAACCGATGCAACAGCGACGCGGCGGCGGCTCGCAGCAGCGCGGAGGCGAGGCACAGCGCCGGCCGCGCGCGGGCGATGCGCCTCAGCGCCGCGCGCGACACGCCGCAGCGCTCCACCGCACAGCGCATGTACAGCTCGCGCTCTATGCTCACTTGCTGTCACGGAAACAACGACGTGTCAAAAAATAAAAGATAGTCTTGTGTGGAGTGAACGACATATTGCCGACCTAAAGAGCGATAGAAAGATTGACCTATAGCGGCAAAATGGATAATATAGCTCTTTTTAACCGACGAAAAAAAACGGAGGAGGTTCTCAATTCGACACGTATATATATTTTTATGTATGACCACGCATAACTTTTTACAGTGTTGTCCGATTTTGATAATTCTTTTTTTTATTAGAAAGGGCATACATCCAAGGTGGTTCCCATTGTCCGCTTGTTAGGATCTGCTGATGATATCCTGGGGAAATTGAAGGAACTCTTCAAATTTTGGAAGCACGCTTACAGCGATTTCGGTTTTTGACTCGGTATCGGTAGCTTTTTGGCTACTAGTGCCATATAATATACTATGACAGTATAGTACGAGTACGCTACGTGGCGATAAATCACTAAAAAGTAAGAAATAAAAATTTTTAACAAAAAATAGAACCGACTCAAAACGCACTAAAAAGTAAAAAATAACTGTGTCATTTAGTTGCTTTAATTTACTTAAGCATATCTAGGAGTCGGTGCCAGCCAAGGTTTCTACTTTCAAGGACGTTACCTAGAACCCACAAACTGCTTTACTACGTAAAATAAATGTTCCTTAAACTTGGCTGGCACCGACTTCATAGATATGCTTAAGTAAATTAAAGCAACTAAATGACACAGTTATTTTTTACTTTTTAGTGCGTTTTGAGCCGGTTCTATTTTTTGTTAAAAATTTTTATCCCACTATCGCAACGAAAGAGTGATACATTCCATTTTGCCGCTATTGATCAATCTTTGCCTACACAAGATTTATATCGTGGACTCATCCTAGGCCTGTTGGTCTGCATCACTTAAAATTTATTAATGATATATTTCGTGAAGAGAGATATTAGTCGATCAGCAGCGAGAGCGGAAATTTGAAATATTCTTCTCTCCTTTGCTGCGATGGGTCTAAAGACTAACTAATATGTATTGTTTTCTTAATGAAACAAGTTATTTGAAGGTCTTGATGGTTTTATTTCTTGTTTTTACACGTTACAAATGTTAAATAATTATAATGATATTAGTGAACTGATGTGATAGAGAGAGAGGGAGTGGCCGGCGACGCAATTTATATAGCTAGTCTATGGGCTAGTGTTGTGCCATTTTTTTAGTGATGTTCATTATACTACAGTCCACTATACGAATATAAATCTCGACACCGCCTTACCTTAGTGAAATCTTCATCAGGCCAGGGCAGTCCGTTGTACATGACATCAGGCGACACCAACTCCACCAGTAACAGAGACACAGACGTCGCGCCTTCCACCACACCACTGTTACCATCCTGACAACATTTACAATTTCATTTGATAAAAGAGCAAGCCTAATAGTAGTAGCACTGATGAGACTTGCATCATACATCAGTAATAAGCAACAATAACACAACATCCTGATTATGATGACTGTACCAAACTTTATAGTATTGGTTTGGGGTTTAGACAAGAATGTGTGGCTCTGCGTCAGCTGAGTTATGGGGCCCTGGTACAAATTGTACTGACCATACAAGACATGAGCGCGCCCATGAGCAGCTCGTTGTTGGTGGTGAGTATGGGCGGCGCGTCGGTCTCGTCCTGGCTGCCGTGTCTCCGCACGCCCTTGCCGATGATGCCCGCGTGGAACACCGACGTGTGGCTCTGCGTCAGCTGAGTTATGGGGCCCTGGTACAAATTGTACTGACCATACAAGACATGAGCGCGCCCATGAGCAGCTCGTTGTTGGTGGTGAGTATGGGCGGCGCGTCGGTCTCGTCCTGGCTGCCGTGTCTCCGCACGCCCTTGCCGATGATGCCCGCGTGGAACACCGACGTGTGGCTCTGCGTCAGCTGAGTTATGGGGCCCTGGTACAAATTGTACTGACCATACAAGACATGAGCGCGCCCATGAGCAGCTCGTTGTTGGTGGTGAGTATGGGCGGCGCGTCGGTCTCGTCCTGGCTGCCGTGTCTCCGCACGCCCTTGCCGATGATGCCCGCGTGGAACACCGACGTGTGGCTCTGCGTCAGCTGAGTTATGGGGCCCTGGTACAAATTGTACTGACCATACAAGACATGAGCGCGCCCATGAGCAGCTCGTTGTTGGTGGTGAGTATGGGCGGCGCGTCGGTCTCGTCCTGGCTGCCGTGTCTCCGCACGCCCTTGCCGATGATGCCCGCGTGGAACACCGACGTGTGGCTCTGCGTCAGCTGAGTTATGGGGCCCTGGTACAAATTGTACTGACCATACAAGACATGAGCGCGCCCATGAGCAGCTCGTTGTTGGTGGTGAGTATGGGCGGCGCGTCGGTCTCGTCCTGGCTGCCGTGTCTCCGCACGCCCTTGCCGATGATGCCCGCGTGGAACACCGACGTGTAGCTCTGCGTCAGCTGAGTTATGGGGCCCTGGTACAAATTGTACTGACCATACAAGACATGAGCGCGCCCATGAGCAGCTCGTTGTTGGTGGTGAGTATGGGCGGCGCGTCGGTCTCGTCCTGGCTGCCGTGTCTCCGCACGCCCTTGCCGATGATGCCCGCGTGGAACACCGACGTGTGGCTCTGCGTCAGCTGAGTTATGGGGCCCTGGTACAAATGTAACTTCATGTTAACCTATTCTGTAAAATGTGCTTACAACATAATACAGATACAATATAAAAACGAAGTTAATGTCAATGTTTTGAGAATATTCTTTATAATTTGATGAATGCAATATTTAACATTAGTCTGGAATAAATACAATTATTTATTAAGGTTAGGTAGCACAAAGACAATACCAGCAGACAATGGAGTCAATCCGAAGATCTCAGCATTTATGACGAAAGGTCTTTCAGATATATACTATACTCGTACTCACATGTTTCTGGTTCATGTGTATGAGCAGCTCGTCGTGGCTCCACCGCTGGGGCGTGGCCACAGTGTTGGCGACCACGGTGCGGCTGCCGAAGATCTTGTCCTCCCGGAACATGGCGGTCTCCAGCAGGTCGCGCAACGCCACGGCGCGCGCCAGCTTGCTGTGCAGACACAGCTTGCGGAGAAGCCGACTCGCGGTCTGCACTCCGCGTAATTTTGTCATGATATCTGGAAATTTTAGTTACGGTGACGCACACACAAACACACACAGACGCCCATATACACGCGCATGTATAGACATAGTCTTCTTCATCTTCCCAGCGTTATCCCACTAGACGGGGTCTGCTTTCCAACACAATCTAGCCCACTTTGCCCGGTCTTAGGCGTCTGATTTTCCAAGACATGTATAGACATAGTATCTGCCTGAAATACACAAGCAATTACACGCACAATATTGTGTAAGAATGCGTGCGCACACGCATATCTGCACATACACATCGTTTAATTGTTGATTCCCCTTTGCCTATGGCTTGATGTACCTAAGGCGTCACAAAGTAGTCATTCACTCACCTTCTTCGTGAAGACATCTGAAGAAATATTTGACAGTTGCCTGCACTACTTTTAAAATCACTTCAACACTGGGCGGTGGAGATTTTGTACCGGACATGTCCGCTCTGTCGAGTACCTGTGGACAATAGCAAATCAAATCACGAAAATAAATCTGACCTATCAAATCAACTTGAGTCAAAGGAACTAGGCGATGAATATATAAATGGGATACGCGAGATGAATTACCTCAGCGAGCGCATGGCAAGTCGGCATCTCGTCCAAGCTGGCCAGCGTGCAGGCGTTCCTCACTCGGAGTATGGACGCGTAGTCTTGCAGCGCGCCGCCGATCCGGTACAGGTTCGCTTCCACCGCGCGCCCGATCGGTCGAGTCCGTAAATGGGATACGCGAGATGAATTACCTCAGCGAGCGCATGGCAAGTCGGCATCTCGTCCAAGCTGGCCAGCGTGCAGGCGTTCCTCACTCGGAGTATGGACGCGTAGTCTTGCAGCGCGCCGCCGATCCGGTACAGGTTCGCTTCCACCGCGCGCCCGATCGGTCGAGTCCGTAAATGGGATACGCGAGATGAATTACCTCAGCGAGCGCATGGCAAGTCGGCATCTCGTCCAAGCTGGCCAGCGTGCAGGCGTTCCTCACTCGGAGTATGGACGCGTAGTCTTGCAGCGCGCCGCCGATCCGGTACAGGTTCGCTTCCACCGCGCGCCCGATCGGTCGAGTCCGTAAATGGGATACGCGAGATGAATTACCTCAGCGAGCGCATGGCAAGTCGGCATCTCGTCCAAGCTGGCCAGCGTGCAGGCGTTCCTCACTCGGAGTATGGACGCGTAGTCTTGCAGCGCGCCGCCGATCCGGTACAGGTTCGCTTCCACCGCGCGCCCGATCGGTCGAGTCCGTAAATGGGATACGCGAGATGAATTACCTCAGCGAGCGCATGGCAAGTCGGCATCTCGTCCAAGCTGGCCAGCGTGCAGGCGTTCCTCACTCGGAGTATGGACGCGTAGTCTTGCAGCGCGCCGCCGATCCGGTACAGGTTCGCTTCCACCGCGCGCCCGATCGGTCGAGTCCGTAAATGGGATACGCGAGATGAATTACCTCAGCGAGCGCATGGCAAGTCGGCATCTCGTCCAAGCTGGCCAGCGTGCAGGCGTTCCTCACTCGGAGTATGGACGCGTAGTCTTGCAGCGCGCCGCCGATCCGGTACAGGTTCGCTTCCACCGCGCGCCCGATCGGTCGAGTCCGTAAATGGGATACGCGAGATGAATTACCTCAGCGAGCGCATGGCAAGTCGGCATCTCGTCCAAGCTGGCCAGCGTGCAGGCGTTCCTCACTCGGAGTATGGACGCGTAGTCTTGCAGCGCGCCGCCGATCCGGTACAGGTTCGCTTCCACCGCGCGCCCGATCGGTCGAGTCCGTAAATGGGATACGCGAGATGAATTACCTCAGCGAGCGCATGGCAAGTCGGCATCTCGTCCAAGCTGGCCAGCGTGCAGGCGTTCCTCACTCGGAGTATGGACGCGTAGTCTTGCAGCGCGCCGCCGATCCGGTACAGGTTCGCTTCCACCGCGCGCCCGATCGGTCGAGTCCGAGTCCGTAAATGGGATACGCGAGATGAATTACCTCAGCGAGCGCATGGCAAGTCGGCATCTCGTCCAAGCTGGCCAGCGTGCAGGCGTTCCTCACTCGGAGTATGGACGCGTAGTCTTGCAGCGCGCCGCCGATCCGGTACAGGTTCGCTTCCACCGCGCGCCCGATCGGTCGAGTCCGTAAATGGGATACGCGAGATGAATTCTCCCACCTGTGCAGTTTAGAATTCACCATGTTTCACAAATTGTCTCATGTCACGATTATATAAAAGTAGCAGGTGCCCGAGACTTCGCTCGCATGGCAAATAGTGTGTAGCAACCTTCCAAAACAACCACAAAATACAGGCAGTCCTCGTACTCACGGCATGTTAGGTTCTCGAAATACGCGACGTAAATCGAAACGACGTAAGTCGAGACGTATTTTTTCATATGTTTACATGTAAAACTCAAGGGTTAGGATCCATACGAACTCGAAATTTAAAGAAAAAACTGCATTTATAACAAAGGATATACACACTTTATTATCAAAAATAAGTTCTTAAAATAATTATATATGCACTTATGAAATTGCTAGTTTTTTTTGGTATTTGTGTGTTATTAATTTTAATAATAATTATAAAACTTTAGTATGTAATCAAAATATGCAATGAGAAATTATAAATTAAACTTTTGGCTTAAAGAAACTATCAATTCTAGATTACTTCGCTTCTTTCTTCTTGCTATTATACAGACCTTCGTAACACTGATAGGCTGCACAAATTTTGTTATTAACGTTAAAACTTCTCTCAAAATTAGGATCATTTTCTTCAAAAATTTTCATGGCATTCTCCAAATTTGCAAAGGCTACGGAAAATTTTTTTAGTGTCTTGTTCAGGTGGCATAGTTTAAAATTTACTTAAATATGTATGTAAAAAAAACTGTCAAAGATGCAAAAAAAACTAATGTATTACGTCTTGATTGTCCGTTGTCCCTGAAGTAACTAAACAAAATCAGCAGCATGTGCGGAGTAATCCCCGCACGCCGACAACGCGCCCCGCCGGCTCCACGGACATTGACCTTGCGACAAGTGAATTCTCCTATGCCGGAAATCGAAACAAATGACGTATGCTTGAGGAATAGTATCGAAACATTGTTCTACGTAACTTGAAACGACGTAAATCGAAACGACGTAAGTCGAGGACTGCCTGTAATAAAAGTTATGTAACCCTTTTTTTTTAATTCAAAACAATTCTTCCACGCATTATTTCTTTATGTCTCAAATTGTACTTGGGGCTTAAATTTCTCATTCAGTAGTCTGAGTTTCTACAAAGTTTGTCTAACACGGCGGGGACTTTGTAAGGAAGTTTTTTCGTGTATTAAATTCAATTAATTATAGTGTATCCGCTTTGAGCGGGTGCTAAACCGAAAAAGATAAGACCTTTTTCGGGCACTATAATAGGGTAGGCAGGTTGTTCGGGAGGACAAGTGTGCAAATTGTGAGTGGGCAAGTTAGTGAGCAGAAGAGATAAATGAATGCTCAGTTTTTTCGGCATTAACGAATGCGGGTGCGTTTATTTCTAACACACATACACGTCGCTAGCGTTCGCATTGATTGCTCGCGCGTATACACGTTAGGATTACACACGGTCGAGTAACAAATAAAAGTCCAGTACGTTATAAAGTACAATAACAATTGATTGTAAGAATTTTAAAAGTCGTACATAAACTTAAAACTCACCTCAAAAGTTTGACAATGTTAGCGCAATAGTAATACAGGTTTGTTTTGAAGTCCCCGGCAGCTCCCTGCACGAAGCACTTGTTGACCTGTGTGTCCGATATCATGGCATCTCTCAAGGCATACTCCACCCCGGTCTTGATGAAGCCCTGGTATCTCTCGGTGTCCATGCTCACGTCTGGGCAGTCAGCTGGGGTGTGCAGGGTGATGGTGCCGGATACAATGCGCACCAGCAGCGCCAGGGTGGTGTCATTCCGAGAGTATTGCAGGAGATAGCTTATGGTGCTCACGAACTCCGAGGGCAAATTGTAACCTAGACAGATAAATAGTTCATAAATTTTGAATAACACTTCTATTATGATATTTTTTTACATCAAAAGAAAAAAACTGATATTTGACTCATAGGGATAAAACTCGAGTTCATTTTATAAAACAAATGAAGCAATTTTTATGCGAAGGACTTGAGCTTTTTAACACCAAATTGAGCAACGTCTCATACTCTAATGAATGTATCCAACACATCAAGTGAAAGGAGAGATGTTACAGCTCAACAATTTGACAAGTGGAGTAAAGCACCTATTTTTAACAAATGACTCGGCTCTGAGTTCCAGTTTGGTGCGCAGTGTCAGAGAAAGTAGTAGCGCGAAATGATACAGCTGATGATAATGACAAACAATGAACTTACTGACTATGACAAGTATCCTGGCAATGGAGTACTGCTCCAGCTGGTTGCCCAACAGCAGCTTCTCTCGGACAATGCTGATCTCCTCCGCAGCGCTCATCACTAAAGGTAGATTGGAATCCGGGAAAAGGCTCTCGTATTCCAGTTTTTGGAGAAGGTATTCTATAATATTTTTATTATAATTGAGACAAATAAAAATATGTTCTTGCAAATATTGTTTTAATTTAAAAATGTCAAAACTCGGCTGTTGTTTCTGTTTGACATACTGAATTTAAAAGTTGGATATATCTATATATATTTTTAGAAACTTTATCTATTTGTCTAGCTTATACTCAAAAACTTGATTATGTGTTTGTTTGTTTGTTAGCAGTTTTGAAACATGAACAGATAAACAATCTTTGGAGTGCTTTATATTGTCTTACTCCTCTTCTGTCAGCTCTTATCTATACTAATATTATAAAAGCGGCAGTAACTCTGTTTATTACTCAATCACACCTAAACTACTGAACTGATTTAAATCAAATTTGGTACAGAGATAGTCGAAAGCCTGAGATAGGACATAGCCTACATTTTGTCGAACTATTACAAAACAGAATTTCTCTTGGACGGAGTCGCGGGCGTCCGCTAGTTTTGAACAAATTCATTTTATTTTTGCCCTATTGTTTTAAACTCACCCAGTAACTGTCTGCAGAATAAGTTCTTCTGCGCTTGCTTCAGAAGCAGCAAGAAGCAATGCACGTCGGACCTGAGCAGGAGCGCTACCAAGGAAGCGGGCCCCACGCCCTCCCACGCGCCGCTGTGTCTGTGCGTGTTGCACACTACACACAGTCTGTCCATCACTTCGTCTGACACTAAACTCACCCAGTAACTGTCTGCAGAATAAGTTCTTCTGCGCTTGCTTCAGAAGCAGCAAGAAGCAATGCACGTCGGACCTGAGCAGGAGCGCTACCAAGGAAGCGGGCCCCACGCCCTCCCACGCGCCGCTGTGTCTGTGCGTGTTGCACACTACGCACAGTCTGTCCATCACTTCGTCTGACACTAAACTCACCCAGTAACTGTCTGCAGAATAAGTTCTTCTGCGCTTGCTTCAGAAGCAGCAAGAAGCAATGCACGTCGGACCTGAGCAGGAGCGCTACCAAGGAAGCGGGCCCCACGCCCTCCCACGCGCCGCTGTGTCTGTGCGTGTTGCACACTACACACAGTCTGTCCATCACTTCGTCTGACACTAAACTCACCCAGTAACTGTCTGCAGAATAAGTTCTTCTGCGCTTGCTTCAGAAGCAGCAAGAAGCAATGCACGTCGGACCTGAGCAGGAGCGCTACCAAGGAAGCGGGCCCCACGCCCTCCCACGCGCCGCTGTGTCTGTGCGTGTTGCACACTACACACAGTCTGTCCATCACTTCGTCTGACACTAAACTCACCCAGTAACTGTCTGCAGAATAAGTTCTTCTGCGCTTGCTTCAGAAGCAGCAAGAAGCAATGCACGTCGGACCTGAGCAGGAGCGCTACCAAGGAAGCGGGCCCCACGCCCTCCCACGCGCCGCTGTGTCTGTGCGTGTTGCACACTACACACAGTCTGTCCATCACTTCGTCTGACACTAAACTCACCCAGTAACTGTCTGCAGAATAAGTTCTTCTGCGCTTGCTTCAGAAGCAGCAAGAAGCAATGCACGTCGGACCTGAGCAGGAGCGCTACCAAGGAAGCGGGCCCCACGCCCTCCCACGCGCCGCTGTGTCTGTGCGTGTTGCACACTACACACAGTCTGTCCATCACTTCGTCTGACACTAAACTCACCCAGTAACTGTCTGCAGAATAAGTTCTTCTGCGCTTGCTTCAGAAGCAGCAAGAAGCAATGCACGTCGGACCTGAGCAGGAGCGCTACCAAGGAAGCGGGCCCCACGCCCTCCCACGCGCCGCTGTGTCTGTGCGTGTTGCACACTACGCACAGTCTGTCCATCACTTCGTCTGACACTAAACTCACCCAGTAACTGTCTGCAGAATAAGTTCTTCTGCGCTTGCTTCAGAAGCAGCAAGAAGCAATGCACGTCGGACCTGAGCAGGAGCGCTACCAAGGAAGCGGGCCCCACGCCCTCCCACGCGCCGCTGTGTCTGTGCGTGTTGCACACTACGCACAGTCTGTCCATCACTTCGTCTGACACTAAACTCACCCAGTAACTGTCTGCAGAATAAGTTCTTCTGCGCTTGCTTCAGAAGCAGCAAGAAGCAATGCACGTCGGACCTGAGCAGGAGCGCTACCAAGGAAGCGGGCCCCACGCCCTCCCACGCGCCGCTGTGTCTGTGCGTGTTGCACACTACGCACAGTCTGTCCATCACTTCGTCTGACACTAAACTCACCCAGTAACTGTCTGCAGAATAAGTTCTTCTGCGCTTGCTTCAGAAGCAGCAAGAAGCAATGCACGTCGGACCTGAGCAGGAGCGCGTCGGACCTGAGCAGGAGCGCTACCAAGGAAGCGGGCCCCACGCCCTCCCACGCGCCGCTGTGTCTGTGCGTGTTGCACACTACGCACAGTCTGTCCATCACTTCGTCTGACACTAAACTCACCCAGTAACTGTCTGCAGAATAAGTTCTTCTGCGCTTGCTTCAGAAGCAGCAAGAAGCAATGCACGTCGGACCTGAGCAGGAGCGCTACCAAGGAAGCGGGCCCCACGCCCTCCCACGCGCCGCTGTGTCTGTGCGTGTTGCACACTACGCACAGTCTGTCCATCACTTCGTCTGACACTAAACTCACCCAGTAACTGTCTGCAGAATAAGTTCTTCTGCGCTTGCTTCAGAAGCAGCAAGAAGCAATGCACGTCGGACCTGAGCAGGAGCGCTACCAAGGAAGCGGGCCCCACGCCCTCCCACGCGCCGCTGTGTCTGTGCGTGTTGCACACTACACACAGTCTGTCCATCACTTCGTCTGACACTAAACTCACCCAGTAACTGTCTGCAGAATAAGTTCTTCTGCGCTTGCTTCAGAAGCAGCAAGAAGCAATGCACGTCGGACCTGAGCAGGAGCGCTACCAAGGAAGCGGGCCCCACGCCCTCCCACGCGCCGCTGTGTCTGTGCGTGTTGCACACTACGCACAGTCTGTCCATCACTTCGTCTGACACTAAACTCACCCAGTAACTGTCTGCAGAATAAGTTCTTCTGCGCTTGCTTCAGAAGCAGCAAGAAGCAATGCACGTCGGACCTGAGCAGGAGCGCTACCAAGGAAGCGGGCCCCACGCCCTCCCACGCGCCGCTGTGTCTGTGCGTGTTGCACACTACACACAGTCTGTCCATCACTTCGTCTGACACTAAACTCACCCAGTAACTGTCTGCAGAATAAGTTCTTCTGCGCTTGCTTCAGAAGCAGCAAGAAGCAATGCACGTCGGACCTGAGCAGGAGCGCTACCAAGGAAGCGGGCCCCACGCCCTCCCACGCGCCGCTGTGTCTGTGCGTGTTGCACACTACGCACAGTCTGTCCATCACTTCGTCTGACACTAAACTCACCCAGTAACTGTCTGCAGAATAAGTTCTTCTGCGCTTGCTTCAGAAGCAGCAAGAAGCAATGCACGTCGGACCTGAGCAGGAGCGCTACCAAGGAAGCGGGCCCCACGCCCTCCCACGCGCCGCTGTGTCTGTGCGTGTTGCACACTACACACAGTCTGTCCATCACTTCGTCTGACACTAAACTCACCCAGTAACTGTCTGCAGAATAAGTTCTTCTGCGCTTGCTTCAGAAGCAGCAAGAAGCAATGCACGTCGGACCTGAGCAGGAGCGCTACCAAGGAAGCGGGCCCCACGCCCTCCCACGCGCCGCTGTGTCTGTGCGTGTTGCACACTACGCACAGTCTGTCCATCACTTCGTCTGACACTAAAATAAATACAAAAAATTTTTTAACAAAAAATAGAACCGACTCAAAACGCACTAAAAAGTCAAAAATAATTATGTCATTTAGTTGCTTTAATTTACTTAAGCATATCTATGAAGTCGGTACCAGCATGTTTAAGGAACATTTATTTAACGTAGTAAAGCAGTTTGTGGGTTCTAGGTAATGTCCTTAAAGTAGAAACTTTGGCTGGCACCGACTCCTAGATATGCTTAAGTAAATTAAAGCAAGTAAATGACACAATTATTTTTTACTTTTTAGTGCGTTTTGAGTCGGTTCTATTTTTGTTAAAATTTTTTATTTCTTACTTAATGTAATCTTAGTGACGTACTCGTACTATACTCTCATAGTATATTATACGGCACTAGTAGCCAAAAAGCTACCGATAACGAGACAAAAACTGAAATCGCTGTAAGCGTGCCTCCAAAATTCGAAGAGTTTCTTTAATTTCCCCAGGATATCATCATCAGATTCTAACATGGTGACAATGGGACCACCTTGGAAGTATGCCCTTTCTAAATTATCAAAATCGGACAACTCTGTAAAAAGTTATCCGTGGTCATACATATAAAAAAAAAAAAAATATACGTGTCGAATTGAGAACCTCCTCCGTTTTTTTTTCGTCGGTTAAAAATAACAGAAATTGAAAAAGCATTTAGAATTATTTTTCGAATATATTTATAAACGATATAATTTGACACTCGTATCATATAGATGTATATGTTATAATGGCCTCCATGACGCAGTGGTATGCGCGGTGAATAAGACAGAGGTCCCGGGTTCGATTCTCGGCAGGGCCAATTGAGATTTTTTGAATAGGTCCGAGTCGGGCTGGTGGGAGGCCTCGGCCGTGGTTAGATACCATCCTACCGACAAAGATGTACCGCGAAGCGATTTAGCGTTCCGGTACGATGTTAGCCCACTTCCATCTTAGATTGCATTATCGCTTACCAACAAGTGTGATTGCGGTCAAAGTTCGCCATATTGGATGTCTGTTTAGTTTAATCACTTAAAGCAATAACAGTATAATTACTGTTCTATTATTTGTACACAAGTTACTTTTAATTATTGTTATTTAACAGTTTGAATATTATTAAATACGACGGCCGAGTGGCGCAGTGGTTAGTGACCTTGTTTCTGCGTCTAGGCTGTGGGTTTGATTCCCACATCTGGAAAAATGTTGTGTGATGAGCATGGATATTTACTAGTGTCTGGGTGTTTATCTATATATTACAAGTATTTGTGTATTATATAATTATATAAAATATGCATCAGTTACCACAGTACATAACACAAACTACCTACGCTTACTATGGGGCTATATAGCGATGTGTGTAATTGTCCTATAATATTTATTTATTTATTTATTATGCTACTGGAGCCAGGATTATTCTACTCAATTGCAGAATTAAACGATGGTTACATTTTGTTTTGTGTACCCCTGACAAACTGTACACAGAATTTCTTGATGTTTGATGGACTACTTAGGGAGATACTGTAACAAATACACAAAAACGAACTTACTTTCGCTTTTGTTATATAAGGAAAGATTTAGTTTATATACTTACAAGTTTTCTCAATATCCTGTGTGAGAGCTTTCAACACAATGTCAGATTTTGAAGCAAGGGTCAGTAAATACGGAATGACGTCTCTCTTTGACTCAGCTTTGCTGTCTTCTCTTATTGCTTCCTGTTGATATACAAACATTAACTCTGTGACAGTGTGACAAGGACAAGACACCCCAAAACTTTCTTTTTTTTATTTATTTTTGTTTGTTTCGTTTTTATTTTTCTTTTCGTTCTATTTTTAACTCATGTGGGATCTCATCTTTCACTATAGGAAAGTTGGTGTTCAAAGAAAACATCCCCAGAATTTTCTCCAGCGTCAAGATTAAAATCTACAATCTGACATTTTTGTCAGTTTGTAGCATAGCAAATGAACTTATTTGGTCACATATTTTTAACAACAGCTGGTATTAAGGATCTTAGCTATGTATACTTACACAAAAGCAAGAAGTTATCCGCAACACACAAAAAACAATTTTTTTTGTGTTTTATTTATTGAGGTCGAATTGAGAAACTCTTTTTTGCAGTCGTTTTAAAATGAGGGGAGTTCCTAGAGTGCCCTCACCTGAAACAAGTCCACCAAAGCTGCTCTAACATGGTGCAGAGCAGGTGGGTGGTTGGCGAGGTGCGCCAGCACCGCGCGCGCCGCGTCTGCGTTGAGCGTCAGTGCTCTAGGGGCCACCAGCGCCGGCTCAGCGCGCCCCACCCAGCCCACGGCCCACGAGCAGGCGCGGCAACCTGCACATTGTTAACGTAGTTTAACGCCACCACAATGTTATTATAAATCTAGTGAACGCCTGTAACTTCTGCAGGGAAACGAAAACTTTTTGATTACCATAATAAGTTTAAAAAAACTGTAAGAAAAAAAGACTAAACGGCCTCTGTGGTGCAGTGGTATGCGCGGTGGATTTGTAAAACGGAGATCCTGGGTTCGATTCCCGGCGGGGCAGATTGAGATTTTTCTTAATTTGTCTTGGTCTGGCTGTTGGGAGGCTTTCTCCGTGGTTAGTTATCAAAGTACCAGCCTACCGACAAAGATGTACCGCCAAGCGATTTAGTGTTCCGGTACGATGTCATGTAGAAACCGAAAGGGGTGAGAATTTCATCCTACTCCTAACAAGCTAGCCCTCTTTCATCTTAGATTGCATCATCACTTAACATCAGGTGTGATAGCAGTCAAGGGCCAACTTGTAGTAGATAACAAAAAAGAAAAAACAAAAGTCTAAAAGGAAGGTATGTGCTGCTTAATATTGTTGTCTCATTGTGAAAAACATATTAGATGTTCCATT
This sequence comes from Mycalesis mineus, assembly GCA_034621355.1. Classification (NCBI taxonomy): domain Eukaryota; kingdom Metazoa; phylum Arthropoda; class Insecta; order Lepidoptera; family Nymphalidae; genus Mycalesis; species Mycalesis mineus. The sequence goes on along the minus strand of CM067887.1, from coordinate 16,284,180 downwards.
TGTTTTATTAAAATTGTCTGTCCCTTTCAAAATAACATTATAATTCAGTTCATATGTTGGTTGACCAATACAGAAAAAAATTACACTTCTTCAATCTCAGTTACTTTTTTAAATGTAGGCTATGTTAATAAAATATTACTTAATTTTAATTAGAATTAAACAATACTAATTAGATAAGCATACTGTGCTAGGAGATGGATGGATGGGATAGAACCTAACACTAAGGTTTTAAGAAAAGAGGTTCTAACAGCCTTTATAACTCTGATAGTTAGTAAAATAAACAAATTTTATATATACCTAACATCATGTCAATGCATTTGGCTCTTTCCTCAGCATTCAATAGAGTAAGATTCTGTGTGGTGATATCTAGTAGTACTCTCACAGCTTCAGTATTCTGCAATGTGGTATCTGAAAGAATATAACCAACTTTAGTCTGCCTTTTTTTTTAACACTGGGAAATGCATTTACGCATCCCTCCCGGAAGCAAATCCGAAGATATCGCATCTACTTCCTGAAGGGTATGTGGGACTCCCCGGGACCCAAATACCCACTAAAACCCAGCGGACACATCTACGTCATTGGGTGGTACGCCACAGGATCAAATGCTCATTCTACAATGATGTACCGACAACTTTAGTCTCGCTAGATATAATCAAACTTATTGAAAAAATTGACAAACTTTGCAAAAAATCTTACGAATTTCCTCTTTTTGAACATATAACTTGTACAACAATAGTCCAATGGGCAGGGATCACACAGCAGATCTCCAAATAAAGTCAGAAGAAGTAACACTTTATTACACATAAAATAATGATAACAGAGATACATAAGAAAAAAAAGGATTACAATAAAACATGCAAAGGCGGCCTTATTGCTAGAAGCAATCTCTTACAAGCAATCTATTGGTAGGATGTGTGTACCATAAGCGGGATGGTGCAATGAGAAGAAATTACTTAAAATTTCTATTGAATATACAAATAGTAACTTTTCAAGCGAGATTTAAAAATGGGTAGAGAATTACTACTAGTTTTTTTCACAGCATCATAGATTTGGAAGTAAAAGAAGTACTGTAAAATTTAGGATTAGGAACAGAAATTATGAAAATAAACACCACAAATTAAACAGTCTTTCGGATAATAAGGAAAGAAAGTATTATAAAGGATAGAATACAAGAAGCAAAGATATAAAAGATATGCTATGTTGCCCTACTGACCATTGACATATAAGTTATTTCCAGGGAAAAACAATATACACTTAGTCACTTAGCATGACTTTTGCTTAGTTAGAGTTAAAAAATAAAAAGCAATATTCAATCAAAATCAAATTATTCATAGATTGTTTAAAAAATACAAATTATACAATTACTTGGTAAGTTAGCCTTCTCCGTAGCTATATCCATAATGAGATTGATGCACCAAGGAGCAATGAAAGGTGCCCAGGATTCACCTAGCCCGCTCAGCTCGGGACCAATCATACTCACACTGTCTAGTGAACCATTGTTTGATGAGTCAGGCTAAAAATTATGACAACATTTAGTAAGCTATATAAAAAATACCCAAAGTTAGATCTCACAATTGCTTTCAATTACACCTGATTACTGTACCAACAAATAAATAAGAATACTTTTCAAAAATATAAATTATTGAGAGAACTCTAAAACTATATTATTGATTGACTTCAAATTTTACATAGTTACTCATTCCACGATGTAGAGGCTCACTATGAACGAATTCACTGATATTCTCACGTTAACGGAATCTACGCGGAACAGAACACAGCAAGACTATTGTAAAAATATAAGTATGTACCTCATAGTCTGCTTGATTGATGGATACATTGACCGCATCACGGAACACCATCGCGAAATACTCCAGCACGGCATCTCTGGCCGCTGGGAAGTTTTTCAACAGAGAAATGCCAATTTTCGTCAAGTCCGGAGCATTTTGAAAGTTTCTTCGCGATACGCCGTAAATGAAGTTATTTAAATCCACCGACAACGCGGTGGATTTCGCTTGTGCACTCATTGCTAAGCTCAAATTGTTTTAGATATCTAAACTAATACAAAATAAATAAACAGCACAAAATACAAAATAAATATACAGTTGTCCAGTTCCCACTCTCAGCATCAGTTTTGACAATTGACAGTTCACACGCGGATAATAACATGTCAAATTCAAAAGTTCGCGTCTTGTCAATATGTCAACGTCAATAGATACAGCTAAATCATAGATTAAAGACTACTAGATAGAGTCATAACGCGGCTGTAGGTTCAAGAGCGTGACAGACTTATTCCATTCGGCCTTTATTAGAAAGTGACACAAGATTATTTTTTATCCCTTTCGGCGTGTTAGTTTTTATTGTTTGTCAAGAGTGGAGTTTGTGACAAGCAAGGGACATATCTGAGCAATTATTAGCTTTTTATTAAATTTGCTGATAAATAATATAACTTTGCGGTTACGATATTAATTAAACGTTATCGTGCTATGGTGGGTTGTAATATTTTCAGCTGCAACAGTCGCAGCGAACAGAAAATCGAAGGAATTACGTTTCATACGTAAGTAGGCATAAACTTCATTGATTGATGATTTAAAGCTTAGATATGTTATTTTTTAGCAAATTTCATGTATTATGCGTTTACTAAACTATCTCATATAAAGTAAAAAAGTTGAGAGGTGTCAAGGGACACCCGGATGGAACGAAGTTCCTTTCGATTAATTAGTAAAGGAATTGTAATAAAATTTTATTTTTTTTAAGTAATAATAATATTTGTTGTTGTACACCGAAACACCAGAGGGCGCCACGAGAGCGCGAGACAGCATACAGCGCGGGCGCACCCCGCCGCTCACGCGCACACACATCAAAGGCGGCGGCAAGATCCTTTGATCAAAAAGTGTCGTGACAACTTTTCGTACGAATTTTTTCCGTCTAGCCCCCTTTCACAACGCGCCATAAGGAACTTCGTTCCAATATCTCGTATTTTACGATATTTTAAAACATAATGTTTTATGATGTACTTTAAATGTTGACATGTCATGTCAATAAGGCTGATTTGCTGTCTCACGAGTGGACACGCTATGGGCTCTGTCTAGTTGTCTTTAATCTATGAGCTAAATAGACTGGACAGAAATTAAAAGCAAGAAGAAAGGCTTGCGCTGTAGGTTTTCTGGGCAGAAATTAAAAACAAGAAGAAAGGCTTGCGCTGTGGGTTGGAGCCTTCTACCACCGCCGTACGCGTGACTTACGTGAGAGAAATGGAAGCCAGAAAGCCACTTTTAAAACCTGAATTAGGGCTCCACAAACTCTTTAGTCGGGAAGATAAAATAAGCTTACTTTTATCATATCGTATACTAGCAGTCACCCCCGACTTCGTCCGCGTGAAAACCTCTTAGGTAATCTTGTAATTTTAAAAACAGACTTTCATATAAAGCTTGCTCTTTACCCGCTACCCCTCTCAATTTAATTTTTTTATAGTTTATATCCCCCGTCCCGTCCCGTGTACTAAAGATCTACATTTTTGTAAAACATTGTACTATATTACAGTACATTAATATTAACAATATATATTTATGGCAAGCTGATGTGTATAGCTTTTAATAGTCTATTTCACTTTTGAGTCTTGCTTTCATAATAAACAAAATAATTTACAATCCGACATGCAGATCTAGAGATAAGTCCGTTTAAACAAACGAACAAACTTTTTCGTATATTATATAAATATGGTCTGCCATGCCAAATAAATTGAAAGTAAAGATCAAAGATCGAATTCTCAAAGAATATCAGTACCAAAATGTTGACCCCTATTCAGTACGTATAACATAACACGGAGGAGGTCAACTTAATTTGGACGATATAGCGGCATTGTCATGTTTGGTAGAAACTTTGTAATATCTCCTAAACTATAAGTAAATAAGTAACTAAGTAACATACTGTAAAAGGCAAATCTTATCTCTATAGTATTCTTGTGATTATTAAATAATTTATTTTGAAGGATTTAACTTTAGTTGTATAAATAATAACGTAAACGTAAGAATATGAATTAAATGATTTTTAAACACAAAAAGTTATATATCTGCCAAAATATAAAAGATAGATATATGCTGTCGCGGACTTTTTTGTAGAACTTTTTAAGATGCATAAAGTTTTCATACAATATTTCCAATTATATCCAATATCTAAAGCAGCGTACGCGCATAAAGCTAAATTTAATAAATTTCACGGTCCGACTCGCGCGACAAAAACTGTGATAATTCGGGTAATATATACAATACAAATATAAAATATAGCCTATAACACTCACCGTCACCGATAACGTAGCATTCTAGTGGTGAAAGAATTTTTAAATCGGATCAGTAATTCCGAAGATTAGCAGAGTTTTATTTACAAACTTACAAAGTTTACCTCTTTATAATATTAGTATAGATTTAGTTAATAAAAAAATAAATATTATAAGGCAATACACACATCGCCAGCTAACCACAAAGTAAGCGTAGATTGTGTTGTAGGTATAATGGGTACTTATAATGAATATTTAAATGTAATATTACTAAATACATATAAATACTTTTAATAGGTATATAGACGAAAATACTAACACTGAAATCATGCTAACCGAAACATGTGTCTTTTTTTCTCCAATAAACATTTGTCTTCAAATTGAATCCACGGCCCTGTGTGTAGATTGCACCCCCCTTGCGTGACTCGGCCGTTCAAATCAATTTGAATTTGTACATGCACAAATAATTATGCCTGTAAGTACAAACGAATACAATAAGTAACTTAAGCTAACTTATCCTAATAACTATACAAATCATGCCCACGTGGAAAGGTGGCAAGAATACTGGCTGCATTTCCGCGTTGGATAGCCAGGCTAATTTGCGCGCCTTTGCGCAAAAAATGAGCCAGCCCTTCGGTCACCAGTTGAGGCAATTAGGCGCGGTGAAATGTTACTGAAGAATTTTTTGGCACTGCGACTCCATGGCCCAAGGGTCTCCACGGCAAAAGGTACAAATATTTAACTCTCCGTCAGAGAGGCATATCTACTTGTGCCACTTACCGGTTTCAGCCTTTTCTGCTGCGGCTCCCGGTCTTAAGTACAAACTAAAAGTTTAATTTTATGAAGTAAGGTAGATATAGTTTCTAATTCGTAGATCAACAATTAGAAAATATTCCAAAAGTACATTAGGGGGCACAACAGATTCCGCCGCCATGTCGAGCAATCTTTATTTATTTTTTGTACCAAACTTACCACGTTATATTTTATTTATAAAAATAGAAGAGAGATAAGTGTTTGCCAAGTTACATTAAGTCTTTATTAATAAAAAAATATGTTAAAAGTCTGCTAAAATTCTTTGTAAATAAAGATTAATTAGTAATTACTGTTATCAAGTATTTTGATGAAAGAAATTGCGTGCTCACGGACAGCGATAGGTAGGTGTCTAGAACACTCCACTTGATTCCCCTTAGATCTTTTAACATTTGATGGTGAATGAGTGTGGCGAAGATTGGCGGACCTTCTTTACATGTAGTAGATGGGATTTTATTGTACCTGCAGCTACAGCTTATATGGAAATCTAGCTACGTTATTCATGCTATCAATGAATTAAAAATGATGCTGGTCTTCGAACCAAGCTTATTAGAACTAACTTGTTCAACCTAATCAACTTAATTATTGTATGTTATGTTGTGCTTTAATTAATTATTATGACTATATAGTATATACATACTTTCTATAGTAAGAAAATCTCAAACACGGTAATATTTTCAAGTGCAAGCAAATGTCCCGCGCTGACAAAAAAATTAATGGTCCCCTTAGAGACGCATTGCTTTGTTTTGGGGAGCTTTATAATCACTTATTATTTGTTTTTTGCAAAATTAATCTAGATAGTACAGATCTACTTTAGAGCCTGAGATAGGACATGGGCTACTTTTGTTTGAACTATCACAAAACAGAATTTCTAGGGGACGAAACGGCCTGTAGTAGTAAATAATAAAAAATAATAATAAATGAAATTTTGAAAACTTTGTTGGAAAATCTCATAAATTACTTAAGAACTGTGTTTTCAACATTTATCTCATTAATTTCATTTTGATTAGGTAGCTAGTTAGTTTTAAAATTTCATATCAAGCTGCCTTTTTTGTTGAACGCTAAATGATGACGCCCAATGACGGCCTCTATCCGCTAGATCGATAAAAACATCTATGACCTATGTAAGCACAAAGAGCAGAGGGATGAAATGCGTGGGGTTGAGAAAATCAATAATGTCTGCGCACGCGATTCGTGTGCGTCCCGCGCTAGCGTAGCTTGTCTACGACTAACAACCTACACCTATAAATAAATATCTATAGCATTGTCTATTTTTTATTAAAACCTTCATGCAAACAGTTATAAAAACTGGCCAAGTGCGAGTCGGACTCGCGAACCAAGCGTTCCGTACAAACCTGTAGGTAAAAGTTTTTGATATGAGTAAGACGTTCGATATGGGTTTCAACTTGATATTTGTACGCGTTTATGAGAAAAAGCGCAGTAAGTTTATAATTATTCAAAAAACTACTTGCTAGATCTCGTTCAAACCGATTTTCTTTGGAAGTTTGTATGATAATGTAATGCACATCATATATTTGTTTTGTTTTATCATTCTCTTATTTTACAATTCACATGACCCCGGGATACGTTTTACCATTTTGGAAGTATCTCAAATTATTCAGTTTAAAAAAATTATATTTATAACTTGATATTATTATATTATACAGATATCCTTTTTTGTCTGGCTTTTTATCCTTTTCAAGCCGAATAAACGGTATTTTATTTTTTATTTTTTTTTATTTATTGTATGCCACACATATAGGTTTGAAGAAAAAAGATTTTGAGTTTCAGTTCTAAGTACGGGGAACCCATAAAATTTATTATTTTTTTTCTATTTTTGTATGAACAGACAGACAGACAGACTTTACGAATTTATTAGGGATTTTATTATTTGTATTGTATATATTAACCGAGTTATCACAGTTTTTGTCGCGGAAGTCGAATGTATGTATCTTAAAAAGTTCTACAAAAAAGTCCGCGACAGCATATATCTTTTATATTTAAACAGATATAGAATTTTTTGTATTTTAAAAAATCATTTAATTCATATGCTTACGTTTTCGTCAACATTTATACAACTAAAATTAAATCCTTATCAAAACAAATTATTTAGTAATCACAAGGATATTAAAGAGATAAGATTTGCCTTTTACAGTATGTTAATAAGTTATATAGTTTTGGAGATATTACAAAATTATTAAAAAGTGCGACTCTGTAATAAATCATTTAATTCATATGCTTAAGTTTACGACATTATTTTTACGACTAAACTTAAATCCTTATCAAAATAGATTATAAATAAATTATTTAATAATGTTAAGGATATTCTTGAGATAAGATTTGTCTTTTACAGTATGTTAATTAGTTATATATTTTCGGAGATATTACAAAATTTCTAAAAAGCGCGAAAATGCCGCTATGGCGTCTAAATTTAGTTGATCTTCTTCGTGTTATATTATACGTACTGAATAGAGGTCAGCATTTTGGTACTGATACGCTTTCATCATCGAAACGTTAATACGGTGATGGATTTAGAATTCGATCTTTGTTCAAATATCTATACAGCACACGGAAGAGTTTGTTCGTTTGTTTAAACGGGCTAGTCTCTAGATCTGCGTGTCGGATTGTAAAATTATTTTTGTTTATTCTGAAGGCTAGACTCAGGAGTGAAATATATCTACTATTTAATATCAATTTATACCCATCAGCTTCCCATAAAAATTAAAAACTAAATTGAGAGGGGGAGCGGGGAATGAGCACACTTTGTAAGTAAGTCTGTCTTTAAAATTAGAAGGGTACCTAAGACGTTTCCACGCGGACGAAGTCGCGGGCGACTGCTAGTTTATTATAAAACCGACGAATCTAAGCGACAGTATCTAGCTCCGACTGCAATGCATCTGCGTAGTTTTTACGCCTAAACTGAAGCACGCCGGTTAAGGACGTAAACCGAGCAGTTATCTTAACCGAGCTTACGTCCTTAACCGGCGTACGGGTTGTCGTGAACAGCAAATTTATAGTAAGGTTATGTTAACCGTTGGTTATGATAACCGAAATCTTGATGCACACAGGCCTTAGTAGACGCTGACGCTGACGCTTCTACAATGTTTAATTGTATAGAATTCGCAATTGAAAATCGCATAATAAATAAATAGTTATGATCCTAGGTTATTTTTAAAAGAAAATACGTGTGTGTCTCGGGACGTCAGAAGTGGACAGACAAGAGGATCCTGCCTACCGCTGCCGTATCATTAATAGCTAATAGTGATCGTTAATCAGACAAAACAGGCGGGTAAGCTAAGCTCCATAATTATCATTTCTCCTAAACAGGAAGGCCTGGCCCAGTATCTAATGTGTCGTTAAAATAGTTTATAATGATGATGATGATGGCGACTCCCATTCTAGACTTATACTTAGTTTAATGAAGGAATATTCTTAGCTTTAATCTGATAAGCGTAAGCCTAATCAGTTATAAACTCTGTGCCTACTCTACATAACATGAATACGCTTAGTCACAATGAAATTATAATAAAAGTACAGGGAATTTAGAACCTAATATGGCGTATCTACTGTAATATATTTTCTTAGTTATAAATTGTTAAAAAAAATATACGTGTCGAACGAAATAAACGAGTAAGTCGACAGTGACACCAGTGAGCAGTGACGAACTACTAAACTTCTACATTGCGCAATAGCTTTTGAACATACGATATTTCATAATTATTGTATTCTACGCCTTATCCGCCGGAGATCACTTATCTGATTTATAGATCAATATTTTTTTTAAAGAAACATCCTTAAAATTACTGACTCCTCAATAATACTATTTTCAAGGGTAGAGCTTTTGGGCAACTACTACTGCTGCATGGCGGCAGAATTGTTTCAGCCGTAATTCCGCATTACTGAATTCTGGTCTGAAGATTGTAATTACAGGCACAGGAGGGCTTAACATCTACGCCTAATATTTTTTTTTTTTTTTTTTTTTTTTATTTTTTTTTTTATCTGCAATAAGCTCGCGCTTGACCACAATCTCACCTGATGGTAAGTGTAGATGCGGTCTAAGGTGGGGCGCGCTTGCTTAGAAAATGCCTATTCACTCTTGTTTTAAAGATACCCAGATTATATGAATTTGGAAAAACTGATATCGGAAGGGCATTCCAAACCTTTGCAATGCGTATAATAAATGATGACGCAAAACGCTTTGTACGAGTTCTGGGAACATCAACGACATAGGGATGAAAACCCAACCGGTGTCTTGCAGTGCGATGATAAAAGGGTGAAGGAGGAATGAGGTCAAACAACTCCTGAGAGCACTCTCCGAAATATATCCTGTAAAATACCGCCAAACTAGCAACTAATCGTCGATGATTAAGGCTGTGGAGATTGACCAGAAGTGGTTCAGAGCTAATAAGTCTTCTGGCTCGGCGGTCCACAGCATCCAAAGCAGCCAGCTGGTATTTAGCGGATCCATCAAAAAGGTGACTGCAATATTCCATGCACGACCGGACTTGAGCTTTATATAGGGTAAGCAATTGGTGTGGCGTGAAATACTGCTTCACCTTATTGAGGATACCTAGCTTTTTTGCAGCGGTTTTGGCTTTATTCTCAATGGAACGGCCGAAGTTAATATTAGCCGAGATGTCGACACCAAGGAGATCAATATGCTCAGTAATCGGTACGGATATATTTCGGAAAGTAGGAGTCAAAGAAAAAGGACTCCGTTTTGCACTGAGTAGACACGCCTGCGTTTTGGTTGGATTGAACTGCACCAAATTGGCATCACCCCAATCAGAGACTTCTTTAAGGGTGGCGTTCAATCGAGTAACCATCGCTTCTCTGAGTTCATTGGTCTCATTACCACCTATCCGTGGACCAGACAAGTACCTCTCTGTCACTGTGCTATCATCTGCGTATCCAAGGATACCAGGTTTTAGCAACAGGTCATTAATATGTAGTAGGAATAGAGTAGCAGAGAGAACTGACCCTTGAGGAACTCCGGCATTAACAGTCATTAACTCCGAAGAGCAGCCATCAGTGACCACTCGGAATGTTCGATCACTCAAGAAGTCAGATATCCAATCGCACAATCTCCGTGGTAGACCGTAAGATGGAAGCTTATGAAGTAGGCTGCCATGCCAAACCCGATCAAATGCCTTAGAAATATCCAGAGAAACGGCAAGCGCCTCTCCATGTTTATCTATAGCTTCACCCCAAACGTGAGTAGCATACACGAGCAGATCCCCTGCGGACCTTTTCTGGCGAAATCCATATTGGCGATCAGAGAGGAGATCATAAGACTCAAGGTATGATAGAAGTTTAGAATTTAAGATTCGTTCCATACTCTTACACAGAATCGAGGTGATTGTGATAGGCCTGTAATTTGTCGGATCAGCACGACTTCCCTTCTTCGGCACTGGCTGTACACGGGCGGTCTTCCATGATTTGGGAACTCTTGATGTTCTAAGCGAGAGACGGTAGAGGCGAGTCAAAACAGGAGATAGCTCAGGTGCACAGTATCTCAGCACTATAGCTGGAATTCCATCAGGACCGCTGGCTTTGTTCACATCTAGAGAGCGTAGCGTTTTTAGGACCTCCTTTTGGTGAATGTGTATCTCAGGCATAACCGAGTCACATGTAGTGAGGTTAGGTGGACAAGCATTACCTGCCTCTAGAAGTGAACTTGTAGCAAAGTGAGAGGCTAGAAGGTTTGCCTTGTCAGTTGCAGAAAAAGCTAGCGATCCGTCAGATTTCATCAAGGGTGGCAATGACGGTCGACAAAAGTTCGTTTCCACAGATTTCGCAAGGGACCAAAAGGCTTTGCTACCGCTAGGAAGAGTGGCCAATTTGCTCCCAATGCGTTTGGTACGCGAGAAACGAGCCTTCTTCAAAACCCTCTTGTACGACTTGGCAGCGGCATTGAATTCTTTTTTCTTTAATTTTATGTCCGGAGCCTTCCGACAACGAGCCTCAGCCCAGGCAACAAACGCTGACTGCTTATGAGCCTCTGCTAAGGCGCATTCAGCGTTGTACCATTTTGGAGCTTTACCGTCAGGAGATATGTCAGAAAATGGAATAAAATACTCCATTGCCTGACGTATCACCTCGGAAATGGCGTGTTCGCAACTCGACGGATCGTCAGAAAAGAAACAAGTTTGCCGCCAGGGATATGATGCGAAAAAGTGACGCATCTCATCCCAATCAGCTGACCGATATTTCCAAATGCGTCTTATACTGCCTGGGTTATGGACGGGAGGATGGTGATTGGAAATAGACCTAACCAGACAATGGTCCGAAGTACCCAGTGGGGCTGATACTGACACTGTAAAACGGTCTGGGTCGGTAGTCAGAAAAAGGTCAAGACAATTGGGTGTTTGCCCGTCAACGTCAGGAATCCTAGTCGCTTCAAGGACAAGTTGAGAGAGGCCATGAGAAAGTGCAAGTTTATAAGCTTCTCTACCAGCGTGGTCAGTTTTCAGATAGGGAAATAGCCAACTTTGATGGTGTGCGTTGAAGTCCCCGAGGAAAACTATGTGCGCACCAGGATAACGTTGGTGAACGATATCGGCCTTTTCGCTGAGATACTCAAAGAGCTTGGTCGTCTCACTATCACCACTATGAGAGCGATAGACGCAAGCATAGAGCGTTTGCTCATTGCCCGAGTCTAGTAGGCACCACAAGGTAGAACAATTGGGTAACTCTAAGTTACGGAGACGGCGGCAACAGACATCATCACGAACATACATGCACACCCCGGCACGTGGTCTAAAATTACTTTCTAAGGAGTATCCAGGGTAATGCAAATACGAAGAGTCTGCTGGTTTTCCGATTTGCGTTTCCGTAAGAAACAATAAGTGCGGCTTCTCAGTCTCCAGATGGTGATGGACTGCAGAGAGATTAGAGTGCAAACCTCGTATGTTTGTAAGGTGCACTTTAAATGAGGGATGGTGCAACCGCTGTTTATACTTATATTTCTTCTTGTTGTGGTTCATTGTGAGTTAAAAAAGGAGTGAATTGGTAGGAGGATGGAAGTTGTACGAGGCGTTGTGTGTAGACAGCTCAAAAACTAAAAAATGACTCCACCAAAGGAAAGCTCGACTGGAGACTGCGGGGACGCCCGAACCCCCCTGGAAATCGCCATCGGAATCCCTCTCCGGTCGCCAACCGGCACGATGGAAGCCATCCCAGGATTTTTCGCCAAAAGGTGGCGGGGCAGCCTTTCATAGGTGGCGAACCTACTAATTGGGCCCCCTACTACCTGCGGTCGGCCAGCGGTGCACCGTGCTTCGGATCCCGCTAGCCTCCAGATCGAGACGTCCAGCGGTGCCACTTCGTAATCATGAGAAAAACCGTCATTAACAACACAACACAACTGCACATACCCATCCACCTAGTAAAGACTACTACAAGCATCAATCCGGAACACGATAAAATATCGCTTGGCGAAATGGCTTTGCTCGTATGGTGGTATTACAAGCCGCGGCCGAAGCCTACCACCTAAGAAGTTGTTGCTCGTTTGGCACCACCCAGGGGTCACGTGTAGGGTTCTGAGTATTAAAAACTAACTTAGGTAAATCCTACGGACGAGAGCAACTCCAACCCCCAAAAATATTGATGAACACAGGATGGCACTTTAGAGCCTTAGAGGACGTGTTCTTTGGATGCCTACCAAAGTGTCGCTTTATCTATAGGCGATTTTTCCTCTTACTATCAGGTTGGTAATCCACTTGGTCCGTCAATTATTTTTATTAAAAATACATACAATACATATTCGAACACACCCAAGCAGGCCAGCAGCTTAGAGACAATCGCGGACATATAATAGTGCTCATTAGTTTTCAAGTTTCGCTGAAATTAACAAACTTTCGCTAAGTGTAATTGACAAACATGCATTGACTTAGTTATTTATATATATTATATTTATTTATATCACAACAAATGTGGATCGAATTTAGTACAATGATAGATCATAGTCTGGAATTGAACACAGGCCACTTTTTAACATATTTTCAAAGGGAAGAGAGATGCGTGTCTGAATCGCGGGGCATTGCTAGTTGTAATACAAAGGGACTTGGAAACTTGAATTTAATTAATATTTTTATTTTGATATTTGAAGTCATCATGCGTTGCCATAAGATGTCTCTATAACGTTTTGGTTCCGGTATTCGTAATTATTTATTTATTAGCAAGTATCTTTTTAATGTTCTCGGTAGGGTCTGCCTATAAAATCAATAGAAGAACTTCAAACAGTAAAATATATCTACTTGAAATAAACGATTTTCTGATTTGATTTAATATTACTGCAAATATAGCGTGAGCGAGATGTGATTATTATTATTATATTGCGCATGAACAGGGTGGCGTAGGGTACTGCAGGGCTGAGGGCAGGGCGGCGCGCCGGCAACTTGGCGCACGCGCGCGCACCGACGCTACCGACGCCTGTACGTGGATCGATGAGATAAACGCGCAACCCCGCTTTTCGAGTTAAATCAATACGAATTCTATCGATTTTCGGAGCCGCAGCCGCCGCACACCGTATTCGAGGGTCGCACGCGGTGGTTGCGCGCAATTTATCGAATTTATCAAATTCTGTGTCTATTTTCTATTACATGCGAGTGACAATTGCTACGATAAAAATGAATAATCGAAATCGAACTGTTACTATATTTTGAGGTAAATTTGCATTTTTTTTAAATTTAGAAATGTTTGTATTTTCAACTAACTCGTAATGATTTTTCAAACTGTTTTTTTTATGTATTTTAATTATTGTACATAATAATAACAATGTCGATTTTTGACTAAGTTTTGACTTTTCCATTTATTATAAATTGTATTTTGAATCTGGCGTAATGCCCCTACTATGAAACTATTTTATAATTATTTTAGTTTGTATTCAATTGTTACTACAGGTATAACGTTATATTTATTAACGATTGTAGCTATAATAGTTGTAAATAGAAGTTGTTTAAAAACGCAATTTATGTTTTGCAAGTAAATTATAAATATAATATACGAATTATTTAATATTTGACACGATCCCTTTTCTAGCATAGCGTGAGTGTACTTATACTAAAGCCAAATTCGATTGAGAATGCTTGTCAACAAACAAATTAAAAATGAAGGTAGAAAATGTAACACATTTTATGCCTAATAAATTTAAAATTATGTTTTGTTTTTTATAAAATCTTATTTAAAAGATATTGAATATATTTATTAGTTTTAAGTTTACTAATCTAATATATTATCATGAATTTGTCATTAACAAGTTAACCAAAAAAAATAGGTGTAAAATGACTAGTGATTTCTACCTACATTTTTAATTTGTTTGTTGACAAGCATTCTCAATCGAGTTTCGCTCTAGTATAAGTGCGTCGCGTACTCTATTTGTACCTGACTCGTGTGCCACAGTTAAACAGTGGTTAACTGATCTCAGGCGTGCGTACCTACTAATTAACAAAAGTTTTATCATAATCGGTTAAAATCCGCTAACCATGTATCACAATTATAAATACATATGTTTAGGATATGGTCTTATGAACTACCAATATAATCAATAGATAGGTAGGCTAATACACTGTAATTTTTAAATGTAAGAAATAGGCACCTACTAACATGCACCTACAAAAATGATCATTACCGCATTGGTCTAGTGGTTTAACACTTGGAACACGAGCTCCTAGGATCAAATTCTGAGTTGAGCTGTAAAAGCTTTAAACATTATCATCCTATAAATCCTTTTATAGATATAAGGAAGAAAACCTGGTCTTTCAGTAAGCCATTAAAACAGGCTATGGATGTTGTTGACAACTTTGTATTTTCGATAGGAAAGAATTTACTAAAAAAGCAATAGTTGCATAAAAAACAAAAGCTCCTACGGTTGCTTAGCAACGGACATTTGCGAGTTTTGATCGAGATAATTATATCATACTTATTTACCTGTAGTAACAGTTATGTATATAAGTTATCTATCGCTTGTGTATTATTTGATTTGAATTTTTGGTTGTTATATTTTTATGTAAAATGTATTGTAAAAGTTCAGTAATATTTTATTCTGGACCTTCAAGTTGTAAAATTACTGTTTTAAATGTGTATTTTATAATTGTGCCTACGGCCGGTTGGTAAAAACCGAGAGTTTATTGAAATATAAATCCTTTCTATTTCCAGAAAAGCAAGTCGGATTGAAATGAAACAATGACGTCCACGGATACGTACCAATTAAAATGGCACTCCCACAGCTCGCATCTGAACGGGTCGGTGGCATCTTTGCTACGATCGGAACGGTTTACCGACGTCGTGTTGTGCACGATGGACGGTTCACAAATACCGGCCCACAAGTTCATACTGAGCTCGTGCAGTGTTTACCTGTGCAGTTTGTTCGAGGGCCAACGGTCGGTTACGAGGATGGGCGGGATGCTCTACGTGGTCCTACCGTCGGAGATCTCTACCAAGGCTTTGAAGATCCTAGTCGAATATATGTATAAAGGTATGATTATTCAAAAGTTGATTAGTCGTCTATTTAATTTAATATCACGTGGCGTTCGCGAAGTTTTAATAGACATGTCCAATTTACCTACTGTTCCCTTTGAGACTTCTTACTTGATGACTTGCTATTAAAAGCTAATTAAACTGCCTGGTTGAGGCTGTGGCTTGTATGGTGCATGATTATCAGCATCAAGATCTTAGTTTGGACTATTAAGTATTGACCTTAATATCTTCAAAGGCACCTGGCTTCAAAAATTTTTAAATCCAGGAGCCCAGGTTTTGTTTAGTATTGCTATGTATGGTGAACCATGAAACCCTGCTAATACCATTAATATATAATAGAGTTATTAACATTATCACTCTAAACCTGAGATCCCACATTGAATCAGCATCACAATTCCTCTAAAGGCAGAGTTATGTAATGGTCCATATAATGGGCTGATAAAGATAATTGTAGCAATACAGGAGATGGTAATTCTTGAGACTGGAGCCATGACCACCCGGTTGCTTTGATGCCTGAGTACTACAGCAAGCGGTCTGGATCTGGTCTAGATTTTTAATAGGGTTAATTTATAATTTTAAAGCTGTCAATTATAAAATTTTTAAAAAGAAATTATAGATTAAACAGAAAATTGTAGCAAACTATACACAAAGATACTTAAGATGTGCTTGTAAACATGTCTAATGTAGAGTAACGTAAAACATGTCTAATGAGAAAGACATGCAATGTCAAGGAATAGCGGCAACACTGAAAATATTGCTCTCTTTTCATAACATAGACAAATTGACAAAAGTTAAATATGATGTTTTTTTTATTCCAGGTGAAACTACAGTATCAAATGAAGTTCTAGACACAGTCCTAAAAGCCGGTGAGGTGCTCAAGATCAGGGGGCTGTGGAGACAGACAGACGAGGCTGGTGGGGACTCCACCCCAGCTGAGGCCCAGCCCACCCCTAATGTCACCAAAACACAAGCAGCTAAGAAAGATGACACCCCCAAGATTGCTGTCAAGAAAGATGATAAGCTTCTTAAGACCTTCAGTCCTGCACAACCTCAGGGTGTTACAAGGTAAAAGCTTTTATTAAAGGAAATTATTTATTTTACATTTTAATATACCATCAAAGAAATCAATATATAATATCCAACTATATATATATAATATACTGTCTGAAAAATATACTTAAACAATTAAAATTGTTATCAAATTGGATTGGTTATTTTAAGAAAATAGAATACATACTTGTACCTATAGGTTTTAAATTTAAAATGTTTAAAAATCCAAAGCCTAATGAACCAGTTCCGTAAATCTATAATTAAACAGAAAAATAAAAGAGCTCATCATTCTGTGAAAAAAGAAAATAATTTCTTCTACTACCATACTATGCACAGATTGCTAAAGTACTTTTAGCACACTCAATTCAGAGTTTATATAGTTCTGTAGGCTTAGAATGTGCTGAGAGATATCTTATGTAGAAAGAAGACACTGTCGCCCAAGCGGCGATATCGAATCGGGAAACCGAAGTTTTGTTTGACCCCCCCACTAGGTTTACTGACGACATTAAACGTTTCGCTTGGAGCCGCTGGCCAGAGGGCGCACCAAGCGACATGTTTAATTGCAGGTAGGATTGTTGTGTTTTTTGTAAACAATGGAATGGAATGCCTGGACAGGTCTTACAAAAGGCCTATGTCCAACAGTGGTCGTCCATCGCCTGATATCATGATGCTGAATTGGCAATATTGAAAATGTAACACTTTTTTTTTTAATCGAAACAGCGAATTCATCACTATTGACTAGCGGCGCAACCCAGACATAGGTCAGGCTTTAAGTTCCTTGTTTCTCAACAGACCAATGTTCATCGGACCTCCAAAGCTGGTGTTCATCAAGACCACGGATGGCGCGACGCAGGCGACCCTGCGACCTGGTGGGCCCAAGGGTCAGACTATATTGGTCGCGCAGGCACAACACCCTGAGGCAATCACTGCATCTGTGACATCTTCAGCGTCCACGTCCACCACAGCTACGGTATTGTACCCATATTATTAAATGCTAGATGTAAAATAGTGTATTGCAAACAGTCAAGCCCAAACAGCAAAAAACAATGCTACTTTTAAAGAGAGAGCTATTGAAATGAACAATCCTTCCAAACATTGCTTTGTTACATCTGAAATGGATTAGACAGTGTTTTCAATGAAAGCTCCCAGGCGATACGACTCTTCCAACAATTTGACTGATAACATTAAATCAGTTAATGGGAGCTGGATTCAGTCTCAAAACTGTGGTATTTGGACATCCCTCGGCTTATGATGATGATAATACTCCACAGGTGACAGTAGCAGATGACTCCCCTGACGAGGCTCCAACCACTCGCCTGACAATCCGTCACGCCGTCGAGCGCAAGTACGGCAAACGACAGAAGACTGAGAGCACAGAGACAGCTGAGGCTAAGTACGGCAAACGACAGAAGACTGAGAGCACAGAGGCAGCTGAGGCTAAGGAACCTGAGGACCCGGACAATGCATCTGTTACATCAAGTGAGTTTAATGTCTGAGTGTAGCCTGACAATCCGTCACGCCGTCGGGCGCAAGTACGGCAAACGACAGAAGACTGAGAGCACAGAGGCAGCCGAGGCTAAGGAACCCGAGGACCCGGACAAAATGCGTGTTCAACAAATCAGTATAGGTGCAGGCGGCAAAATTATTTTTCCTTTATTGAGAAACCCCATAATGTCTGTCGCCTATAATGTTTAATACACCAGGTGTGGGAGGCATATCAACGAAAACTTAATATTGGAACTTTTTGTCGCTCTTTTCATAATCTAAAAATATTTTTTTTCAAATTATAGCATAGACGCCTATGTAGTCCATTTCATTACGATTTAAAATTAAAAACCAAAAACGCAGAACGTTATTATGGCATTATTCCCAATACACTGCATTATATAATTGTAAAAACATTGTAGCCTCTTCAAGAAATTTTCGTTAACATGTCTCTTACAACCCTCTATCGTTAGACACACCCCGCACCCCTCTATCGCGTGGGTGGGAGGACCCATATTTAGGTTGATATTGATTGCCATCTTTCCTTTTATCATTCTAGAAAAATCTTTGGCCAGCACCAGTGAGTTAACCACAGAAATCCATGTGAAAGATGAACCTGATTGGGATGCCAGCAGTATAGAAGAGGAGGAGAGGTCCATAGCGGAAATGTTCCAGACTGAAATGAATGTCAAGTCTGAACCTATTGACGATATGGACATTGAAGAGGAAAGTTTGGTGAGCAGATGTAGACTTGCATTCTTGTTGCGCATATTAAAGGCACAAGCCTTACTTTATGCTACTATTAGGAATATATAAGAAAGTCATAATTTGTTTTTATTTGCCATATCTAACTCCTTGGTTTCTAAAAATACCTGAAATGCATTAACATCTAAAAGTGACGACATTGAATGATGAAATGAGATCAAGTATCCGAATCACATGGCAGTTGTTGATACCACACACGATTCGGGATGATGTTAGTAATCGCCAAATCTTCCTGCACCTGACCTCTGCTCATAGTGTGTCGACTGATCGCACGAGCCTGTAGGTCTTGCTACAATGGTTTTCTTTTCTCTACAGCTGTACAGTCCACTGGCGTGCGAGCTGTGCGCGGAGGTGTTCACGGTGCCGGCCGCGTGGGTGCGCCACGTGCAGAACCACGCGCGCGACCAGACCGAGCATCCGAGGCGCCGCAAACATCGCTCTGCGGTAACTGCATAACTTCACTTAGCGCAGTCGCTCAGCCCGCCCGCTGCGGAGAACGCGCGCGGACAACGGGCCAAACGGCCACCACCACGGCATCGTACCACTTCACAAACGACCGCTATTTGGGCGTTCTTTACCCGAAATTGACCATTCCCCAATATTCCATGCGTGCTGAGTTAGCCTTTAAGTGGGGCATACAATGGAACCAGTATTTTTAATTCATAATTATATATTAATAGTAATTTCTGTATTATATGCAACGTTGGCTTCCGAATAAATAAAATAAAAATATTCCGAACCTGGCTTCTAGTGACTTTTTCCTTTTTTCGACAATGAGTTAAAGTTAGATTTTTCAAGACAAATCTTTATAATTTTATTTCAATGGTTTAAAGGCATTTTATTCATTGTGAGAAGTGTTTGAAGATGTGAAGACTTGAGGAAACTTTTCTTTCATTGGCCACCTCAAGACATACTCAGACTCGAATTGCGTTTGTGTATCCAAACTTAAGTGTAATATACTGTTTGTAGAGTGACGACACCGAGGAGACGATGGCGTTGCTGCGCTGCGACCTGTGCCAGAAGCACTTCCCCAACCCCGCGGAGTGGGTGCGACACATACAGAGCACGCACACTGAGACGGGTATGTACATGTCTTACATACGTATGTACTAGTGTTCAGCGCATTGAGGGTGGGGGTGGGAAGAACGATCTCATGGGGCAGTGATGAAGTAGTTCACACCAATCGTCAAGTCTTCGAAGATGTTCGGATGCTTTGATGATTACGTAGAACACTTAATGAATATAGCAATTTCATCAAATTCTTTCGGACCATATGGTATTTGGCTCGAATTTCGATGTTATAAGTAATTTTTTTACTGTATTGTTAAAAAATACTAGAAAAAAACTGTAATTGTTATTTTTTACTATTTACCGCAAAATGTCCGCCAACTCATGCTACTTATCCACAATTTCTTCTTTCATCTACCCTCAAAAACGTTTTGACATAATCACTTGACAAAAATAACATAATTACCTATTACTTTCTTATCAATTAATAATTGTCTTCTATAGAATGCCTAAATAAAATAATTTTTTAAAATTATTAGTTAATTATTAAAATTAATTTTTTAAAATAGTAATTATAAAATAATTTTTTTAAAAATAAGAATATCAATACATACGAAATTAATAAAATGCTTCTTTATATGTTAACAAGTTATCTTCGCGGATCTATATCTAAGTAGAGGCTCCTATATGAACATACATACGTAGTATATACATAATAGCACGTCTCATAAGGGTCGGCAGACACTACGTCATTTGCGACGGTCCTTGCATACTTCCTTAGCTTCCACTCTCACTAACTCAATTCATACAAGTTCATCGATTTAGGATACTCTTGACTTGGCCATTCTTTAAAATGTGCTAAATTTGGATCAGGAACATGCGCATACGCACGCATACCTTCCTCTTCCAACATTTCCATTCACCCTCGCCTCATAAATATCTTGTTAATCTTCTTTCATCCCAAAATGTCAGGGACTTTTCACATAATTCAGTCAGGATTTCAGTAAAAAGCGTATTTTTTATATTTTATTGAAAATTTAGGAATGTGTATGTGTGAAATCAGGTCCTTAGTCGCTAGACTCTTGGCGACCTTTCTTGCATTGTTAATGTTTGAACTTTCAGGGCCTCTGCCACTAATCTAAGTGTTTAGCGAATGAGAATATCCTAAATAAAATATTAAAAATATTTAACTAAATTTTGTAATACCCTTCCGTCCTCATAGGCTCTCTCTACAATGCAATGTAAAGAATGAGCCTGACAAACAGTTCAATTTTTAATTTTCATAGCATTGAAAACTAAAAATTGAACTATTAGACAGTCTACTAAATAAAAACTGTGATTATAGTATAAGAAACACAATATTGTAACGGAATATCATATAGAGACTAATAGATGTTAAGCTATATGGGACTCTGAACTATTAGAATGTTATGTTATAGTAGAGCTTGTTACCAAGGTCTTCTTGGAGAGGTCTTAGCAACTGAAGTTAGCTATTAATTGCAATATAACTAGTGATGATGCAATTAGATAGAGAGATAAAAGCGAGCTAACTTGTTAGGAGTAGGATGAAAATCCACACTCCTTTCGGTTTCTACACGACATTGTACCACACGACGTTGTAGGATATGTTGTTCGCAATTACTACGAAGTTGGCCTTGTTGGGTATTTAAAAAAGGTATCGCAGCTTACTACGGCACAACAGATTAAATTCTCGTTTAAATTGAAAAAAAGGAGGAAGAAAAGGGAGTAAATAAAAAAACTTCGTAAAACAAAATCTATGGGTGACAACTATCTTTGTCATCAACTGTCCAGAGCTTTACGATCATTCCTTAAAATCATTCAAGGAATATCTCTACAAATAACAGAAAGCCGCGATAATTTATATAGGCTAAACACAAAGTTGATTTTGATAAAAACCCCTTTGAGTACTCAAAAAGCATTTTCAAGGAACAAAAGGGGAAACTTGTCCTAACCAATGAGCAGATATGAGGTACCAAGACAGGGGAGGCTATATTCAGATCCTTACACACTAAGGCCTAACAATCCTCTGGCGAACTTTTAATGTATCCCACCCACCATAGAGGAAATAAACAATACAATCAAAAAGAAAACATCTAAATCTGCACCAGGCCCTGATGGCATCCCCTATATTGTGTACAAAAAATGTGCTTCAGCCCATAAACATCTCTTAAATATATTTAATAAGATCTGGCTAGGACAACAAAAACTTTTGGTTTGAAGGACCCTCCTTACGAATTTGGCTGGGCAGGGAGAATAACTTGAACAGAGGAGGTGAGTGTTGACGCGCGTCACTAAGGGTACCCTTAAACCTACACCCGTGTCACAAGTCTCGGGCTCTGTTCGGAGTTTTTCTCTCAGCCACGCGATGGACCCCCACCCGCACGGTGAATCCATGGAATGCTAAGATATTCGTCTCTCTCTACACCCCAAAAAAGTTAAAATTTTTATTCATACGCGAGCTTTAGTTCTATTAGTCTCTATAACAACAGTGGCGTGCACCGCGTTTCAGATCAAGTAAAGCAGAATGACGATTTTTTTATCTTAAACGGATATGCTCAAGGGTGGGCACTGCTTTATTATCTGCATCTACGATGTGCACGTCGCTAGCTGATGATTGTATAACTAACATAGCTGAAACTTGATTGTTATGTATGTGGCTAATTCTAGACGAACTCAACATCGTTTTTAAGATTATTTTCCACGGTTCTAGCTGTTTCACCCGCGTGGTATCAATAATTTATTACAGATTATTATTATTATTGTATTACTGACACCCTAATTTTTGCTTTTTGATTTTGCATTGTTGTTTTTCTTTTCTTTTTGATGTGAAACATCTATTGGACGCGCCTTAGCAGTCAAATTGACGAATGCAGTGATTGCTAATGGCGTGACGTTATTTTGTTGCGCCATCTGTGTATAAAAATACAAACTACAAGCAATGACTGTGTAGATGGTGCCATCTAGATACTCTAAATCTAAATTCCTACTATATTGGGCATTTATCCAGTTAGTTACATTACACGCCCTGAGAGTATGGAGGTAGACAAAAAAAGTGTAATAACACTTCTTGGTGTGACAGCGCCATCTATGTTTCACTGTGTGTACTCCATAGTAGAGGCAAGATGTTCTTCTAGTAATTTTGTCATTGACATACAGAAAAACAAAAGACGCTTTTAAAATTAAATTAAATTGAAGTGTCTGTTTGTAATTTCAAATTAATAGCTTTTACTAAGAAAATACAGTAGTTGAATCAAGAAAATGTTTTAAATTTTCATGAGGAATGACACAGGCTAATCTGTATCCTAATATTCCTATGGAAACGAGAACTACGCGAGCAAAGCCGCGGGCGTCCGCTTGTATACAATATACGAGTAGGTTCGTTTATTCGGGCCTATAGATCCCTCATGCCATTCATTGATTATGAATCATATATAAATAGATGTTTCACATCTGCCGCGCGTCCAACTGTTATTTAGTTCGAACACAAACCCGCTACAGTCATGATGATCACTTCAGTTATGTTCGATGGATGATTTATGTGTACATGTAATGCTTTGTCTCGCTTTCAAACGCATGTTTATCTATTTATCTCAAACTACCCTCGTAAATACAACAAAATTGATGCAACAATCTGCAAGGGAGATGTAGGTAGTTTTATACTTTTTAAAAATGTAAGCCCGTAAAATTTGGTATAACTTGGAAATATTAAGTTATTTTTGTAAAATATCTAAGTCACTTTTAAAATATGAAAGTTAATAATGTTGCCATAATTTATTTTATGGAATCTATTGAAATTGAATATTTTTTTAATACGTCCATTTATAACACATCTACCAGGTTTTATGGGACATGACATTTAGTATTAACTTGCTTCAAAAATTCCTAGTTTAATATATAAACTTTAATGTCGAAAACGAATATGGATCTTAACAATATTTTGTAACATAATTGTATTGTTACGATTATATCTCTATGCTAATATTATTATGCGTTTTTTTTTTCAAAAATGTACTTTTATAAAATGTCATTTTTATATGGCTCTATTAATCCTATTATTGACGAGATATTCCCTAATCTCCTTTGCAGCATCGAGCAAAGCATTGCACTATATTCGTGTGTAGATAGTTAGCGTTACAAACACTGTCTAAATGTTGGTTCGATGTCGGTTGTCCAGAATTGGCCTTATCAAACAACAGTGCCCCACCAAAACGTCACAATCGTTTCACAGAGGGCGCGCAAAACAAGACTTGCCAGCACTGCAAGAAAACATTCCCGTCGCACGCCTCTATGCTTATACATATGCGTACGCATACAGGTTAGTGTGTTGACACCTTTACTTTGTTAAGTTAATCATACAATCGCCCGCCAAGCGTGGTGGGTCTGAGCTCTATATTATTAGACGTGGGGCCTGGCCTTGCAGTGGGTTGTTAATAGACTGAATAATAATGATGATGGATCATTCATAAGTGACCAGAGTGCTGAGTACAAGTTTAAATTATTTAATTTTTTTTATTGCAATATGAATGCTTGAAGAAGAAAGTTCTATTGATTTTAAAATGGCGAGTTTTTTATATTTTCGTAGTATGGCTATAAAATCGAAGTAAAAAAAATACATTTTAAGCCTTACAATTAGTTTTAAGTTAAAGTTACTCCCATATACATTTAGTTATAATTTGTTAAAGAATTCGGACTGTTAATTTTATCAAAATCGTTTTACCCATGTACTGTTAAATGTATTTTAAATAAAAGAAACAGTTTAGTTATCAAGTATAATTGTCATGATTGTAAAATTGTAGGTAAATGCGATTGAACCACCATGCCTCATTTGATATACATAATATATTACAGGATCTTAACAACCATGTCATAGGGTTGGCTATCCGTCAGCGCTAAAGGGTTCGCCATGTAGTGGACGGAACGGGACGCCAATACGACGCTGGCGCGCGTTTTTTTAAAGCGATTTTAAGTGATCCGCATTACTTCCTTCCACATAACTTCTCTCGGGTCCGGTAGACAGGTAGCTTAATCAAAGTCTTTTAACATCTCGTGTCGCACCAGCATCGTTTTACCGTCCCGCCACGTCTGCTGTATAACGGAACCATGACTATAAAAAATATTGGACTGATGTAAACTAGGCGAGCGGCCGTTCGTGTGCGGGCTATGCAACAAGGGGTTCAACGTGAAGTCCAACCTGCTGCGGCACCTGCGCACGCTGCACAACCAGGTGATCAGCCCGGCGCGCGTGGAGGACGACGACGACGCCGGCCCTGCGCAGGCGCCGCCGCCGCCGCTGGAGCTCAAGCGCGAGTCTTGAGGACGAGGAGGGCGGGCAGGTGAGCAACTCTTGTATAACCATTGTCATATATAACTAACAAGCTAGACCGCTTCCAACTTAGAATCACTCAAGAACTCAAGGGCTAAGGGCTAAGGGGCCCCTTTAGTAAGTGGCAAGCCCATGTAGCTTCGGATCATAGATTTATATACTCGGTTGATGTAAAAGCGTAGTTTCTCAATTCGCAATGTAATCGCTCACGGGTTGGCAAGAATGGATTTGCTGTATCCCCAGTTTATATATAAAAAAATTAATACTAAATTTAACCGATTTCAAAACTCATTTCAAAATGATTGCATCATTTAATTACTTTAAGTTTGCTTTGTTGATACCACCTTCATAGATATGTTTAAATAAATTATGCATTTTTTTTTACTTTTTGGTGCTTTTTGAAGTTCGATTATAATTTTTATATTAAAACTTACTCATACTTAACTTTAAGAATACTATTATATGCCAACTACTTAAAAACTACCGAAATCGTTCTCGCCTTCGCCGGATCTCATCATCAGGTCCCAACATGATGATTATGCGACAAAGTACAGAGTACTCTGTAAAGTTATGTGTGGTCGAATTAACGACCTCCTCCATGTTTTCGTCGCTTAATGAACTATAAGTAAATAAATAATTATTATAGGAAAATTACACACATCGCTATATAGCCCCAAAGTAATTTTAAGTATCTTGTGTTATGGGTACTATGATAACCGATGAATATTTTTGTATATATTATACATAAATACTTATAATAAATAGATAAACATTTTCCCAGATAAGTGTCAGTAGGTGATGTTTGTTGGGTGGTTGCAGGTAGAGGGCGCGGGCGGCCGCGGCGCTCGGCGTACGCGCCGGCTCGCGGCGCGCGCGCAGGGGACGCGTCCGCGAGCGCGCTCCGCAAGCAGAGCTACTCGCTGTTCCTCAAGCAGCGCGCGGTGCTCTTCTCTGCCAAGAAGTGGTAATAGTGTCCACCGCGCCCGCTGCCCAGACCCTGACCGACCGGGGACTAGACGCCGTGCGACCTTTGCACGATTCATACAAATACATCGTGACCTTCATTAGCACCCTGACGGATATGAGATCCCGTTATCGATACATACCTCAACAATTCTTACGCACATCACTATACTCTCCATAAGACCGGTAAGTGCGAGCGAAACAGATATATACATGTGATTTATGAACCGCCCACTCAGTTTAACATGTCGACTATACCTGGATAACCATTATTTTTTAAATTTTTTTGAAAATTAAATTTAAATACAAATTACATAACAATGCCATCTATTGTGAAGTATTAACAATAGATGGCGCGTTGCTGTGTCGGTACAGTTGTTTTTTGCCTGAAAACATTAATAAAACAACATTTTCTAAAAATGAAACCTAACTGGATTGATAAATTGCTCTCGAAATCCCATGCTATTATTATCCAACTTAATGCTGGAAAAATGGGACACAATCCTCTTATAATTTAAATCTCCTGTGAAGGTCGCATATAAAACGGTCTTTAACAACAAAATACCCACCATCACGAATGTAACATCGATTAACATTTCAATTAATCAATCCTAACATTTTTTTGATTAATAACAATTATTATCTAAATGTCTGTCGTGGTCAGGTCTTACAAACGTAACAAGACAGTTACAAAATGGCAGCGGGCCGGCGGTACTAATTCCTGCCCACCCTCCTTTACTATTTTAATTTATAAGTATGTAACTAATTTTCATTCCTAAACATTTAATTTTTAATTACCCCACTAATTTTTAATTATAAATAATTTTTAATATAAACTATGTAGTTTTAAGATATAATATTTTAATAAAATATTAATATAATTTATGATTTTGTGATCTTGGAAAATTCTAGTCTTTTGTTGTGTTATCTAATAGAAACAATGTTCAATTTTAGTTTATGACGAAATTTTTTTAGATTTTAGTTTATTATCTATTATCATAAAGTATAAGTTTAGGCAGAGCAAGTAACTCAGTACTCTCTCTCGCGGTACAGGGATGTTGTCTTTTATGTATT
The DNA here is from genome assembly GCA_034621355.1 of Mycalesis mineus. Classification (NCBI taxonomy): domain Eukaryota; kingdom Metazoa; phylum Arthropoda; class Insecta; order Lepidoptera; family Nymphalidae; genus Mycalesis; species Mycalesis mineus. The sequence continues at coordinate 16,256,929 of CM067887.1, read as the reverse complement.
ACAAGTTAGCCTTTGACTGCAATCAAAAATGAAAGCTGACTAACTTGTTAGGGGTAGGATGAAATCCACCACCCACATCCACCCTTTCGGTTTCTACACATACTTATTTTTCAATTTTTTTATTGACACTGACGTCATTTTCCATCCCTGGGCCGTGTAGGCGAGGACTCAATAAAACAATTTGCCTAAGTAGGGACCCCTTGTAACTTAAATGTTAGGTTTAAAGATCTCAATATAACATACTTAATACCTAACAAAATAGTTTTACCTAGTGTCAGAATGGTAATCATTTAAAGCTGTATTTTATTCACAAATAGGTTTTAATTTAAAGTGTGTGAAGGATTTAATTTTATTTTTGTAAATTATTTGTGTTCTATGAACAAGAATTCTGTTTAGTTATGAGACAACGTTGGACATTTGTAAATTTACAATTTTTAATATTTTACAAATACAGATTTATTATAACTTGCAATGTTTTTTTCATACTGTGCCATTATTAGCATGTGTTGTTGTCTTATTTACCTTAGCAATTACAATTGTATTCTGATGGTCATGTGTTAGATTTCATAAAACTTTTGATAATAATAATACGCACTGTACAACTAGTTTTAACGTATTATAATTTTTAAACATAATGTCAAAATATTTAATTTTTTCAATCCAACTTTGTTTTAAACAATTATTTTGTATAATTCCAATACTCATGTTTAACATGATTAGTGTGTAAGATTGACGTATGTGCAAATATGCATGTAACAATAAAAACCATTTTAAGTGTAAGTAGTTTGTTTTATTTATAAAATAAACTAAAACGACTAACTGACGTTGAGACGGTCTTTGTTTTAAAAAGTTATTTCAATTCAATTTTTAAACTTAAATTACACTAATATATTATAAGTTTTATGTGTGTGTATTTGTTCCTCACGTCGCAACCACGGAACTGAATCGGCTGAGAACAGATAAGTTATACTCTGGCTTTACAGATTTGCATTTTTTATTCATTACAAGTGAGCCCTTTGACTGAAATCACACCGGATGGTAAGTGATGATGCAATCTAAGATAGGAGCTAGTTTACTTGTAACGATAAATCCGCTTTCGGTTTTTGTGGAAAGGACGGTAACTAGTCAAAGCTGAAGCCTCCACCAGCCACACTTGGACCAATTTAGAAAATCTTATCGGCCCAGCCGGGTATAGAGTCCAGGATCTCCGTCTCAAATCCACTGTCCATACGACGCAAGCCGTCTATTTTACTCCGGTATACTAAATTGGTTCCATAGGATAATGGAAATCTAAATTCACGCAGACAAGGCGTGGGTATCAGCTAGTTATTAAATAAAATCAATGTTATAATTTTACATTGTTTTATTAGAAAATGGACCAACTTAAACACTAGCTCTCCGGTATATCACAATCAAATTGTAACACAATACTTATAACTTGATATTCAGTAAAATAAACGATATTGAACATATTAGTATCCTAGCTGTCGTCCTCTTCGATCTTAGGCGCGAGGTAGTAGCGGATGTGGCCGATGTCGGGAATGCGGTATTCCACTACTAAAGGCACGTCCGCCGACATCGACAGTTGAACCTGAAATGAGAGATTAGATAGTTAAAAAAAAAAATGTACCCACAATTTTTTTCAAATTATATTATAACGCAATTGCAACTTATGACAATCGACGTATGCATGGAAAATTGTGCTCATTTTATAATTTTTGATACATTCTGTCGCTGGATTGAATAGATAACAGAAACACCAAAACAATGTTTAATGTCTACAGCTTTTTAAAAAATATCATGTCAATATTCCCTTTCTTTTTTCATTAGTGAGTGGGGATGGAATTCTTGACCTTGTGCTGTTTAAACCTGGCCCCTTGACCATGGAACTCATGAGAGTTATTTAGATGAGATTTTAATTAATGATTTGATGTGACATGACAATTACTATTTAGTACAGCTGCAAATACTACTCACATAATACTATTTTAAATATTCACTTCTAGTTTTAACTCCATATTACCTTTTAACTCGAAGATACAACTTAGGATAAAAGAGGCTCCCGTCACAAGACTAATAGGGCAACATCAACAACATTTTACCTGTGCACTGAGCGACGTAGCTTTGGTGAAGTAGTTGAGGTACTGGCACGCGAAGGTGAGTGTGACAGGCTCGTCCATCTCAATGACCACCGCTTCTTCCTCCTTGTCGATGGAGGCGGTCTGCGCCAGCTTAACGTTCGCAGAGCCGATGTCGCCGCTCGCGGAGAATTTTGCACCTAAACAAGTATTGTTGTTTTAACATTATCAGCCTATTTAATAAAAGTAATTTGAATTTTTGTCTTGCAATTTTATGACTGCAGCTGACAAGATGACATACATGTGGGCACAGAAGCACACACTATATTTCCAATTAATTTCTAACTAAACAACATGCGATAACACATTTTACACAATTTCATAGGAAGAAAAGTGTGACCCAGGATGTGCTTAACAATGGTCATGACTTATCTTTACTATTATTATTAGACACCTAACTATGAATAAACATAATAATTATTTTAATACCTTCTCTCGTATAAATGGACATTAGGGTTAGATCGCTTAACCCTTAGGTGAATAACAAAACATAAAAATATTAATTTCGAGTCAACAACATAATATATCTGCTTAAAGTTTAAGTAAAGAATTAAAGTTAACTTGCTATCCAGAGAAACCATACTTCGGCATCTTAAATGACAAGTGTAAGGCGTGGATCGGCTTACAATTTTCACACAGTAATAATTAAATAACGTTATGTAAAACACACGTAATTTTGTAAAATTATACCTTCTAAAGGGGTCAAGTTCAAGTCTACACCAAGTTTCTCAACAGTGGCAGGCGTCCGCTAGTATATATTATAAACTGCTATTTGTATTGTGACAATACATAATATGTTTGTAAATTCTTATTATTTTACCTTCTTTTGTGCATGATATGACCATGGACTCCCCAAACTGTGAGAGATCGCGACAGATTCTAGCAAACTCTGCGCTCGGCATGCGTATGGTGCAGCTATATTCAGTCTCTGGAATACCTGGTGATGAAATTAAACTTGTTAAAAATAAATATGATGGTATTCATGTATTAAATAAATAATCTGACTTTATGCACAGGCATAGTGGAAAAATTGGTGATCTGTGGCATACTCAACTAGAGAAGCTCCTTAAATGACTTTCTGTTCAAATTTATCATCATTTATTAGCCTAATAGTGGACTCCATTTACAAGAAATTTAAAAAAAACGAAAAAAATGTAGCCTATGTCCTTTTTTAGACAGCCTCCATGGTGCAGTGGTATGCGCTGTGGACTAAACACACACACTTTTCAATTTATAAGACGGAGGTCCTGGTCACACCGGTCACAAGTCTGAGACACAGTGAATCCATGGAATGCTAAGAAGCCAGGTTTCCACCATTAGATCCACCATGTTACTTGGTAAACTCAGGGCTAGAGTGATATACTAATATAGGCAACTTAATATGCTCTCTGGACAGCACAGCAGATGCACAGGGACATAAACACCACCATCATCCCACTACCGACGAAGACGTACGTAGAGGAGCCCAATATCAAATAGTGGCTATCAAATATTAAATTTTTTTCTTCCACCAAATTAAAATAAGCTACTCACCTAAGTGCTCTAAGTCCAAGTTCATCAGCTTCATCTCATAGTCAGACACTTTCTCATGGTTGGGGCTCTCAAACACAAATGTGACCGTGTCAGCGTTGTCCTGCGCCTTCATTGTGACTGTGTCCTTGTCCCCGGCACACTTCAGGATTTTTGACATACTGCAAATATTACTAACACTGTTACAAATTCTATCATTTTGAAGTAAAACCTTTACACAACACTCTACACTACAGAATCTATACAAACAAATAAAACTGAAGCTTCTGTTGTAATTGCAAATTGACAGTTTTGCTTTACTTGCATCAATAATTCTATTTTAATTTTTTTTTGTTTATTTTGGGTTATCTCTGAAATGGCTGGGCCAACTTTACTAACTCCACACAGATGAAGTTGAGGGCATCAGGTAGTATCATGTAAACAAAAAGAAAAGACAACAAATACAAACCTTCCTAAATTCATGCCCATTGATATATTTCTATCACATCTGTATTTATCGAAACCATCTGCTCGGAGAGTGAGGGACACCAAGGAAACGTGGGAATTGTCCATGGCCTGCAATTTTAATTAATTACATTTACATTTATATTAGCATGCAATGTAGACAATCACAAAGAATCAAAAAAGAATGCTGTATGGCGCCAGTCTGTCTGGCTGCCCCTTTTTCACGCATACGGCAGCGGTAGACAGGCTCCTCCTTTCTCACTCTAAGCCCCAAGCATATTTAAGTTATCACTTGCTCTACTTAACACATTTTTTATACAAGCCAAATAAATAGACATACCTGCAATTGTATTCCATTGTCATCGCAGTCGAATGTGGCCTGTGTGAGAAGATCTTTGATTGCTTCTAAGACCTTTCTTAGGATGGAACTACGGAGTAGGCGTGCCTCGAACATTTTGATCTATACAACAAAAAGTTTTTGATAAATTGCACATTTTGATGATGAATCGATGTAACAGTGTTAAAAATAAAATAAATTATAAATGTACTTTGTCTAATTCTAAAGATTAGATCTCAAAACTAAAACACTTTCGACATTAGGTTAGTTTAAAACTTTAGCTTTGTTATTTATCGTTTATGATTTTTACCGTTGTAGGTTTATAAATAATGAATTATCACATGAAATACTCACAATTTATTTTGGTTTTGTGTTGTAAATGTAGTTAAAAACAGGGAATTTCAGTTTAATTGCGTACGTTGATGTCGCTGACCTCTTCAAAAATTGACAGCAGCCGGCATCAGCGGGAAAAAATAGCGCGAAAATAACAAACGTCAACGTCATTCAATTAGATGTTTTCGTTCAGAAGCTACCTATTACTCTATGTAACGTTCATAAAAACAGTTAAGGTTTAGGTACATAATTATATTGTACTAATTTTATGGACTATAGACAATAGATGTATATTTATACACAATAGTAATACAATACAAATATAAAATATAGCCTATGCCACTCGCCGATAATGTAGCTTTCTACTGGTGAAAGAATTTTTTAAATCGGATCAATAGTTCCGAAGATTCGCTCCAACAGATCCATTCCATTTACAAACTTTACCTCTTTATAATATTAGTATAGATTATGGATATTAATTTTGTAATAGCCAAGAAATTACTACTTCAAAAGGTCCTAAAGGGAGAGACCTATTTTCTTTTTAGAAGAGGGGACACAAAGCTTAGGTCCACCATGCTGTTTCAATACGAGTTAGCTGACTTTGGTTGATAATGCTTAACTTTGTAACGAACATCCTTTCCGAGAAGATCTAGGCGCATAACACAAACAACTTTAGAACTTTGGGTATAGAATTTTTATATTATTTTAAAACAAAAGTCTAAAATAACATCTTCAGTATTATATATTTATTTATTTTAGGTATAAAAAAATTACACTTAATGAAAAAATGCTTATTAATTATTTTTATTAAATTCCTGGATATTGATTGTAATTATACGATTATAATTCAACCACTTGATCCTGTGCTGGATATAGGGGCAATGTCAAATTGTATTTCTGAATAATACCAGGAGGTAAGAACCTACCACCCAGGAAATGTTTCACATTTTTTAGAATTTCTGGTTTTGCACATAACTTTGGTGCAGACAATGAAATCAGAAGTGCAGGCTTAAGAGAATTCTCAGAATCTGGACCTTTTTCTACATGCCAACCACTAGGAATGTCAACACTGAAAAAAAGAAAAAATATTTTTTTGCACAATAATCTCCAATCACTTAAAAGCTATGTCAGCAGACCTCTTATAAAGTATGCACTCTCAAATATGTATGGGCCAAGTTGATGTTATATTGTTATAACTATAGTATATAGGTATAATGGTATTAAACCAGGAGACTTTTAAAATCATTATTGCATTATATTTCTTACCTACATACTGGCAATCCTGAATATATTAAAGCATCCAAAGCAGGTTTTAATGCCTCTCTAACTGGTGGTTTAAAACTAAAGCCAAACAGGGCATCAACTAAAACCTTATACTCCTTTTTCAGTTCTTCTGGCTGTGGTAAATCATTTATAACATTGACACCAAATTTTTCACATTGCCAAAGGAGGTTTTGATAAAGAGTATTTGCTGTTCTCTTTGGATAATACACTGCAACTGAGTAACCAAACAAAGTCATATGTCTGGCTGCTACTAAACCATCCCCTCCATTGTTGCCTGGTCCACAAATAATCAATGCTGATTTATGTCTGAAAATAGAACTTTAAATTATATTTTTCGAGTCACAGAAGGTTAACTTAGTTCTTAAATTAACAAGCTATTTTTTCTGCACAAACTCCAGATAGGTATGTCTAACTTCTGTGCCAAGTTTTTTTATGAACACTACTTACCACAACACTCCAGTATTTTTTTAAATGCTGCAGTATTTTTTTTAATGTATAAGGTATGTAAAAATACCTTTAGGAAAACTATAAGTTCTCTAAAATAATTATGCTCTACATAATAAAACAGCATTTGATATAACAAATGAGTTCCAATTCTATAAATTCATTCACCCAACACCACCATATTTGTGACTGAAGTAAAGTATAAAGTGTTTCTAACTTATTTTTTAAAATTTAACATCCGTCGCACACAGAATAACTGAGTAAATTATATAAAAGTTTATAAAATAGAATCATCATTATCAACAGCCAATGGGCATCCACTGCTAGACATAGGCCTTCATAGGGACAACCAAACTATAGAATAGTATAGAGCATCAAAATCTCACGTCGAGGCTGGATAAACGCGAGCAACTGCAGTTGCTACACTCAACCCTGCCAGCTCCATAAGCTGGTCCACGCTGAACTTGTATTCGTTGAATAAATCCTGATCCAAAGCTGCAGCATTTTCCTGAGTCAGATATTTAACCTTGTTGTCTGCACTGTAGGTGCATTGACTCCCGCCGCATGCCATTACGTTGTAACTACAAATGTTGACTAATCGCAACTGTAAACAGATACATTTTCACTAATATGTTTACAAATAGTTACCGGCAAATAAAAATATTTAATTGATGTTATATTACCACTATGGCTCCACCCAGAAACCTGTTTAATAACATTTACTTTATTTATATTATATGTTGCGTTTATATCACTTAAAGACTAGCTTAATAATAAGTGTTAATGTTGAGAGGTTTTTGCTTATAAAAAATAAAAAAACTATATTTAATTAATGTCAAGGTCAAAGTCAAAATCAGCTGAATTTGACATTGAATCGACTTAACCAACACCCAACCAAAGTATATTTTCAAATATTTTTGAGTTATTTTATAAAACCAAGATGTTAAAGATATTAGATAATAACTTTATATCTAATCATAATTTTACTTTAAGAGTCTTATAGTGACCTAATTTCCGAACGAAATATTTTTTTGCAGTGACATTGACAATTATTCAAGTGTGACATCCGTCACCGTCACAAAAATGGCTGCGCTTCGAGTGTTTAGTCGTAATATACCATATTTACGACAACAATTTTCAGCTTTACTAGGAAACACATCGCCTACAGTGAAATTTATTTGTGTTGTAGTAGTTATAGGGTATGTTTTGTCATTTTCGGAAGATGTGGTGGACGTGCTCAGTGTTACACCAGGATATTTGTTGCCACCTTCGTTTCAATTGTGGTCCACTTTCACGTTCTGGTTTCTTGAGATACATTTGTGGGAGGTGATTATTGACATAGTGACGGTTGGTTTGTGTGGAAAGTTGATAGAGCCGTTATGGGGTCAAATAGAAATGATGAAGTTCTTCTTCCTGACGAACATTGGTGTTGCATTTCTAACGACATTCTATTACTTGGTGATATACGCTTGGACCCAGGATACGACGCTGCTGTTCGATATACACGTCCACGGACTGGCCGGCTATCTGGCGGCTGTGAGTGTGGCCGTTAAACAGATAATGCCAGATCATCTGTTAATTAAAACACCATTGGGTATGATAACTTCATTTGTAACTAGTAGTCGCCCACGACTTCCTCCGCGTAAAAACCTCTTAGGTACCCTTCCAATTTAAAAGACAGACTTTCATATAAAGTGTGTTCATTCCCTGTTCGCCCTCTCAATTAAATTTTTTTATAGTTTCCTGAGAAGATCTACATTTTTGTTAAAAATTGTACAACATTGCAGTACATTAACATTAACAATGTATATTTATACCAAGCTGATATGTATAGCTTGATATTAAATAGTAAGAAAAAACAAAAATAATTTTACAATCTGTTACGCAGATCTTGAGATTAGCCTATTAGATTATTGTTTAAACAAACAAACAAACTCTTCCGCTTTATATTAATATTATAGATATGGTCTTCTATGGCAAATAAATTGATCAAAGATCGAATTCTCAACTCCATTACCATATTATCGTTTCTAACATGAAACAGCATACTTACCAAAATGATGATGCCTATTCAGTAGGTATGTAAGTGTCGCATGTTGCGCTTTTTAGAAATTTGTATTATCTTCTAAACTGTGTAATTAATTAACATACTGTAAAAGGCAAATCTTATCTCTATATCTCTCCTTCTGATTATTAAATAATTTATTTTGATAATTATTTAAGTTTAGTTGTAGAAATAATGATGTAAACCTAAGGATATGAAATAAATGAATTTTTAAAACACAAAAAGTCTGCCAAAATCTGCCAAAATATAAAAGAGATATATGCTATGGCAGACTGTTTTGTAGAACTTTTAAAGATACATAAAGTTTTCATATAGTGTTTTCAATAATACCCAATAGCTAAGGCAGTGCAAGCACATAAAGCCGATTTAATAAATTTCATGGACCAACTCGCATGACAAAAAACTGTGATAACTAGGCTAATATATATAATACAAATATAAAATATAGCCTATGACACTCGCCGATAGGATGGCATTGTACTGGTAAAAGAATTTTTTAAATCGCATCAGTAGTTCTGAAGATTAGCCCCAACAGATCCATTTACAAACTTACAAACTTTACCTCTTTATAATATAGATTAAATAGTTCACTAATATTAGTATTTGTACATGTCATGATAGTTAACAACATACCAAGATAATGCTTTGATAACCAAACTAGATTTTAAATGATACAGAAATCTGCAGTTTTATAGCATCACAGTGGGTCATTCTAGTTGAACTTTTAGTAGATTGTTAAAAATTAGGAAAGTTGAGGTTTGGTAATGAAACTGTTAAACCTAAAATACACAATGAATCTGTTTTGGGAAAGCTTAAACATTCTGTACTATGTTGCATTGCCTATGAGGATAATAAAATTGTTGAGTTTCATTGAAGTGTTTAGTGCAACCTTGAATGTTATAGTGTGTATAAGGTATTTAGCTAAAGAATGCTTGCATGTGTGTGTCCCATTCTATTAAAATTTCTTGCAACATCTACTTAAATTAAACCCAATAGAGTTGTTTATAGTTCAGTACTCTAAATGCTGTATTAATATAAATATTTTTTTGTTCTTTGTAGTTAAGGCTTTATTTTCACACAAAGTAATTAACTTGTAGTTTCTTAAGAACTATATCTATGAAAATAGTTTTTATGTTCAAAAAAATCACCTTAATATTTAGCTAAAAATTTAATTCAAAACAAACTACCTTATGTATTCAAAATAAATGATGCAAAAATATATGAAATGAAAAACGGTATAGTCTGTACAAAACTTTCTGCCTTGAAGTGCATTTATAATAAGTTCCACTGAGAACTGTATGTCAATTCTTGAAATTATCACACAATGAATGTTTCTTCAATGAAAAAATGTCATTATGCATTGGCTTCAATACTGATGTTTTTATTTTAAGAACCAACATACTGATTTTGCAGTACAAATTTTGTATGCTGCAGCCTTATGGTCAGAGCAAACTAGAAGTTTGGTAATTTTTATGCAAAGCAAATCAATTTAATATTTTAAACTTATTTCAGGTAAATTAACAAACAGATCTCTCCCACTTCTGATACTCATAGCAGCCATCCTCCTCTGGGCGGTGGGTGCGTTGGAAGGCACATACCCATGCATGTGGGGCAGTGGGACTCTACTGTCATGGATATATCTGAGGTTCTGGCAGAGACACAGCAGCGGCACCAGAGGAGACATGGCAGACAACTTTAGTTTTGATAAGTGAGAATAAGATTTTGAAATTAAATCAAAAGAGATTGTCCATTTTCGACTAGTTCTATGTACAGTTAAAATATAAACTTAAAATTTAAAAATTACAGAGTTATCACTACATATTATCAGTGACGTGCACTTCATAAAGGCACTGCTTACCCTTAGGATACATTAGGAACCAGTATTTGAGAAGCAATTTTCTACTTCTTATAGTTAGTACCTATAGTGCCTACCCTTGTTATAACCCTTGTGCAAACCACTGCATATTATAAAATAAAGTCCCTGGTCTCATCTGTCGGTCTGTTTGCAATAAACTTAAAGATTACTTTAACACAGACACACATAGAATGATTTTGAGCTTTATTAAGAAAATAATAGTAGGAAGTAGTACTGGTAGTCACAGGGTTTTAAATTATAGCTCCCAGGCAGCTATAATTTAAAACCCTGTCATTATTCTCTTTGTTAGGACTACAAAAAGTTAGTAACGGTATATATCTATGTATTAAGGCGAGCTTGCTATACCACTCTTTCTTTAATAATAAGAATCACATGTGTGTCGTTTTCTGAAGGTTGTATACACAATTTTTCGTGTGGGTTGGTTCAATATAAAAGGAAGGGCAAATCGTGAAAATTTCAACAATTCGGCGAAAAATATGGATGCAATCAGAAGATTTTAGAATATTACAAGGTGACATCCTGCCATGCCATGACAGCAATCATTAAGTTATATAAATCTGCCAGTACTGTGACAAAGAGAAATTAATCCCATTTTTTTAACCCTTGTCATAAAAAAAGAGATGTTTAAGTTAGTCATGTTAACCCATAATGTGTTTCAGTTTCTTCCCGACGGTCCTGCAGCCAGTGGTGAGGGGCATCCTGGGGCCGGTGCACCGCTGCTGCGTGCGCATCGGCGTGTGCAACCCCAGCCCGCGCAGGGTGCACCTGGCGCTCAACCCCCGCGGCGTCACCATCTCCATGCCCGGCGTGGAGCCCCAGGATATGGAGCGGCGACGGTAAATATCTACACTTACCAGTGAATAACTGTACTGTGGTGCAGTGGTTTTATAAGATGGAGGTCCTGTCGGTTCCATTTCCGACTAGGCCAAATAAGCTTTTCCCACGATAACATTGTAGTATGATGTGTAGAAACCGAAAGGAGCTCTTTAAACTTACACAAGTCTCTGGCTCAGTTCGCGTTTTTTCACTTTGTCACAAAATGGAGTTGATACCCACAATGTGTTTGTTACTATATTAGCCAGATTCATGATAAGTAATATAGACTATCTTATTAATTAATTTAATAAATAAAAATAGATTAGTGATAACCCATCTAAGATAATAATTATCAAGTGTAGTTTAATCATTTTTTCTATATATTGTTAATTGCTTGTGTTATCTACAGATACAGCGATTATGATGTAGACTTATACTAAGTAACAATTTTATAAGCTCATTGCCTGAAGCAATAAAACTAGTTCAAAGCATCAAGAATGCATAGGCTACTTGTTTAAAAAAACCGAATTCTATACAGACAAAGTCGCGGGCGTTTGCTAGTTTTATTAAAAATACGATTATACGTTAACTCCACTTAGCGTACGCACGGCCATGCCCCCTGATTTATTTGATGTCGCCAGTAGTACAGTAGTAATGATTCTGAATGTTTATAAAATAATTATTTTTTACAGCCAAATAGCCCTTAAAGCACTGAGCGAGAGATTATCTAAGACGTCCGAACAGACACGCCAAAAGAACCTATCGACCAAAGTCAACATGGACGCAGTGAGGAAGATGCAGTCGTCCCACGTCATACCGCAGTTCCCTGCCGAGGGCGAGCCCAGTCAGCCCACCGCACCCGCGGACGCCACCCTGGTGGACATCACCTCCGAACCGCCGCCCCCTAAGACGTCATGATCGTAGGCGAACATAGATTAGTTTATAGCGCACCACCTTCACTGAGTCCCTATCGCCTGTATACTCACACTGAAAAGAGAAGACCGGTTCCATACAAACTTGGGCCTGACGTCACAAATTAGAACATCTAAGGAGATATGATAAGATAAATAATTCTACAATGGCCAATTCTACCATAATAATAATGAAATCAGCTATTGTTAGCCATTGCCATTTCAGTTATTGTTCAAATGGTCAAATCTAGTAAAATATAAAAAAGTTTTAGTAGATACATTTTTCATGTAATGTTGGGTCTAATTTCAGGTTTTTCCTATGTACGTGTTAAATCATCATATTTTGACAGATTCCTATTGCTAACTGTCATATTGAGTTTGCACGATGACAAACTTAAACGACAATCACAGGTGGTGTGGGTGTGACGTCAGAGGGAAGGGATGCTTGTGTATTATAGTATTTGTTTTTATACCATTTTTAATTTAATTTAAAGTTTGGCGCCATTTGGTCACATCGTAAATCATTATCGTGTTATTTTAGTTACAGTTAAAAAATTGACATTTTTGTAGTTGTAATTTTTTTTTGCAGTTTTGGTCACTTGGTTTTGATATGGGCAGGGAGTCCATATTTGTTAAATTAACGTGGCTAATGAAAGTCAGTGTAATGTATAAGCCACCAAAAAGTTGGAAAGAATAAGTTATTTATCTAGTATTTGTAAAAAGAGGGATATAATTAGTTCATGCCCTTAGTCTGCCTCCAGACTTTGGAGCATTTCTTCTGTTTGGAGTGAAGAATCGGAAGTCTGCATTATGACATACATTTGGTCATAATTAGATCATTCTGTTCTAGTTTTTTAGGTTTGATCAGGGAAATAGGATAAAATGAGCTGAATCAAGAATTAAAATTCATGACGAAGAACGCACGAAACTGCGCACGACCATAGCGCGAGAGAAAGCTATAGTGTGCAGGCTTACGCCTTTTTAGAGGCCATGTTCTGTATAATGTTTAACGACACAAGACATTTTCAAATTCATCTCTGCCTCTCTCCGTCTAATGATATGCTATAGATAGAGAGAGACTGAGACAAATCTGAAACATACACTGTCGAGTGTCATTACAGCTTGTACAGAGAGCTGAGCTCTACTGAGCGGATTTGAATTTTGACGAGACCTAAAAGACAACTCTGGAGTTAGGACTCGGTGGCTTTGGGACTGTAGGTTCCAAGGATGCAGAGATTTAATTGTCCAAGTCTGATTAGTAAAATAAAAAAGCTCGCCCTGTTGCGGAAAAATATACAACTAAATTCTTCAAATAATATTCTATGCCTATGCTAAAAACTATTTGTGGCGCTCTCGTACAGATTTTTTATTTTGCTGGTCAGGGTATGTTTTTTGTTTTTTAAGGCTCTTAATCCGTTATCAATATTTCTACGATCGTACGTGTTGCAAGTTAGTTAGGATGTCTCTTTAGTGGATTGATTTTGAGTCGTCGCATTTAAGGTGAGGCTGAATTACCTGCCAGCGTTGACACTGTGCAAGTCTTACGTATATAGATCACAATTGTGGCTAATAATGAATCCCAGAACCATTTTTTTTTAAATTACAAAATATCTACTCTCCATTACTTCCTTTGCCTAACACCATCTAATCCAACCAAAACATAACTCCAGAGTTACTGTTGGTAGTTCGGTCGGTATTTAAAAGATAACTGCTCGCTCGTTGTTATGTATCTCTTAAAGAAAACTTTCGAAACCTCCTGGGTCAGACCGGATTTAATGAAAAATAATTTTAATCGGCCGCCAAGAATCTAACAAACCTTCGGAGGAGTAGATATTCAGTTAGGAACCTACCTACATACTCGAGGACTTTGACGGCCTCCCTGGCGCAGAGGATTTGTAAGACGGAGGTCTCGGGTTCGATTCTCGGCAAGGCCAATTAAGATTTTCTAAATTGGTTCAGGTCTGGCTGGGGAGGCTTTGGTCGTGGTTAGTTACCTCCCTACCGACAAAGACGTCCCGCAAGACGATTTAACGATCCGGTACTATGTGTAGTAACCAAAAGGGGTGTGGATTTCATCCTACTCTAAACAAAGAAGCCCTTGTCCAGTTTAGACTGCATCAACTTATCATCAGGTGTGATTGGAGATAAGGGCTAACTTGTAATGAACGAGAAAAAAGGAATGGTCAAAATAAATAAATGAATTGCTAAATACATAATTCACCAGTTAGAAGTAAACTAGCTGATATTGAATCCAGCCTCTCATAACGCACTGACGAGGCACCGCGCTAAGTCCGCTTAGACTGCATCATCACTTAACATCTGATGAAAACGCAGCGTGAAGTTGTTAAGCTTGTTGCGAAATGCATTTCATTTAAGTATATAATCAGAACTCAGTACTACGATTTCTTTTTATGCTACGGTTGTGTGTTGTAGGGGGGTGTAAATTATACAGAATTATGCATTTGTTACGGTGCCCGACTGGCACAATGTGAATGAGATGTAAATAATTAATTATATTAATAATACAATAATGTTTAGTGTTATTAAATAAAAACCCATCAATTAAAACGCAGTCTTTTATTTTATACCATTCCAGTGACAAATAATGAGTGAAAATTTTACGAATATCGGGTTTCACAACATTCTGCTCGAAAGTATCTCGTTTTTCTCTATTCCTTAAGAATTGCGCATTTAAATATGAAATAATTGCTGGTAAATTGAAATAAATATAGTTATTTCATTTTATTAAAATAATAAATGTAAACAAAGGACCAATGTGTAAAAGCGACCGAGTATTATTTATATATATTCTTTATTTGTAAACCAAGTAAAAAATAAAGACAATAAAATAACAGGAGATCTAATTTAAAAAAAGTAGATTATCTCCGTCCTCCAATCAAAAATGTTGCTAGTCATTCGACAAGAAGAAAACACATATTGTCTTAGGGCTAACGCTAAAACTGGCGCGGTTGCATGCTCGCGGGTGTATAATGAAAAATAGTATGGACAGCGCGGGCGGCGGATTCTCAACCGCGCGGCGGGCGGCGGGCACACGGCGCAGGCGCCCGCGACGGGCACACGCGAGCGGGTTTGTTTCTACAAATCACTCGAGCTAGATGCTACGGTCAAGTAAATATTTGTTGATTTTATTGAATAAAATTATACTAGCAGCGCTAACTGAGACGGGCGCACGCGACGGGCGACTGCGCCAGTTTTAGCGTTAGCCCTTAGAGCAGAACTAATATAGGACTAGACTGAACACTGCCCAATAGACACCTTAAGTTAATGGGAATTAAAGATGATCCTTTGTGTCCAGTGTTGCGAAGAGGAGACCAGTTATCACTTCATAGCTGTGTGCTATATACGCGCTGGTAAGATGGAGAAACAGACGTGACGAACCTTACCACAAGGGAAATTGTTAGGTTCACGAAGGCTACAGGTAGGTCTGAGAGCGGGGCACTATGGGGATACCAACGTATCTGTGTCTTGGATCACAGGACTGATCACGTTCCCTATGTATACCTTCATCTTTATCTCCCGTAAGCAATAACGACAGATTTTCAAAAATGCTTCATTAGTTTCCTATCATTTTGATGGCTCAACTATAAATAAGTGTATGGTAATAATAACTAAAACAATACATTCTTTTATTCAACTTTATTTTACAGATAATTTATTTTACAATCGTGACCTATTTGTTATACACCAAATCATATCTATAAGACCTTGGATCAATGTCGAAGTGTTACCATAACAATTTTATTTATTAGGTGACATTTATTATTTTTTGTATGTTTTTATTGCATATAGTTAACCACACATTAGGATTATTATTATAATCGTTGAAAATAAACGTATCAAAAATTGCGGCGCCGGGCGGGATTCGAACCCAGGTGTCTTTGGCTGTCCAACCAAAGCGTTTTAACGCTGAACCACGGGTCCTACGCCGCCAGTTCTAGTCTTTTATTGTTATTTTCCAATTTGATAAAAAAAGTTTTATGGTTCAGTGGTTAAGCCCTAAAATTGATTTCGGCATTAACATTTATAATACATTAAATAATATATACAAAATTGAACTTTGATCAGCATTTTATTAAATTTAAAACATCTTTTTCGTGTAATTGAAGGCGATTTACACAAAGATTAGGCTTGCGCAATATATGAATAAGCGCAAATTAGCATTTAAATTGATTTGGCTTACACATGACATCACAAGAATAAAGTATGAGATTAATATACTAATTTATCTGAATTTAATATTGATTCTCTATCAACTCTACAGTTATCCATTCTACCACGGTCAGTCGACAATGACAAATGCATATAACATATTTCATTATTTGTTTAATTAAAAATACTTATAACAACACTTAACATTTCTTAATTCATAAACATAATTGTAAACTGCAGTCAGTTTGTGAGTTTGTAAGCACTTATTCACTCGTCTCCGTAATCTCCATAGTGCGCGTAGTGTTCCGACTCGTGTCGGTACGGGGGCTACCTGTTAACAATAAACCACTAATTATTACAAGTAAATAAAGAGTGACTAGTGGTTAGCCTGTGTGGCTTCGATCACCAGGTCCCGGGTTCGAGTCCCGGCTGGGTCGCGCGGAGCCCTCCAGGACTGTGGCTCGCCCACATTGGACTCATAGGCTCAAGAGCCGACAGATCTCCGGAAGGACGGTACCTGTAGTAG
This sequence comes from Mycalesis mineus, assembly GCA_034621355.1. Taxonomy (NCBI): domain Eukaryota; kingdom Metazoa; phylum Arthropoda; class Insecta; order Lepidoptera; family Nymphalidae; genus Mycalesis; species Mycalesis mineus. The sequence continues at coordinate 16,240,055 of CM067887.1, read as the reverse complement.
TGGTGCTGCGTGTGCGGCGGCCACTGCTGCGGCGCACCGGGCTGCGGGTACCCGTCGGGCCAGCGCGCCGCGTCCGCGAGCGGCGGCACGGCGGCGATGGGCACGGCGCTCTGCAGCGGCGGCACGGGTACGCTGGGCGGCAGCGCGGGCGGCGGCACGTAGGCGGGCGAGGCGTAGGGCGCGGCGCCGTAGTAGGGCGGCGGCGGCACGCTCAGCGCGTGCGGCAGCACCGGCACGCTGGACACCGGCGGCAGCGCGGGCGGCGGCAGCGCGGGCGGCGGCACCGGCTGCGGCGTTTGCTGGAAAGTGTATGTTTCTAACATGTGAACAGCTACATACCATGATAATTGACAGCTAGCTGTCAACGATAGTCAACATTGCTCCGCGTTAAATTAATTTTAAAAATAGTACAAAGGTGTCAATTGTAAAATTTATCTGTTAAATATAATATGTGAAGTCTAATAATTCTGTAACAACGTTTGTTAAAGACAGAGTGACTGTGATTAACCAATTTGCAGTGTCAATTGTGAACAGTTAGTTAGGCGGCGTGTGAGTAAAGTTTAAATGTAAACATGTCAAAAACAGCCTATATTAACTCTTTCGAACATTGTTCAGTGCAGGAAGTGCTTATAGTGACGATACATGACAATTATAATATATTTTTAGTGTTCCTCGTACAATTATTACACTAAACTATTGACTCATTAAATATTGTCTAATTAATAAATTTTCCACCCTCATCTGGACTTTATAAGTACAACATACCGAAACCGATAGATATTTTCGACACTTAATAGTTAAAACGCTTGGCATCGGCGGTAAACGCTTGAACTGACATGCGGAGGCTGAGTGTTCAAATCCCGTCTCACGCTGATAGTTTTTTTCTATTTATATAATTTTTCTGAGACGATTTTAACAAAAATATTATGGCTAGCAAGTCTAATGACGTAGTCTGCCCTGGCTGCCACAATTCTACAAAAAGTAAAGAATCTCTTCAATGTACAACATGTAAACAAACATATGATTTGCTATGCGCCAACTTAACCGAGAATAAGTTTGGTCTAATGACAAGGGAACTCAAGCGATCTTGGATGTGTCACGGCTGTCGTAGCAAACAACCAAAAAGCGATAATTCTAATACACCTATACGATCCACTATCTCAACATCAACTAATGAAGGATTCTCCGAGTGTGACAATTACGAGACTGGCCAAAACGTTACCCAGCGTAAAAAACTAAAAGATGCTACACAATTATTAAGCCCAACCGTGGACCCGACATTAATGTCTGCAATCAGAAGTGAAATCCAACTCGCCGTTAAGAACTCTGTTAAAACTGCCATCGACTCTTTTTTCTGCAAGGAATTTGACCAAATCAAATGTGAACTCAAAAAGCTTAATGATGTTAAGGAGTCTGTGGAATTTCTTTGCAGTGAGTACGATCGGATGCAGTCCTGTATAAAAGTCTCTGAAGAAAAAATTAAGGACCTAAAAACGGAAAATCAAACTCTTGGCAAAAATATTGAATCTTTATCAACCAGATTGAACATGCTCATGAACAACACGCACGCGAGAACAACCTGGAAATCAATGGGATTCCCGAAAATAAATCAGAGAATCTTTACTCTGTCATGAACCAACTAGGCACTGCAATATCCTTACCCATACAAGAATCTGACATATTAACGTGCACAAGAGTCCGTAAAATGGATGACCATAACAAAAGACCGCGTACAGTAGTAGTTAAGTTACGCAATACCAAGGTTAGGGATTCGATTATTGCTGCAGTGTCAAAATTCAACAAAAGCAAACCACACGATCGTTTGAATTCGAGTCACTTAGGATATGGAGTTAACAAATCCAATATCTTCGTTTCAGAACATCTATCTCCTTATTTTAAGGCACTACACGCACGTACAAGACTAATAGCAAAGGAAAAGAATATTCGTTATGTCTGGATACGGAATGGACGAATATTTGTGAGAAAAAATGACCAGTCGCCAGCAAAACAAATCAAATGCTATGACTCACTAAATAATTTATAACTTGTTACTAACGATTCCACTAAACAAGCCCAGTTATATTGTCTACCTTGACCTTATGATTAATATTTACTATCAAAATGTTCGTGGTATGAAAACTAAACTAGATGATATTCGTTTGGCAACTTTACAATCGAATTATGACATTATTGTAGCGACTGAAACATGGCTGGACGACTCTGTCTTGGACAGTGAACTCTTTTCCTGCGAATACAATATATACAGAAGAGATCGTTCGATCGATCGTTCTGTTCGCTATATCCACAAAATTTGAGTCACGACGCTTGATCCAGTACGAAAGTGGAAATGAAGACCTATGGATTACTGTTAAGTTTAATAGTAATGGAGTATCCAAAAATATCTTAGTCGGCACAGTCTATTTACCGCCACCCGTTGATCTTAATGCTCTAAATTCTGTACTTGATAATATTAATTTGGTTATGCAGTCTTATCAGGGAGATATATTGATCCTGGGAGATTTTAACTTAGGTTTTATAAGCTGGATTCCAGATGATAATAATGTTCATATAACATCTCCTTCAAATTACAATAACTCCTTGGGCTTCTCGCTTGTTGACTTTTTATCACTGAACAACTTAATACAGTTTAATAATATACAAAATCACAATGGACGCGTCTTAGACTTGGTTTTAGCTAATTTCAGCAATATTAAAGTAACAAATTGCCTTGAGCACTTGAGTAAGCTAGACCCACATCACCCAGTGTTAAATATTGAAATAAGTTTGAAAAATATTACCTTTATAAATAATAAACCATTTTCTACTCACTGTTTTAAAAAAGCAGATTATGCTGCTGTGATTTCTGAGTTGAGGCGTGTCGATTGGGATTTGGAACTGAATGCTTGTGACGATGTAAATATCATGGTGGAAAATTTTTATTCTATTATTAATACAATTATAAACTCAACGATCCCAAAATTAAATAAAAAACAACGGAGATATCCTGTCTGGTTTACACATAATTTAATTCAGATAATTGCAGAGAAAGAAAAAATTAGAAGTCGAGTGAAAATTTATCAAAATCCTAGAGATAAGTATGAATTATCTTTAGCTAAATATAGAGTGGAATCCTTGATGAAATCTTGTTATTGTAAATATATAGAGGGAACCGAGCAGGCTATCACACGCGAACCAAAAAAATTCTGGTCTTACATGAAAGAGCGTAAAGTTACCGTTACCGAAATCCCGTCTCAGATGACCCTTGATGGCAGCACGGCCACTTCCGGTAAAGATATATGTAATCTGTTCGCGAAACAGTTTTCGTCCCTATTTACAAATCCAACAACTAATTTAGCAGCACCAGCTAGCTTTGACCTCTACCCGAACAAAAATCTTTCAAAAATATATATTCATGAACAAGACATAATTAAAATACTTAAATCATTGGATCACAGTAAAAGTGCTGGACCCGATGGTATTCCCCCCATATTTAAAAAAAGACCTACAAATACCTCACTTGGCCTTTAAAAATTATTTACAATAAATCACTACAAACCTCAACGTTCCCTAATATTTGGAAGACAGCAAACATTTTGCCTATATTCAAAAAAGGTTCCAAGGATAACATTCGCAACTATCGACCCATCTCTATGTTAAACATTTTTTCCAAAATCTTTGAAAAACTTATATGCCCAATAGTAACAAACTACTCAAGTAATTTTATTTCACTCGACCAGCACGGATTTTGTCGAAATCGGTCTAGTGTATCAAATCTTGTAAGCTATATAACCTATATATCTAAATGTGTTGACAACAAACAACAAATTGATTCCATATATACAGATTTTAGCAGTGCTTTCGATAAAGTTGACCACAGTATCTTAATATTAAAGCTATGTGGGTACGGGATCCACGAGCCTTTACTCTCGTGGTTTAGATCCTATCTAAGTAACAGAACACAAAGAGTAAAAATTAAAGGTTACTCATCTGATCCTTTTACCGCTACTTCTGGAGTACCTCAAGGATCTCATCTAGGACCAGTTTTGTTTACCCTCTTCATAAATGACATAACACAAGTAATACGCTACAGTAAATGTTCCATATTTGCAGACGACCTAAAGATTTATCGTGTAGTGAATTCCTCTGAAGACAGTTACCTCTTACAAAAAGATGTTAACTCTATTTATGACTGGTGTAACACAAACCGAATGATATTAAATGTTTCTAAATGCGCGCATATTAAATTTACCCGCAAGAAAAAGAATGTACTGGAAACAAAATATTTCATCCGAGATCAGCAACTCGAAGAAGTGCAAGTTATAAGGGACCTTGGTGTTATGATTGACACCAAACTTACGTTCACTCAGCATATCAACCATATACTAACAAAGGCATGGAAGTTGCTTGGGTTCGTCAAACGCAATACTAAAGATTTTAAAAGTACTTTTCCTATCATTCGGTTATATGACGCACTGATTCGTAGTATTCTAGAATACGCAGTCTCTGCATGGAACCCGCACTATAAAACCCACGTGGATAGAATAGAGCGAGTTCAACGCTCCTTTACTAGGTACCTGGCTTACAAAGACAACACCTGCCAGTATAGAGCAGATTATAATACACGCTTAAGTCACTTTAAAATGCAGACACTCGAAAAACGTAGACACGTAGCAGATCTTATCACATTATACAAAATAGTTAACGGCTTATTAGATTGTCCCGAATTGATGAATGAGATCAGCATACAAGTACCGCGATACAATCCGCGACGCCCTCTGCAGAACATCTTCGCGCCTCACTTCTCATATAGCAACCTAGGCAGATATTCTCCTATTAATCGCCTAATAAATAATTATAACCGTCCCGAACACCATGATGTTGACATGTTTCTGGATTCTCTAGAAATCTTTAAGAGGAAAATTTAAAAAAATAAAAATTCGTAATTTGTAATAAAATAAATACATTTTTAATTAATTTAATAATAGCTTAATTAACTTTAGTTTCAAATAATAATTATGTAAATAGTAATATTTTTTTTTGTTTTGTAATAATCTATTTGTTAAGTATATATATATTTTATAACTAATGTCACATAATATTAATTTTAAGCCGGAGAAATGAAAATGTTGAATATGCCTGTAAGTAATGTCAGTATCAGCACTAGATTTTATGCTCAATGTTTTTATTTTTTTTCGATCGATGTATAATGCTGCCATTGTTGGCGTATCTCATAAATAAATAAATAAATAAATAAATAAATGTTTATAGTAATGCAGCAGGTTACAGCCCAACATGGCTGTTCTGTCCACCCACAACTACACAAGCCTTCAAAACTAATTGAATGAGGAGAAATGTTGTATATGCTTGTATATGGTTTTCTTTATAATCTTCTAATTCTTCATTACCCTTTTACCATTTGATTGCCTAACCTCTTCCATTTCTTTTTACTTTGGGCTGTTGGGTTTTCGGTCCGTCCCGCCCACTATCATTTTAGATTCGCCATCCATTGCACAATATCAGAAACCTTGCTGTTTTCTGTAACTCAGTGCAGGTTTCACCAGGTCTCGTAACCTCCGACAGTCTCAATATATGCTAATGTGTCTTATCTAGTTTGTGGTTATGGAGAGTAGAGGTAAGGAGGATTATCTGTATATATAAAAAGTGTCCGTCAAAATGTATAAAATTAGGATGGCGCCACAGTTGCATCAAAGTAACTCTCAAAAGAAGCGCCAAATATTGAAATCACTCTAAACCGAACTAAAATCACTCTAAACGCACGTTTGGTTATAATTCTGTAAGGTTATATTTACCACAATATTTTGTACAACGTAAGTTGTTGAAGTTCTCAATAATTAACTACTTCAATTCATCTACGATTGCTACATTCATACCATACCCTGTGCATCCACTAGCGCGATTGTGGAGGATTTTTGAACTGTTATTTAACGCATACAACTGGACACTTTCAACTTTTCTCCCATATAAGATGACTCTCCTTACCTCTACTCTCCATATTTGTGGTACAAAATTTCGATCTTGTTGTTTGCACCTATATATAGCATCGTCTCTTTCCTGACGTTCTTGTTGTAGCTCAATGACTCCCAGGGTTTCCAAGCACCCCTGAACTTGCCTAGACTCAAGCTTTCGCTGCTTCGGCTAGGTGTCGCTTGTTTTGTGATGTTTAACTCGTCCACCTATCCAAACATCCTAAGAGTGGAAAGGAACATGCACATACCGGGTAGTAGGAGTAGTAGGCGTGCGCGTCGGGCGGGTCGTGTATGGGCACGGTGATGAGGTTGGTGCGCGCGCCGCGGGGCCGCTCGCCGCCGTGCGCGTGCGCGCGCGGGTCGTTCGCGCTGCTCGGCACCTGGCGACATGCACAGTAACATGCACATACCGGGTAGTAGGAGTAGTAGGCGTGCGCGTCGGGCGGGTCGTGTATGGGCACGGTGATGAGGTTGGTGCGCGCGCCGCGGGGCCGCTCGCCGCCGTGCGCGTGCGCGCGCGGGTCGTTCGCGCTGCTCGGCACCTGGCGACATGCACAGTAACATGCACATACCGGGTAGTAGGAGTAGTAGGCGTGCGCGTCGGGCGGGTCGTGTATGGGCACGGTGATGAGGTTGGTGCGCGCGCCGCGGGGCCGCTCGCCGCCGTGCGCGTGCGCGCGCGGGTCGTTCGCGCTGCTCGGCACCTGGCGACATGCACAGTAACATGCACATACCGGGTAGTAGGAGTAGTAGGCGTGCGCGTCGGGCGGGTCGTGTATGGGCACGGTGATGAGGTTGGTGCGCGCGCCGCGGGGCCGCTCGCCGCCGTGCGCGTGCGCGCGCGGGTCGTTCGCGCTGCTCGGCACCTGGCGACATGCACAGTAACATGCACATACCGGGTAGTAGGAGTAGTAGGCGTGCGCGTCGGGCGGGTCGTGTATGGGCACGGTGATGAGGTTGGTGCGCGCGCCGCGGGGCCGCTCGCCGCCGTGCGCGTGCGCGCGCGGGTCGTTCGCGCTGCTCGGCACCTGGCGACATGCACAGTAACATGCACATACCGGGTAGTAGGAGTAGTAGGCGTGCGCGTCGGGCGGGTCGTGTATGGGCACGGTGATGAGGTTGGTGCGCGCGCCGCGGGGCCGCTCGCCGCCGTGCGCGTGCGCGCGCGGGTCGTTCGCGCTGCTCGGCACCTGGCGACATGCACACTATATAGCTCTTTTGTTCAACTTTGTTAGAGTAAGTATACTTATTTTTGGCAGTAAGCAGGATTTCTCTCTGAACACAGGTACTATGAAACAAGTCTATAAACATTACTGTCACTGTGATCCCAATTTTTGAAGCGATGACTTTTATGGGAGGGTAAATCCCTTCATTACATAACGCCTTAGTCTAAGAGTCAATAACTTTATACTTACAGAAAGTGGTTTGACTATAGCAACAGAAGGCGGAGGGGGTTCCGCCTCCTGTTTGGTCTCCCCCCCAGAGGATACATGTCTGTGATTGATGTGAGCTTGCAGGTCTCTCTGTCGTGAGTAAAAAGGTCAAGTATTAATATCAAAAACTATGGTATTTTAAGTGACTTAATTTGCCACTATTATTTTAACAACAATTATTTAATGCACAAATATTCAAAATAACATTTTTTAAACAACCTCTATACCCTATAAATGATCAATAGTTTAATTACATTTAACATTTAAACCACTAAAAAATCAGACATAGTGAAGAGTAATGTTTTTTTATAGTTAGCTGCAAAAATTTTGTTACCTGTGACAAATAAGTTCTTCTACAACCAGTGTTGCCATACCGAGTCCCAGAGTGGGTGCACATGAACACTGTCCCCAGACCGGTTTGTTCCACTCTTAGCACCTGCAATTCATTTTGTTTATCTCATTAAATTTAATTTATATTAATTTTTTAGAGAGCAGTAGAAACCTTTAAAATATGTGATTTAATCGTCAACTTATCTATAAAATGAACAGTAGTATTAACTCACATACCTTTTCTCTACAGCGTGGGCAGTGTGTGTGGTCAGCTCTTGCACAAGACAAGCAGAAAACATGTTTACATGGGATCTGTAACAGATCAATTTTCATCTTATTTATAAAAATGAATTGGAAAAGGAATCTAAGGCTAAAAACCAAGCGCATTAAATTTTAAACAAAAAGCAATTTAATTTGATATTTCAGTTGATTGAATGAAATGTGAATTGTGGTTTATTAAATGATGTTTAAAAAAAACTACTTACTAGATCGCAATCAAACCAATTTTCAGTGGAAATTTGCATGGTAATGTACATCATATATTTTATTAGTTAATTATGTCCTAAGACTAGTGGATGCAAGGAAATTAAAAACTACAACATTTTTTATTAAAGTGTCTAAATGAATTACCTCTAACCATAGATCAATATGTTGTTTATTATTTTATATATTATTTTTATTTGAAAGATATGGCTGGATTTTGGTTATTACAACAATTAGGGAAAAATGTAAACTGTTTTCCAGCTTTTCCAAGCTCCTTAAATTAAATGACCACTTTAAGGTCCCCTAATGTCTGCCTTGTTATTGTAATTAAAATACTGCTCACCATTCTACCATAAATGAGTATAGGTTTAGAGCAGATATCACAGCAGTATATCATGGGATTCAGCACTTTCTCCCCAATGAGTGCGGCGCGGTGGCTCCAGTCCAGCCTAAGCATAGGCTCCGGGGGACCTCTCTGCAGGGTTGTGAACACCGGGGCCTCTAGCTGAGATATATCTGATGGCACTTCCACTGTAAATAGCAGTAATTATCCTTATTTAGAAGAACAGAATAGCTAATTCAACCAGTGATTAAATTAAAACAAATTTATTTCAAGAAAGTTACAGTAGCAACCTATACTTTGAATGCTGGGAATGTTACAATATCATGCCTCGCAAAGTATCAGTACAGACTCAAGACATTATAACAAACATTACAGTGATTGTAACAAGAGTCAAATATTATTCAAACAAAGCTCTACAACCTGCAGGTTCTCCACTTATTTAAATCTCTTTCTATCAATAGAAGCCTGAGCCTAGAGCCTTTCTATTAAGAGAGGTCTTGTATCAAAATTAGTTGATGACTAAATGCTTACTTTTAGCTGGTTCATTCTGCTCTGGTTCCTCTTTTACATCCTCCACCATGGCTTCCTCCTGCTCCTGAGCAGTCTCCTCCACAGAGCACTCCTCTTCATCAGAGGACATAACTTTGGCCACTTTCTTGCCTCTCCCGCGACCTCTGCCACGTCCCCTGCCACGGCCACGGCCTCTACCTCTACCGCGGGAGTTTCTCTTCTCACCATTCATTTTAGAGCTTTAAAAACTCTCACTTCTCTTCTTTTCTACTTCCTCTCAACTCAAAAAGTTATATTTACTCTTCAGTTCACTAATATTCTTATTGAAAACTAACAAAGCTTGCAATTAGCAAACTAACTGTAAAATATACTAACTTCGAAAATTCTTAAAACTAAATTGATGACATTATTTAATCCATTACTGTTTTTCGTTATTTATTTATCATATTATTTGATGTTTTCACTTCACAAGTTTGATGTTCAAACCAAGCTAACCTAACTATTTTTAATTAAATACTTAAAAAAAAGATTTTTAAACCAAATTTTGGTTACTTGTATAAATTCAAGAATAAATACAATATTTACTCAATAAATCTGAATAAGGACGAAAAATTAAAAATGTATTTCTAATTCCGAAATCGGATTTTCATTTTTTTATTTAGTTATAGAACAGATAATAAATCCATCTGTCAGTGTAAATGACAGTTATGTTGTCAACACATTTGCTTTTAAATCGGCTACTAAGTTCAGGGTTCTAGGGAATTCATAATTATGGTATATGTCTAAACTGTTTGAATATGGTTTCAGTCTTTATTTCCGTTGAATATAAGTCGGCCTCATCCAATAATTATAATTTTTATAAAACTTCTTCCTTTTTTATGTCATCATTATCATCACAATGAAAAAGTACCTACAAAATATTTATAGTTTTTTTTCTAAAATTATTTATCTTTTTTGTTTTATCCGCTTAGATGCCGTCCCTCTATAACTAGGGTATTCCCACAGAAAATTCCTATATCTTCTAGGTAGAAATATACAACTTAGGTACTTAGGTTCCTATATCAGCGAATAATTTATCATAAAATAGTTGCGAAAGTTGCGGAAATAATTAAAATATAGCAAGCAATTTATGATATTTTCTTACATACTGTACTACATTTGCAGTAAGTAAGTACATACCTACTAGTATTCGACTTCTATAAATATCCTCTATGAAGGTTAATCAGATTCACACTTGACCTTCAAGTGAATGGTGCTGCTTTATATCCCGTATTAAAATGGTAAGCTTCTATATTGAATCCCGTGTTTCTATTTTGGGCAAAATTAAGGTGTCTTTGTTTGTGACCTATGTCAAGATTTATATATCTCGATCAAAGTAGGTACCTACGCTTAGTAAGTATTAGTAAATTTGAACCGAATCTTCAGTCTATTATATGTAGGTATTGGCTTCAAACAAAAGCTTCAACACTAGAGTTTACATTGATAAGGTTCTCGGTTCAATCTCTATTTACCAATCACAAGCTATCCTAAGCTGCTAATAGATGCCTTGGGGGAGCGACTTACTTTGCGAAAATGGTCTCACCAACAGACTTTCATACTAAGTTTCAGAGTCTCTCTGCCAAGAGGCTATGTATCTGGTGACTGCGAATAAGCTTTTTTATATTATTCCAAAACAAAAATAAATACTATAATTTTTGGATGATTAAGTCTCTATACCTTCTTACCTATTACCTCCCAAATTAACCATGGCTTAAAGTTAAGACTCCATAGTTGCCAGCTTTATCTACATACTTACTTGGAGTAGGCATGTGCTGTCAGCTTTTCTGCTTTTATGAAGTGTGTGTGTGTGTGTGTGTGAGTAACCATCAGTTTGGTCATCATAGGCGCTCTTTTTAACCCCCGACTATAGGAGGATCATCTGTGTATATGAAAAAGTGTCCGTCAAAATGTATTAAATTAGGATGGCGCCACAGTTGCATCAAAGTAACTCTCAAAAGAAGCGCCAAATATAGTTAGAGTATTTTTTTTTTGTTTTGAGATTTACGTCCACTTGGACAACTTTTCACAACACAAATTTTACCCATAACTATTCTGTTATTCACTCACTTTTTCATAAAATTAAATGTTTATATATCAATAACCGTACTATTTACTGTTTACGAACTAAAATCACTCTAAACGCACATTTGGTTATAATTCTGTAAGGTTATATTAACCACAATACTTTATACAACGTAAGTTGTTGAAGTTCTCAATAATTAACTACTTTAGTCGATAATGACATTAAATTTTTTAACTCGGCATACTTCAATTCATCTACGATTGCTACATTCATACCATACCCTGTGCATCCACTAGCGCGATTGTGGAGGATTTTTGAACTGTTATTTAACGCATACAAATGGACACTTTTTCAACTTTTCTCCCATATAAGATGACTCTCCTTTCCTCTACCTTCCATACCCCCGACGCAAAAAAGGGTTTTATAAGTTTGGCATCGATGTTTCAAGTCATTGTCTGTGGTATCGTAGCTCTCAAACGGATGGACCTATTTCAATGCAGTTATTTCATTTCCAACGTAAGAGTATGTATTAGTTCTTTTCCAAACTCTAAGCATCATGGTTAAATTATGATTACTAATAGAATATTAAACTAACATTAACTAGTAGAATATTTAATACTATAATGAAATTCAAATTTAAGATGCCCGACGCCAAAATCCCCGACAAAATTGCGAATAACATTTTGTCGGGGATTTTAAGTTTTTAACCGACGAAAAAAAACGGAGGAGGTTCTCAATTCGACACGTATATTTTTTTTTTTTTTTTTTTTTTTTTTTTTTTTTTATGTATGACCACGCATAACTTTTTACAGTGTTGTCCGATTTTGATAATTCTTTTTTTATTAGAAAGGGTATACATCCAAGGTGGTCCCATTGTCCGCTTGTTAGGATCTGCTGATGATATCCTGGGGAAATTGAAGGAACTCTTCAAATTTTGGAGGCACGCTTACAGCGATTTCGGTTTTTGACTCGGTATCGGTAGCTTTTTGGCTACTAGTGCCATATAATATACTATGACAGTATAGTACGAGTACGCTACGTGGCGATAAATCACTAAAAAGTAAGAAATAAAAATTTTTAACAAAAAATAGAACCGACTCCAAACGCACTAAAAAGTAAAAAATAACTGTGTAATTTAGTTGCTTTAATTTACTTAAGCATATCTAGGAGTCGGTGCCAGCCAAGGTTTCTACTTTCAAGGACGTTACCTAGAACCCATAAACTGCTTTACTACGTAAAATAAATGTTCCTTAAACTTGGCTGGCACCGACTTCATAGATATGCTTCAGTAAATTAAAGCAACTAAATTACACAGTTATTTTTTACTTTTTAGTGCGATTGGAGTCGGTTCTATTTTTTGTTAAAAATTTTTTATCCTACAGTTAAGTGTTGCTTAAATTATAGGAATACGGGTCCCCATCGATAAATATTTTACCTACCTTGTTATTATAAATAGCGTGGAAAGAATGACTGTTACATAACAAAACAACAACTATAGCCTACTAAGCAGTAGGTTTACGAGTAGGTACCTACATTCTATCCTTAGTACGAGATTAGTACGTTCGTAATCGAACTGCTATAATTATAGTTGACTCAATTTTTTTCATTACTTTATATATAAGGTATAATAAAAGTTATGACGGTGAAAATAAAATTAAAATCCGACAAAGATATCCAAAGTTATAAGCGCTTTTTTGGAGTAAGGGTCTTCTGTCCCTTTCTCGGAAAAAGTAAATATTGATCCACAGTGGCGTCACAAGCTATGACGTTATAGAAGTGTATGGCTGTCTCTATATAATTATTAATAATGAAATGAAATGGAATTACACTTTAACTAAATTAAATATTAGAAAAGAAAAATACTACGTCTAAGCAGTCGGGTTTTTATTTTTCCAATAATAACGAAGTACACGTATTTCAATTTGAGTTCTACAAATAAACTAAGCCTTACTTTACTTTAAACATGACCGATACTGTCCTTTCCCTTCCAACATTGCAGAAAAAGTTTTTGCTCAGTTGCAAGGCATTCCGAAAATTCTAGAATCGGCATATTCCCGCCAATTTACACAAATCCATTTTGTTGTTTTTGAGTTCATAATTAGCGAAATAGTCAGGTGGTAGGTATAGTATTGACGCTGCGAACGTCGTCGAAACAACCGCCACTGATAGTAAAAGTCTCGTTGATAGAGATCGAGATCTACAAGTAAGCTATCAATCGTCATATCGTACTAAGGGCTGCATGAATGGCGAGTTCACGACACCAAACGCGGTCACGGTCGGTTGCTGCTCTGTTGTATGTCGCATTTATATGTACAATGTTATCTGTAGATTATTCTAGATCTAAAACTAATAAAGTGATATCATTCAGTTGTATCATCATCATCACTATCAGCCTATTATTGGTCCAACGTAGGTCAGTCTGTCAGAGGGGATCCTGCTCCTCCCTGCTCGGTTCAATTTTGTCGGGCTTATTTAAAATTTCGGATGTTAATCAAAGTGACCGGGACAGACGGATTAACGTACTCTCCAAGCCATGGGGGTGTATACCACCTCGGGCTTAGTATTTTACAGAAAAATTCTTAGAAGAAAGAAAAATGCAGAATTATTTAATAGCCCAACCCAGGATTCCAACCTGAATCCTTCCTTCAGTCACATTCGGCGGTCACATTCTGCTGAATAGGTAGCCTCGAATTCTGCCAAGAAATATGTAGCAAGCTGGCTGGATTTGGAACGTTACCGAACCTTGCCTTGTAAAGCAGGTAAAATAAGTCCCGCGATGTCTCCGAGCACTTATAGCGTTATTCTGTAACGATGTTTTAATAACACGAAAATGTGAGTCTCGAATGTGTTTTATCTTCCTCTCTGACAATACTATAGATACAGACTAATTCGAAACTCACACTGTCGAGTTACAAAAACATCGCTGCACCTACGACGACCTCCGTGGCGCAGTGGTATGTGCGGTGGATTTATAAGACGGAGGTTCTGAGTTCGATTCTCGGCGGGGCAGATTGAGATTTTTCTTAATTTGTCTTGGTCTGGCTGGTGGGAGGCTTTTGCCGTGGCTAGTTACCACCCTACCGACAAAGACGTAACTTGTAGTCGATAAAAAAAAATAAACCCCAATACGAATAGGATATATTATACTATATAGATCATTTAATAAATAAATAGCTTTAAGTATATAGAATTTAATTTATTATTATATTACGTAAATACGTGTGCGTGGCGATATAATATCATTTTATAGCACCAGTTTGTCTAATTATGCTATTGTCTGACATTAATGTGAGAACAACCTATTGTTTTTGAACTCGATTTTAATTTTTGCATTATATATTTCTTTTTCCTAATCCAACCCAATCCACATCCGTGTCTGGCGGTCGTCTTCCCGTGCTTCCTCCGGGGGTCGGGTGAAGGGTGCGGGCCTCGAGTGTTCTCATAGCCTGGGTCAGTTTTTTATTTTCTCCCCCGTTAATTATTTCGGTCCCTTTCGGGGCTAAGGCTCTTCAGACTATGGATCATTTCCGTCCAAATCCATCTTCATCATTAGAATATGTCATCGTTGACCTGCGTCGGCGCGGTGTCTGGTCTAGGGTGAAAGTTTTCTTTTAAAACTTTTCTTTGCTTCTTCGATAGATGGCGCTAGAAACCATTTCTTGCATTAAAAAGCGAACTTTCCGAATTATCAATTTAATTAGTTTTTTTTTATTTTTAAATCTATCTTCCCTATAATTAAACAATTCTTCATGATAATTCTTCATGATACCTAAGCCTACCTACCTACTTACCGTTCAATTTTAAAATGTGCGTGAAATAATAATTTAATAAAAAAATGTTTTGATAATAAATAATGGGCTAGCCACTATACAGATTATTTCGCAACCAGGAACCTATTACGATTGAATTTAAAAATAAAAATGAGATTTGGCAAACACTACTTCCTTGAACTGTATACACTATTCCCGATGACGGTGATTTCGCGTTTCTATGAAAATAGCGTTAATAGCCTCCCAGCGGGCGATGCTCTGGCATTTTTTTTTCAGTGAGTAATTAGGACTTACCTAACATCTACGCAGCTGGTAGTGACATAGGTGCATGCCCTTGAATAACCTTTTTTCACGCGTAAATTCCTCCTCACTAAATTTATATTTCTTTAAACAAAATATAAACCGTAATATTTTTATTAATCTGTAGCTACTTGGTTAAAATATAATACGAATTGACTCAAGGGCGTAGAAAGTGACAAATTTAATCATTAGCAGTATTTTAAGGGTGCTGAGAGTCAGGCCTCCCTGCTGCCTGCGGCCTGCTCATAGGAGAGAGGATGTGGGGTTTATACTTCGCTTCGCCGATTACTGTAAGATATAGGTATCAGAGACCGAGAAAATCGCCTTTAACATCATCAATTTTTTTTAATTTTTTTTTATTCATTACAAGTTAGCCCCAGCCCTGACTGCAATCACACCAGATAGTAAGTGACGATGCAATCTAAGATGGAAGCATACAAACTTGTTAGGAGTATGATAACTTCGGTTTCCACACAAAATCGTATTGAAACGCTAAATCGCTTGGCCGTACTTCTTTGTCGGTACGGTTTAAGGCCTTCCACCAGCCAATTTCCCGATTGTGGGCTTAGAATGAACTGACAATTTCTCTGGAGAAAGAAAACCTCAATATTGTTTCATAGCCCAAACCAGAATTTAAATAAATAAATAAATAAATATTATAGGACAACAATTACATACATCGCTATATAGCCCCAAAGTAAGCTTAGGTAGCTTGTGTTATGGATGTTATGATAACTGATGAATATTTTTATATATATAATACATAAATACTTATAATAAATAGATAAACACCCAGACACTAGAAAACGTCCATGCTTATCACACAAACATTTCCTAGTTGTGGGAATCGAACCCACGACCCAAGGCGCAGAAGCAGGGCCACCACCTACCTTTAACCTAAACGTAACGTAAACCTTTAAATCTATTATTTTATATCTTTCCCATTATTATAATTCCGATTACTTACCTAACCAACACATTGGAATCATAATATTGATAGAGCAGCCGCCACCGGCGCCACGAGTCTATCAACAAACGCGTTTGTTTTATGAAAATCAAACTCCTTGTATTTATTTTGAAAGCAAAATTAATCAACTATGTTGAACATGGTGTTTATGTAATTATGTATAACTATGTGACCCTCGTGATTAACAAAAATTCAAATTATTTATTTCAAGTCGGCTGTTTTACTAGCACTTTTGAAACGTCAAGTCTGTCAGTAAGTAATGACCACCGGCTCGGAAGGCACAAGGCAGATCTTTTAAAAATCAATGTATTTTATAATTTAAAAATTTAGTTTATGAAAATCTTTGTCGTTAACAGTCATTAATTGTCATTAATTTTATTGTAAGCTCTACTTAGTGACTGGTTAAGTTAAGATTAAGGTAAGTATTAAGTGACTTGACACCAAGAGGTTGTGGATTCGATCCCCGCCCGTTGGTCTGTTGCCGTACGACGGTACGACAGGTTGATTTACTAATTGATATGACAGATTAGTTTGAGGAGAAATATTTACGTACCTATCAAATTTAAATATTTCTTGACTCAATAAGCTACTTATTTAAACAAATAAATAAAATTGAGATGTTTGTTTGTAATTTCGAATTAATAGGTATATATAGTACGTATATATATATAATATTTACATTAATGTAAAATTATTGGCTGTCTGCATGTCTGTTCCGGCAAATCTCTGACAATGCTGTACCTATTTTGACGTAATTTTAGGTAGCATATAGTTAATGTTACAAGGAGTAACTAAGCTATTTTTAATTTAGACATTCTTATTAATTTTCATTAAAATTAAAAGGCTGGTAATAAGTCTAACAATAATTATAACGAACATGGTATATTCAGTAACGGATTGGATTTTGAAAATGGTTTTAGGTTCGATCTTCGGCTTGGTTTAAAAATCATAATTCTTTCCATTGTCTTTGGTTACATTTGAATACCTACTTTTAATTTTTCTGTTCTTTTCCTCGGTAAAGTATAATGAATCATCGTATTATCCAGACACCAATAAAAGTAATGACGAAAGGCTTTGTTATCGAAATTCTTTAATGAATAACTGTAATTGTTGAACACCTACATTTTTTTTTATTTGTTTTCCTCATGGACTATAGGAAAATTATAGACGATAAGAGAAAGAATCATTATAACGAAATACTATCTGAAATAATATATGGCTTTTGCCTCTAAGGTAAGAAACAATCTTCTCTCGGCTTATATTTAATGTATATTTAATGCCGAAAAAGCCCTCTTTGTTTTTACCTACCTACCTAAGTAAAAACAAAAATATACGGGCAAAATTTAGAATTATGCTTATAGTTAAGTTAATGAGTTAGCTATTATAATTATTCTGGTTTTTTTTATATATAATTTTCGTACCTCAGTAGGTTTACTTTATTGTTAAAACCAAAATGTTATTTTCCGCTTGTCTGTGACATCGTAGCTTCTAAACGATTGGTTCGATTAGATTGCCATTTTTAACCGACGAAAAAAAACGGAGGAGGTTCTCAATTCGATACGTATATATATATATATATATATATATATATATATATATATATATATATATATATATATTTTTTTATGTATGACCACGCATAACTTTTTACAGAGTTGTCCGATTTTGATAATACTTTTTTATTAGGAAGGGCACACTTCCAAGATGGTGCCATTTTCATCATGTTAGTATCTAATGATGATATTATGGGAAAATTGACGGAACTCTTGAAATTTTATAGGCACATTTGCTGCGATTTCGGTTTTTGTGTAAGTATCGGTAGCTTTTTGGCTACAAGTGCCGTATAATATACTATGACAGTATAGTACTAGTACGTTACGTGGCGATAAATCACTAAAACATAAGAAATAATTTTTTTAACAAAAATTTTTTGATTTGACGACCTCCGTGGCGCAGTGGTATGCGCGGTGGATTTATAAGACGGAGGTCCTGGGTTCAATTCCCGGCGGGGCAGATTGAGATTTTTCTTAATTTGTCTTGGTCTGGCTGGTGGGAGGCTTTCGCCGTGGCTAGTTACCACCCTACCGACAAAGACGTACCGCCAAGCGATTTAGCGTTCCGGTACGATGTCGTGTAGAAACCGATAGGAGTGTGGATTTTCATCCTACTCCTAACAAGTTTGCCCGCTTCCATCTTAGACTGAATCATCACTTAACATCAGGTGTGATAGCAGTCAAGGGCCAACTTGTAGTCGATAAAAAAAAAAAAAAATAGTACCTACCGACTCAAAATGCACTAAAAAGTAAAAAATAACGGTGTCATTTAGTTGCTTTAAATTCCTTAAGCATATCTAGGAGTCGGTGCCAGACAAGATTTCTACTTTAAGGACATTACCTAGAACTCACAAACGGCTTTACTACGTAATACGTTAAATAAATGTTGCTTAAACTTGCTGGCACCGACTTCATAGATATGCTTAAGTAAATTAAAGCAAATAAATGACACAGTTATTTTTTAACTTTTTAGTGCGTTTTGAGTCGGTTCTATTTTTGTTAAAAATTTTTTTTCATTTAAAAGTGGATTTAGAACTATAACAGGAAGAAAATAAAAGTCATTCTACAGCTAAATTCATAAGTATCTACTATTTATAACGTAAATTGGGGGATATTCGAAATGTTTTTTTTTTAATTTTATGAATTTCTATAATTTAATTTAGACTATTACGTTATACGAGTAGGTATTCTGCATGCCGTCACAAAGCAAAAACACCTGTTGCTCAATGCAAACAGCAGGGGTGTGGGCCGAGTGCCGACACTGCAGGCCCACTTTGTGCCAGTTTCGGCAAGGTCACTCTCATTGTACGACACTTCTAGGACCAGTCTGTTTGAAATGTGAACCACATTCCAACTCCCGGACTAAATACCTATTACAGTTGATCTATTCATTGGTATATCTATGCTTGACACACAAAAAACATGAGGTTTAATAATTATAATGTTTATGCTATTAAGCACATAGTAGAACAAGCAAGTAGCTTGTGTTTCTAGCGAGCGATCTAATTGTTATGTTTATAGGAGAAGATATTGCAAAGGAAAATCATCCTGAATATCACTAATCACAATGTTTTATGCTAAATAGACTTACGATTGACTTCAATCTTGTTAGAGGGAAAGCAATAGTTAAGTCATACTTTTCTTGAAGATGTTTAAAATACATGTGGCAGAAAATACAGAAATCACAAAATTGGAAGAACCTTAGATGGCTGAACAAAACCAATATTAATCTATGCGAAAGCATATTTAATACAGCATCTGTTAGCGGATCTTGCAATCAAATGATCGGAACTCCAGAATTCTTACTCATATTATAAAGGCCTTACCTTACCCTTACCACTATCATATACCATACCTTTACCAATATTATATACCTTCTCACCAATATTATAAAGGCCTTACCTTACCCTTACCACTATCATATACCATACCTTTACCAATATTATATACCTTCTCACCAATATTATAAAGGCCTTACCTTACCCTTACCCACTTACCACTATCATATACCGTACCTTTACCAATATTATATACCTTATCCTTACCAATATTATAAAGGCCTTACCTTACCCTTACCCACTTCATCATCATCATTATCAGCCAATAGACGTCCACTGCTGGACATAGGCCTTTTTTAGGGACTTCCAAACACAACGATCCTGAGCCGCAAGTGCCCAGCGGCTCCCTGCGACCCGTTTGATGTCATCAGTCCACCTGGTGGGGGGTCGACCAACACTGCGCTTTCCGGTGCGGGGTCGCCATTCTAGCACCTTCGGCCCCCAACGTCCATCAGCTGTTCGAACCACGTGCCCCGCCCATTGCCACTTCAGTTCTGCGACTCGCTGAGCTATGTCGGTTATTTTGGTTCTTCTGCGGATCTCCTCATTTCTGATTCGATCACGCAGAGATACTCCGAGCATTGCTCTTTCCATCGCCCGCTGAGTGACTCTGAGCCTTCTTATGAAGCCCGCAGTTAGCGACCAAGTCTCGGATCCGTATGTCATCACTGGCAACACGCACTGTTCGAAGACCTTCGTCTTCAGGCACTGAGGAATTTTGGACGAAAAGATGTCACGCAGTTTCCCGAACGCTGCCCAACCGAGTTGGATTCGGCGGTTCACCTCTTTCTCGAAATTGGACCTACCTAACTGGACCATATGCCCTAGGTATATATACTCGTCTACAATTTCGAGTGCAGAATTTTCAACAATAACTGGGTGGAGCGAAACATGAGCATTACACATGATCTTTGTCTTGCTCATGTTCATTTTAAGGCCCACCTGTTGAGAAACTCTGCTGAGGTCATTGAGCATATTATTAAGGTCATCTAGAGATTCTGCCATTATCACTACATCGTCGGCAAACCGTAGTTGAGTGAGGTACTCGCCATTGATGTTGATGCCAAGTCCGTTCCAGTCCAAGAGCTTAAAGACGTCTTCCAATGCGGCGGTAAATAGCTTCGGGGAGATAACATCTCCCTGTCGCACTCCTCGCTGCAATTGGATTGGCCTCGTAGTCTCATCCTGTATACGGACTGACATGGTGGCGTTTTCGTACAGGCACTGCAACGCTTGGATGTACCGGTAGTCGATTCGGCACCTCTGCAATGACCTTAACACAGCCCAGGTTTCCACCGAATCAAAGGCTTTCTCATAGTCCACAAACGCCAAGCAAAGTGGCCGGTTATACTCTTCGGTCTTTTGTATAACCTGCCGCAGCGTATGGATGTGATCTATGGTACTAAAGCCTTGTCGGAAACCGGCTTGTTCGGGAGGCTGGAAGTCATCAAACCTACGAGCGAGACGATTCGTGATGACTCTGGAGAACAACTTGTAGACATGACTCAGCAGCGAGATTGGTCTGTAATTCTTCAGCAAGGTATTGTCACCCTTTTTGAAGAACAGAACAACCACGCTCCTGTGCCACGCCTGAGGCGTCTTGCCCTCGTGAATGACGGAATTGAACAATCGCTGAAGGACTTCAAGTATCGGTTTACCACCCGCTTTCAGGAGTTCTGCTGTGATTCCGTCATCACCTGGCGCCTTGTTGTTCTTTAGGTATTCGAGAGCCATACTAATCTCGTCTAGGCTGACGTCCGGGATATCTTCGGTATAGTGTCGGGTCAATTTGGCTCTGGGGTCTTCAGCCAAATTGTCAACAGGCTTTTGAGTTGACGTGTATAACTGTCCATAGAACTTCTCGACCTCACCCAAGATCTCGGGCTTGGAAGAAATGAGATTACCGTCATCGGTCTTCAGACGCGTCAACTGACTGCGTCCAATAGACAGATCTTTCGCGAACACTTTCGAGCCACGGTTGTGTTTTATTGTATCTATGATACGCTCGGTGTTGTAGCGGCGTAAGTCACATTTCTGCGACTTAGAGATCTGTCTATTGATACGTCGGTAGTTCAGAGCGTCCCCTGAAGACTGTAATCGCATTCCTTGTCTTTCCTCCATGAGCTTGAGTGTTTGGTCAGAGAATTTCTTGTTGGTTTTTGGGCGGTGGGTCTTATAGAACTTAGACCCAACCGAATGGACAGTTTCCACTAGCCTGTTGTTCAGATCGTCCACATCAACACAATGTGCTAGGCAATCGAAGCGGTTCTGGAGTTCCAGTTGAAAGCTTTCGGCGTTTTGGATGTGGGCACGAGTAGGTTGGAGCGTTGACTTCACCAGTCGGTACCGTTCAAGCTGTACATTGATATTTAACGTGCCTCTTACCAGTCGGTGATCACTGCCGGTTTTGACCCTATTGATCACAGAGACATCGTTGAATATATGCCGTCTGGTCGACAAGATGAAGTCAATCTCATTTCTCGTGGAACCATCGGGGCTCAACCAGGTCCATTTCCTATGTGGTGGCTTCTTGAAGAAGGAGTTCATCATAAAGAGGCCCTCCTTCTCCATGAAGTCAGCCAACATTTGGCCCCTGTGGTTCCGTTGCCCATAGCCAAATTGCCCCACTCTCAACTCTGAACCACTCCTCTCGCCCAGCTTTGCATTGAAATCCCCCATAACAACATTGTAGTAGGAGTTCGAAGCATGCAGGGCTCTTGAAATATCCTCATACAATACCTCTACCTCCTCGTCGGGTTGTGCCGAGGTCGGTGCGTAAACCTGTATAACCTTCAACGAATACCGTTTGGTAATTCGGAGGACAAGGAACGCTACCCTGCTCGACACACTCTCGACTCGTACAACATTGTTAACGAGGGACTTGTGAACGATAAACCCAACACCACCTTGGGACAGATGTTCGCCCTCCCGGTAGTATAGTAAATTGCCGGAATTCAGGATTATCGAGTCCTCGCCCTCTCTTCGGACTTCAGACAATCCTATAATGCTCCAGCGCAACTTACTTAATACTTCTTCCAGTTCGATCACCTTTTCGTCAGTCCTCAAAGTGCGTGCGTTGAATGTTGCCAGGTCCAGTCGTCGGGGTTGGCAGCGGAATCTCTGCCGGAGATTCTTGACACCCCTTGCCCCGCCGTTACCATGACCGCTGCCAGAGCCAGGAATAGCGGGGCTGCCGGGGACTAGGGGCTGTTTTCTTGGTCCGTCTCCCATAAAAGAAATGCCCTATAGTGACCACGCTGGGCAGGCGGGTTGGTCACCGCAGAGCTGGACTATTCGAACCAGTGTCACTGCTGCCTGACACTGGCCTCATTTTGTAGTCCAGCCTATTTGGAATGGTTATACCGCCATTCATCGGTCGCCAGAGCCTCGTCGGTCCATCTGCAGGGTGTACCGCGAGCAGGTGAGGTTGACATTTGGGGAGGCCGACTGGAACTATCATCCCCCTTACCCACTTACCACTATCATATACCGTACCTTTACCAATATTATATACCTTATCCTTACCAATATTATAAAGGCCTTACCTTACCCTTACCCACTTACCACTATCATATACCATACCTTTACCAATATTATATACCTTATCCTTACCAATATTATAAAGGCCTTACCTTACCCTTACCAATATTATAAAGGCCTTACCTTACCCTTACCACTATCATATACCTTACCTTTACCAAGATTATATACCTTATGGTTACCAATATTATATGGATGGATTTTTGTTTTTTACGTAATAACTACTGGATGGATTTTGATGATGAAACTTCACAATAATATAGCTTACATATCAGAATAACATTTAGGCCACATTTTAATATGAAATTCCCAAGGAAACGAGAACGACGCAGGTGAAACCGCAGGCGTCCTCTAGTGTTAACTGTGTGAGAGTACCATCAACTATACTGTTTTGTCATCTGTAGCAGCAAGTAGAAGGGGGAATATTCTAGAGGCAGGTACATCTGTTTCTCGAATCTGTTTATACGTGCAACAACCGTTTTCTTTTGTAATCATAAATATCTATGTATGTTTCCATGTCACGGGAGCTGTTTGAATTTTAAACTAAGGGAATAGGTTATCGCTCCGGTTTCAAAGGCCGACTGCAACGATGTACCTTTCATTATACGTCTTTATATCATTACATTGTAGGAAAATTGAGGGACGGTGGTTAACATGGGAAACGATTATTTCTTTAAAATACTTGGTAAATAACGGAAGCTACCTAAATCATGAAAAAGCGATCTCTTTTTGACAATATCAAAAATTGCGGAATCGACGGGATGCGAACCCGCGTCTCTTAGGCTCATACATATCAGAATAACACATAGGCCACGTTGTATCCCAAAATTCCCACTGAAAAGAGAACTACGCGCGTGAAACCGCGGGCGTCCTCTATTAGATCGTACTGTAATGTTATTACAGGCTTTGTTTATTATTGCAATGTTATTTATTATGTTGTAATGCCAATGGAGTTCACGGCACGCCAAGCCCTCAACAGAATCGGTTAAGGAATCCAGTCCTACGGTCATACTTCGTCGACGCCCATTTGAGTAGGTATGCATTTACTCAACCAAATTTGTTCCACTCAAATTGAAATTAGTTACTAGTGTATTTGTAAATAACAAAACACCTTTATCGAATTCGATAAAGTGACATGTTAATGGGTATTGCCACTGACCTATGGCAGGGCATTATAAATTAAATTTTCTGATGCAATTCATCGTCGTATTTACAATTAGAATTATTTACTTACAACAATGTATTAAGGAAAGAACGTTACGTAAAAGTTAAAATATTAAAATTAATTTAAATAACAGTAAATGCATTACCTACGTTACGATCTTTTTTTAGGGTATTTTCTTATCTTAGATAGGATATCAGCTATCCTAATATCATATCGAAAAAAATCGTAAACAAATTACGATTTTTCGGTAAAATAGTTCGGTTTTAGCCGCGTCTAGTGTACTTATACTAAACCCAAACTCGATTGAGAATGCTTGTCAACGAACAAATTAAAAATGGAGGTAGAAATCACTAGTCATTTTACACCTAATTTTTTTAGTTAACTTGTTAATGACGAATTCATGACAATAAATTAGATTAGTAAGCTTAAAACTAATTAATATATTCAATATCTAATAAATTAGATTTTATAAAAAAACAAAACATAATTTTAAATTTATTAGACATAAAATGTGTTGCATTTTCTACCTTCATTTTAAATTTGTTTGTTGACAAGCATTCTCAATCGAGTTTGGCTTGAGTAAAGTTAGTTTATTCTGTTTGTTTAAATAATTTTTAAACAATATCCACCTCCTTCTTTGCGTAAACTGAAAAAATAGTTGTCATGTAGTTAAGTTAAGTTAAGTTATCTTATAAACATTAACCAGGGAAAGCTTGAACCATTTAGATGCCTGCACTAAAGGACCCTACGTCATTGAGAGAGGCCTGTTTTGATAAAAAAGGTATAAAGTAGGTAGATTTATACATTAGTCCACATCTGTTGTGAATTAATTAAATTAATTCGAACTCGATTATCTGTTGCCGATTTATTATAGGAGGCCCCTATTGAACTCACGTCACTGGAGTGGGCTGGCATTTGTCTAGAGCGCCCAATGAGAAAAATAAGGTATTACGTGTACCTACTCGCGATCGACATAACAACGATGCAAACATGAGGAAACTATCATCCCGACTCTGGGCTCTTATCTTTGTAATCCGGCGAGACAGAAATAGATATCTGTAGTGAACACCGGAATTAAGCTCGTTGAAGCAATTTGGGCCAAGGGCAACACTGATAAATAGAAATATTTGGTGTAACTCGTAATAACGGGTCGGGTTCCGTAGCCTAGTGTATAATGATACTTTTTATTTCTCATTTATTTCTATACTACATATTGTTAAAAAAGTCTAGATAAATTTGGTCTATCTACACATAAAACTACACAATTAGCACGGGTAGATAAGAAATTAAAATAGAATTTTAAATAGGCAGTTTTGAAAGAGAAATTTTCTTTTGTTAGTTGTTATTATTTCGATGATATTTTTTATTTATTGACATTTTCTTTTTCAGATGCACGCTACATTAGAGTTTTAGGTATAACAGACAATTTATTGCCTTATAATTCCCCAATACTTGATAAAATATAAAACTGACGTTATAATTTCCGGAGAAGTGTGTCTCTGGTTACACTTTAATCAAATCAGTTTCTTTAACTACCTATTGACCCCTAAATCACACACAATGCATGTACATAATTAAATTAATAATAAGTTTATTGTTCGGAAATAAATTCATTAGTATAGTTAATTAACAATGAATACGTGTGTAGGTAATTTTCATGATATTTTTTCTATATCCTCGGAGGTCGACAACATTCTTGTTTAACAAAGGGCTAGTTAGAGCTGTAAAGCCGCGACTAAAAATTTGATTTAAAAATATTGAAATGTAGAAATATTCATAAAAACTCTTGAAAAAAAGGAATTGCGGTTCTGAACATAAATAAATCTTTAGTATATTTTACATAAATGCTATAACACCAGTGTGCCGTGAATTTATAATTTGGATATAACAAGAATGATGTAAAACTGTGTTTATATTGATAAATGGAAAAATTTCGACTTATTGCGTTTCAATAAAATTCACCTAGCTGATATCGATGTATCTGTGTAAAGTTATTAACACTAGGGTTTTATACAGAACTGGTAAAGGTATAATGTTTTAAGTATTGTCTGTGAATGTATTTTTTAAGAATAACCTATCATTTACCTGGAGCTATTTTTTTTAACCGACGAAAAAAAACGGAGGAGGTTTTCAATTCGACACGTATATATTTTTTTTATGTATGACCACGCATAACTTTTTACAGATTTGTCCGATTTTGATAATAAGAAAGGCCATACATCCAAGGTGGTCCCATTGTCATCATATTAGGATCTGATGATGATATCCTGGGGAAATTGAAGGATCTCTTCAAATTTTGGAGGCACGCTTACAGCGATTTCGGTTTTTGTCTCGGTATCGGTAGCTTTTTGGTACAAGTGCCGTATAATATACCATGACATTATAGTACGAGTACGTTACGTGGCGATAAATCACTAAATATTACTGTGCATAGGCGTCATGTAAGGAGTTCGAAAGACCATGATTTTGAGCGGTCTGCATTCAGCGGCTTCCAACAAGCCACTACATGTCGTCCACTCACCATTATGTGTCAATCAAAAATTCATCGCTTTCTGATGCGGGTCACCATTTCGGCACCTTGAGACTTCAACGTCAATAAGCTCTTCGAACTATCTGCACCTCTCATTTCCAATTCAACTTTGCGGTTCGCTGAGTTATGTCGGTTATTTTGGTTCGTTTGCTGTTTTTTTAATTTGTGATTAGATCACACAAAGATACTCTGATAATTTTTATGTTTAACTACATATAATGGCACTTGGTGGTAAGTAACTTGTTGGGTGTAGGATGAAATCCCTTTCCGGTTTCTACATGAAACTGTACCGGAACACTAAATCGCTTGTAAAGTGGTAACTAGCCACGGCCGAAGGTAATCAGCTACCGAAGCTAGTCAGACCTGGACCAGTTAAGAAAATCTTAAATGGCCTAGCTGGGATTCGAATTCAGGACCCCCGTCTTATAAATCCACCACGCATAAATACGCCAGCCATCTGTAGCAGGAGAAAGCTACAAGTACATAACAAATAGGTATGAAACCCAAGTGTTACAAGCGTATACAAATAAATAATCCGCATCTGAAATCGATGGATTGGCACTGACCTACATGACATTTTATTTTAATTTTTGTTATTGCCTCCTTCATAAAATACCTACTGTGGGTGAAAGCTTCTAGATTGTTATAAATAAGTAGTAAAACACAATTTTAAATTGATTTTTTATCATGTTATGATAAGTTTACAATTGCTGATCTATCTACTGATACGTACTGAAAGGCAATTTGTACAATATAATAGGGAGAGGGGTTCTGTATGGTGACGCTATATGTAAATTATTTTTATAACCAGAATTTTCTTAGAACCAGGAATAAAACCTATGAGGATTTTAATAAGATTTGCAAGATAAATCTTACAAAGATTTTTTTAAGTCATAACCTAAATAAGCACGATATTACCTCTCCTACAAGGAAGGTCTGACATCTAGTGGGTAGTTACCTTATTATGCATTATCTTCTGCAAATTTGAACTTGGATTTTGAAGTTTAAACCCACATATTTATTCCATACTACGTAGGTACCATGTAGGTATCATACACGCTTACTATAATGTATGCGTGACTGTATTTTATACTTGAAGTCAAAATATTTGGCATTGACCTACATGACATTTTACTTTAATATTTATTGTTGATTGGAGCCGGTCGGTGGGAGCTTAATATTTTCCGTTATTTTCCTTTCATTTTCCTTATGGTCGACTGTATAATTTAAAAGGAAAGTGTTTACTGCGTCAACATCGTCCTTCTAATACTGTCTATCTATTTTGACGGCCTCCGTGGCGCAGTGGTATGCGCGGTGGATTTATAAGACGGAGGCCCTGGGTTTGATTCTCGGCGGAGTAGATTGAGATTTTTCTTAATTTGTCTTGGTCTGGCTGGTGGGAGGCTTTCGCCGTGGCTAGTTGCTATCCTACCGACAAAGACGTCCCGATGACCGCCAAGCAATTTAGCGTTCCGGTGCGATGTCGTGTAGAAACCAAAAAGGGATGTGGATTTTATCCTCCTCTTAACAAGTTAGCCCGCTTCCATCTTAGATTGCATCATCTTTTAATATGAGGTGTGTTAGTAGTCAAGGGCCAACTTGTAGTCGATAAAAAATCCTATCTATAGTGGATGTTTTAAATGTCTTACTGCTTCTGTGGTTGGCTAGTTCGACTTTATAACGACCACAGTTCGAGTCCCGAGTCATAGCAACAAAATAATTTAGTTTTTTTTTTTTCAAATATAACCATCAGTTGTTCCTACCAGTCGTGTCGATCTGCCGCCCTATCGGCCTGGGAGAGTGAGGGAATTGAGAGTACACTAGTTTGTGCACACATACATGCACTATTTTATCTCCAGTCTATATTGTTCATAGTAAAATTAGCTGAGGAGGACGTGATACAATTTGAAATTTCAATTAGATACTTTTCATACGCGCGGGACCCTTGCTAACGTGGGACCTTTACAGATGACGACTCTGTCAAAGGTTGACCCTGCCCTGATGAAAAGAAAGTCACTAATTTTAAAGATAAAGGTTTTTCAACGAAGATGAAATCGCACGCTACTCCTCCTACTGGCTATCTCTTTATGTCTAAACAAGCCATATTTCCTTGCTCAGTACTACCAACTATAAAATGTTTAAAATAGGAATTTTCGTCGAGGCGGTCGTAAAACGTCTTGTTCGTCAAGTTCATATTAACCTACCAGCACGTCCTACAGCTGGTCCACATCGACGGTTCTAAATCCATGTGTTCCTTGACCCCTTCAGTGTAGCTGTAGGTGACGTATGCCGTCTGTGTACTGGGTAGGTATTGGCACGAATGTTCATAGTTTCGTATTCTCCGTTTTGTGATTGCCTCGCTGATGCAGTGGTTAACTTATTGCTATATATTGAGCTATGGATCGTGTGGTCCTGGGTTTGTGACTTCAACTACCAGTTAACCTTTGGCTGAATTTACACCTGGTGGTAAGTGTTTATACAATCAAAGACGGAAGCAGGCTAATTTGTTAGGAGTAGGGTGTAACCATATTCGGTTTCTACGCGACATCGTACCGGAATGTTAAATCGCTTGGCGGTACGCCTTTGTCGGCAGTTGAAGTTATTGTCATCAACATTTCCTAGTGATGGCATCATCATCATCATCATTATCAGCCAGTGGATGTCCACTGCTGGACATAGCCCTTTTTAGGGACTTCCAAACACAACACAGTGATGGCATACTGTTTAAGGCTATATAATAATTCTAGGCTAAAAGTACCGTACATTACACTGCAGCAACGAGGCAATCATAAAACGAAGAATATAAACTAAGAGTACTTGACCAAATTCCAGGACTCGTATCCGGGACTTCGTAACCGAAGCAGCATTTGCTCTGTCTTAAGCCATGTTTACTTAAATTTCACCTCTAATTTCGTTTCAGTGTGTGGGTTATAATAAAACGATTAAGAATCATGTTTTTAGTTTTATAAACATTGTTTATACGAGTGTGTTTTAATCCCCAGCTGCAAATGCAGCATAAAATAATTACCACAAGTAGATAAAAACATTTATTTTGGAAGGTAGATATAAGATAGGTATGTAAACAATAAAGACGAATCTAGAAGCTTGTTAATACGCAAAATGTTAAACATTATTTTGGCAGTGCTCGGTACATAATGCCTATTATGTTAATTTACAATATTTGCACACGAGAACAAGTTTAGATAATAAAAACGCTGGTGATAATAAACACGTGAAAATAATATTTTTTCCTCGCAAACTAGTTGAGCAAATTAATTAATATGTAACTGCGTAGTTTGCTACGTCCGGCACGCCCCTAAACGGACCATGGGTCTTATGTGCGAAAACATTACGTCATCATTATGCTTTACATAGTAGTTTTGATAATATGTTGTTCGAAAACCCCTTGTCGGTCAGACACATTGGGCGACGGACGAGCTGTCGGCTGAGCTGGAAGTTTGACAGCCGATGCTCGTACCTAAAGATACCATAGACAATAACGCGCCAGTTTGAGCTGTGTTTTTTTTCTGTGCTTCTAATCTAGCCAATTACCTTGAAATTTAGCTCATGATGGTTTTGCCAAACTCTCATACCCTCACCCTCAATTATGAAATTAAATTTTATTGAAAAAATCATCCTGAAAAGTGACGTAGGGCAGCAGTTTGCTTGTCGTGTTCCTTGTTTTTTTACTCATTACAAATTAAACCTTTATTGCAATCACGCCTAATGTTAAATGATGATACAATCTAAGATGAAAGCGGGCTAACTTGTTAGGAGTAGGATAAAAACTACACCCCTTACGATTACTGTACGACATCGTACCTACCGGAACTCTTAATCTATAAGAAAATCTCAATCGGCCTGGTAGATAATTCGCTTGCTCCATCAATTATTACTATATAAAAACAGTCTAACTAGACAAGTATTGTAAAAAATAACTTGTCATAAAGTCGGGGCCCGTAGGCGTTATCGTCCATACTCACGTGATATGACCATACCGGAAGGCGCCGCTAGTCAGAATACACTCGTATAGCGGTCTCAATGCCGACTGGATGAACAGTTCATGTATGTAATGTAGTGTGAAAAGAATTATGCTTTTACTACTAAAATAGATCTAATCTCATTAGATCATTTGTTTAAGTGGCAAATAACGAAATTACTCCAAAGCCTTTTTATATAGATACCTACCTAATAGCAGGTAAATCCATTTATTTCATCTGAGCTTTTATACAAGCACTTTTTAAGTCATATCTGTCATTGAATAGTGTTTCTGACACCGATTCGAAAAGCAGATCATTCCGAGAAGAGTCGACAAGAAATTCAGCAGTTATTCTTATAAGCAGGGTAGTCCAAAACTATCCAATAATGATGTAATAGACAGGCATGACAGAAATAAGAATGGTGGTAGTACTTCCTCAGACGAGCTCTATCATATAGAGCTCTATTACTGAAATACATGTGGATCGCCTCACATTAGTTGATAATTACCGCGGTGACAAGATTGTAAAAAAGTTTCATTAAAATTCCAGCGAATGCGCTATTTCGATTGTTAAAAAATCAAGGAAATCAGTGAGTCACGAACAAAATTTCTAGTTCATGAGCCATGCAGATGTGACCTGTCTAATTTTGTCTGCATTAGTCCACCGTGGGACTGCATGGTCAAAGTGACTCGGACCATCGACTGTGTCACAACTTGTCTTGTCTATCTGCCTAAGTATAATAATCTACAAAAGTAATTTCCATTTAAAGGTAGATTAAACGAAATCAGAAGCAACGTTTTGCCTTTACCTTCTATTCTTCAAGTGCCCTCTCCTCTTCGGAGGTTGGTGATCATTTATCATGGCTATCTTGACTTTCGAGGCGGCAGTACGGAACAACGATCTTGTGCTCATTCCATGCCACTCGCGGTGATTTTAGAGCCAGGAGATAATACGCTGCAAAAATATCATAATAGGCTTCATCGAAAAAGATATTCGAAAAAAAAAATCATGCGGTCGTCAGATGGTCAGATATTGTGTGTAAGTACTCTAGTAAGTAATAACAAAGAAATACTGGCAACTATTTTAATAAATCTTAAAATTTTAAAAGAATCAAGAAAATCTGATTAGCAAATGAAGAAAGTCTGTGAGTCATGAACGAAAATTGTGAGTTTATGAGACACGCAGATGTGATCCGTCTGATTGTGTCTAGCAGGACTGCGCCGTGGGAGGAGACGTGGTCAAAGTGACTCGACCGTCGACCCACTCACCTCGATGTACGCCGGTATAAACACAATACGTTTCAAACGATTCAAATTCGCTATTCGATTGGGTAGTTCTTTTTGATTAATAGATTGGTCTGAATTTTTTTTGTTGTAGAGATTATGCAACTATTCACGTACGTTTGAAATTATGTATATTTACTATCTTGTGGAAGCTATTCAGTTGTCCGGGGAAAAAGCAGCTTGGTCATGTCAAACTCACATAATCCGTCAAGCTGTTGCGTGCAAAAGAAACAAAATAAACATCCAATCAAAAAATTTATTTATAATAATATATCAATATTACTAGTAGCCATTAGGAATTCTCAGAAAGTTTGTAAAAATATCTGGGTTACTGAGCTTGTTTGTTTTATTTTTTAAATTTGAAATGAATGCAAATTCCTTATAATCTATTATCCATATAGTCTATTTTAACTGCCCACTACAGGACCAGTAGTGATATTCTGTAACGAAACAAAATAGTGTGAAATAATGAAAACGACCTCAGCGGAGTTTCATCAACAAATAGCACTGCTGGTTTACCTGCCTATATACGGTAGACACCGTTTATTAGCCCAGGGACCAAGTTCTACTATGGGATTAAATAATGCTTAGATTATTATAAGAAAGGGTGATATTTGCAATGAATTTCTCAAAATGATTCAAATACTGACATGACTCAGGTAACTATATTTTGTAAAACTTTATACAATTTCATCATTTCGGCTTGCGGATTATTCACTACGTTAAACCGATTCTTACTCATGAAGATGATGAAACAAATTACAATTATTTTATACTGTTAACAAACTATTCAGTGAAACTTAATTTCGCAATAATTTTCGACACTTGCATTAGCTCTGATAGTGATAAAGATTAAAGAAATAGATTCGATTAATACTGCAATTAAAAAAAATATTTCACTTATAATAAACCAATAAAATTAAAATCGTATTTGTGCCGATTTTGCATATTTTCTATAGTATAGTAATAATAAATATACATAAGTGAGTGCAGTAGGCCTTATGATTGCAGCCAAAATTATTGTTGTATGAGCAACCGAACTTTTTTTAAAAATATGAAGTATATATCTGCACTTCAAAGAAACACTATAATTTATTCATTTTATCAAAGAACAGCTACACAGCGAGAATATCGTCGTTTCTGTGTAGTTTGACAACAATTGTTTATAGTCCAATGCCCTGCCACGAATTATTTCAACACCTTTAAAAATTGTAAGTAAAGAAACTTTCTACAAAAATAAAGAAGAAGAAGCAACCTTATTTACAAATAACGAAGAATAACACATTTTAAAATATAGTACTTGGCAATCATTATTGTTTATATTATATAAACATATTTAGTTTAGATTGCGTTTAATTTCAAGTTTGAACTTAGTTTAAAAATGCCTACAATTTTGAAACGTTCGGAGCAGGTGCTAAAAGCTATAAAGTGGACTTCCGCAGGCAATTAGATATGAACCCTTAGCCTATAAAATATAAAATTTAAATAATTTTCCACTTAGGGACAAGGCAATACATAACGGTGATGACGCAACATGCATCTATTCCTACGGTTAACCTAAATTACACAATATTTTTTGTCGCTTGCAAGTTGCAATATGGTCTGTTTTTCTATTGGCGATGACGTAGAGCATGCTATGCATTCTTTCATTGGGTGTGACTTGGCTTGACTTACTTAGTAATTACACTATTGCATCTTATGCCATAAGAAAGTTTCTCTAAAATTGCGTATCAATCTACCTATGTGAAATAATATTGGAATGTCTATCCGTTAAATGTACTTAGCCAAACAGAGCAAAGAAAAAACTGGTAGTTAATTTAAAAATCACCCTTTTGAAATCATTTCGTGAACCGATCACCATCTATTACATTTGGACTTATATCTACAATCCAATTCCGGAAATCCTTTGTTGACCTTCTGGTACAGGATAGGCTCCTGGGACCTACGGAGTAGCGTCAACGGAGGATTTGGGCAAGCGTGGAAGATCTTCTAGTGTCGAGCCGGTTATGCGAGGCAATTCGTTAAACGCTTGCGCGCAATTTGTGGTAAAATTGCGTAATATCCGTAGTTTTTGATGAATTAATATAGTACTATTCCAATAAAAGTGGGACTTGATATTTGATATACTATTCTATCTATTTATTAAAAGAAAAGGACAAAAGTAAAGATATATTTAAAAAGTCATAAGTTATATCTGACACAATAAAAAAGTCACATCGTCTCAAGGCGCAGCAGACAGAAATCGAATGGCGTCTATGGCCCACTTCCATGTAAATTGGGCCACCACGTGGTTTGAGTATTTCGCAGTTTCGCCAATGAGGTTACGACGAAAATTTACAAAATTACATTTTATTAGTCCACTGTGATACGTTTAACATGAAAAATTTGCTATTTCTTCGCAATGTTTTATGATTTTACGTAAGCTGCCAAAATTCATCTATCTTTGCCAATGTTCAATAAATATTTTTATATTTGAATAATTATTGTATATTACATTATATCCTGGAGAAGACGATAGGAATTGTAAGAAACATCAGTCTGTTTTTACCCGACTGTGTCAGAAGGAGGGTTATGTTTTTCGAGCGTATGTATGTATGTATGTATGTGTGTATGTATGTCCATTTCTTTGAATTTGTCAAAATTGTGGTAGTGATATAGGCTATATAAATTTTCAAAATGGCGGCTGTAAATGGGGGAAAAAAGGGGGGATGTGTGTATTTTTTTCTTTTATCTTAGCAATATGGGTACCAATTGAAAGTGCATAAAAAGACCATTTCAAAAATATAAATATCATATCATGTTTATATTACTTTTTTAACAAAAAATGGCAAAAAGTGTACTAAGTGTACCGTCTCATTTCTATACCATAAACTTAAACTAAAAAGTCTCAAATAAAATTTATATTATAAAAACAAAAAACCCGACTGCTTAGAAGTTATGAAATGAAAAGAGAAAAACAAGGATCACTATATCTGTATAAAATTCTAAATACTTTATGATTCCAGTAAAGTTTTTTGGAAGAAGTTATTGTTAAGTGGAAGTGGAAGTGAGAAAGGCAGAGGATCGTGTGTGGTGGCGCGCTCTCGGACACGAACATGTCCAACAGGACGGACACGGGCTGACGAATGAATAAATGAATGAATTATATCATGAACTAAGATATCTGTTAGGATAGGAAAACTATAAATGTAAAAGTGATTATTCCTAAGCCAAAAAGAAGTGCAATGCAATACTTTGAATGGAAATAAAATTTCAAGATTAGAATCCAAGAATTCTTGATTAAACTGATGGATTATTATATCCACTATTTTTTGTGTCTATATAATCGTTCCCAAATACAAGAAATCTTCTAGAAAATGTCCCAATAAACTACGTAACCATGCACGCAGGTCGTAGGAGGTGATCAATTGAGGAAGCAAAGATGGTTCGACAAGGTCATTGTCGACAACGAAACATTCGATGTTTCACTGAATAATACACACGCAATTTCTTTTAATTACTCTTCCGCAATATGCTATTTTAATATTATGTTGTAGTTGGACAGGAAGTATTCATATGATTGAAGAAGTCTTGAAGTAAGGCTTTACATTCCAAGTGACCAGATGTTACATTTATAATTCGTAGCTTATGTCCTTTGACAAAAGCAAAATTGAGGTAAACTTTTACTATATGGGGCATCGCCCTTTCAATTGGTCTTTAGGTATGTACATACATCAATGTCCACTCAACTGTGTATCTTTGATTTAGAGAGGATTATAAAATTATATAAGTATTAAAATGTCTATGTGTTTTGCACGCAGTAGCTAGTATTCTTGGAACAGCTTACTATTTACTACTACTACCTGGTAATGAGGTTGACTAGTAGTCTTTTTCGAGTTTCAACAAAGTTCGCCGAACTTGTGACTGATTTTTTCATGACTTCATACTGTATGACACGCTCTGTCACGTAATAGGATGATGCTCATTGCGGAAACTGTCATCTGAAACTCGAGGTTGAATACTGAAACAACAAAATTAATTAATGTTCATCAAATATTAATTAATCGATAATTTTCAAATGCATTTAATTTTACACCAGATTAAATAAATATAGGTATTTGACGCAGGAAAGTTTCAGTTATAGTGACGTGGTTTGAAAGTTTTTATCCAATGCAGACCACGTGACGATCACATTTGTTCGGTTGCTAATAGTTGTTATTTGTGAGTGTTCCTTTTTCTTAAATGTAATCTAGGATGATGATTGATGTGTGAGTGTACGTGCATAGAGCAGATGCTGCATCTTTCAGGGTTAGAGGTTAGGTAAGACAACACTCGTATTGTGCGGCGCTGCCGGCCGCGTTTTCATCAGTGTAAACAGATTGTCGACCCAGTTTCTGACATTGTTTGCAGCTATACGGCGCCTAGCCAAATCTATTTTGATTTTTATCTACGCGTGCGTGTCTCCGAAGTTTGCGGGTGCGTTCGCACATTTTTTGCAATGTTTATGTTGTTAGCGGACTAAAGATAGACGGAGTTCGCTAATATATGTGAAGCCAGTTGGAAGCTTGCTACGCAGTACGCATTGACGAAATGTAAATGTCAATTTGTTTGCTACGCATAGCTAGACCGGATTTAGTTTTTTATTCTATACTAAAGCCAAACTCGATTGAGAATGCTTGTCAACAAACAAATTTAAAATGAAGATAGATAATGTAACACATTTTATGCCTAATAAATTAAAATTAACTTTTATTTTTTTTTATGAAATCTTATTTAAATGACATTGAATATATAAATTAGTTTTAAGCTTGCTAATCTAATTTATTATCATGAATTTCGTCATTAACTAATTAATTTAAAAAAATAGGTATAAATTACTAAAAATTTCTACCTTCATTTTTAATTTGTTTGTTGACAAGCATTCTCAATCAAGTTTGGCTGTAGTATAGTTGTGTATTTGTTTTAGGCTCTTTAATGGAGCTACAATAGCAAATACAATAATTTGGTCAGTTTGAGCGCAGACAGACATTCGTTTTAGTATGTACCTACAAGTACTGAGAAAGTTGTAAACTGTTAAGTATCGTCAATATAAATTAAATATCAAAAGTTTAGGCTGGATGCACATTTGTTTGCCATTGTGTTTTACGAATTTCAGCAATAAAAAGAGCTAGGCTCTAATTCAACAAAGATTACATCAGTATTGAGAGGAGATCTTTCTATGTTTTCCGTATAGTCTTTTTATTTTACGTATAATTCGAGAATAGAATTATCCGCGTAGTTTAAAATTAGTCGGAAAAACCATTTTTTATAAGTTTTGTTATTACATAATGGTTTGGATTGAAGTTCTAGCTAATTCCAACAGAAACGTTTTGCACGTGATGTTTGCTGTGTGTATTAATAAATTGCTTATTCTCACGAGAAGTTTGTCTCACTCAAGTTTCCTTTCAGTTGAGTTGTATGAGTATTCCTTGTCGTGTGCACTTTGTATTTGTTTCATTAGAAAAGCGTTTTGATTCGGACACATGCTTTATTATGTAACTTTCAAATAAAAAAACTGTAAAAAGCTTTAACTATTTTGAATGCTAGTACTTTTTTTATTACTTATTAAACTAATCATTTTAATTAATTGCTTACAAAATTGTTTTCTTTTTTGATCTAGAATTTTCTTTTTGTGGTAACGTATTTTAATCGATGTATTTTAGTGTTTGATGACAACTACTGAAACTTAAATGAATATTACATATTCAAATTTTTTAACACTTCTATTACAGTTATAATTTTTAGTAATTAATAATGTACTGTACTGTGGCTAAATATAATTTCGTGGTTATTAAAAATAAAATTAGGTTAAATATACGAAGGCAATTTCGTTGGTATTAAGGCATATTATTATATTATATTGATCTAATAATAACTTATCCTTTTATTAAGCACGGAACTGATATGTTATCTGTGTCACTGATCACTGATCTAAAGGTCTGCGCACACGTCGCGAACAAACGTGCGTTTTGTTGTGGTGATTATCGCATTACTAATTTTGAGTTGCCTGATCACGAGTGCTACCAACCTACTTGAAATAAACGAATTTGTTATAATTGAATTTGTTTCGGCTATATCATTGCTAATATTCTTTAAAATAAATAAATACCGAGAAACTGCATCTATGTAATGCAGCTCTATCATCATTGGTCATAACGTTTCTCTAAACCAAAGTCATTTAGGACTAATTCGCCATTAGAAAGACGTTATATTTTCCTAAATTCCACAAACCTTATTCTCCTAATGCGGTTCTATCATAGATTATCATATCATCGTCTTTATTGACCGATAGAAGTGTCTAGTTGGAGATAGGCGTCCTGGTAACACACTTGATATCATAGGTTAGCCATTCTAGCTCATTCATCCATCCAGGGACCGATTGACCGATTATTTGACTAAAATATACATCCACTCTTTGCAACTTTACTTTGTGCCTCGTCACAATCATAAAAATATTTCGATTTACGTACTCGTATGTCAGTCATACGGTCTGCGTCGAACATACGTCAGATAAACGCCTATGTTGGACGCTAGTGTGACACGGCTGCAAGCTGTTGCTATGTCACGTACTTTTAGCCGCGTAGCCTAATATCGGTCATAGTAAAATGTTATTGTCACAGTTTATATTTTTTTCTAGAGCATTGTTTGAGTCATGTTTCCGGCAGCATTAATATATGTCAAGACAAGACTAATAGAAAAGTGTAGATATAATTATAAGCGGTTTAAATTATTAAGAAAAAAATGGCACGAGATCTACTTTTTAGATTCACATTAACCGAATCAAATGTAATTTAGTGAACAGTGACTTTTAGTTGTAGAAGTATTCAATATATGCCAGTTTAATGTGTTTGACCGCTGAATAACTTCTTTCATCAACTAGCAATGGTGCTTCAAACGAATTTCCTTGAGCAAAAAGTTCAACAGCACTACATTTTTAGTTTTGAATTTTTTATTCATGTAATTTTTTTTATAAATCGTATTAATTTCTATAAAGGGTACATTTTACGTGTCGCCGACAATGCAATAATAAAAATAATATAAACCAACTTAATATACATAAAAATAACATTAAGTTTGGATAAAATAAATACATTTAAATATAAAATCGTTGAAAACAAATTGGATCGTGTGTCCAATTATGCTTAAGTATCAGAAATATCTATATTTCGAAGAAGCTTATGATATCAGAGATTATTTTAACAATACGAGTTTTTCTTAATTGCACGAAAAGATGAACAGTTTTTTTACGAGGGTTC
The DNA here is from genome assembly GCA_034621355.1 of Mycalesis mineus. NCBI lineage: Eukaryota > Metazoa > Arthropoda > Insecta > Lepidoptera > Nymphalidae > Mycalesis > Mycalesis mineus. Next base: position 16,200,707 of record CM067887.1, on the reverse strand, counting down.
CGTCTGTTTTATATCGGTCAAGGAGATGAAAAAATGAGATAACTCGTGAATAGTATAGAATAGAATATTGTTATAAACTTCAAAGAAAAAACCATTAGCTTGTAATGAGCCCGGCGTGGCTAACATAATACAGGAAACAAACTCTAAGATTTATTCATGATTTATAGATTAAACTGGACACAATAGGAACCTTCAGTAAAATAATATTTATTTACATTTATATGTACTAGTAGATAATTACCATGTTTTTTTTTGTTTTTTTTAATCTGTTTCCATATATTTATATATCTATATTAATATTGCAATTCAGAAGAGTTCCTTTGTTTGTACAGGCATTGCATAAATGTTGGATAGTTCATCTGGCGCTGTTGGCGCATACCTAGATTTTATTTTTTAAGTGATAATTTTAGTTCGTGACTAGTGCAACGACATACTAGCAGTTGACGGGAAAAGTACTCATCAACATCATCATCATCATCTTCATCATCATCATCATCATCATCATCATCATCATCATTATCAGCCGGTGGACGTCCACTGCTGAACATAGGCCTTTTTTAGGGACTTCCAAACACAACGATCCTGAGCCGCATGTGTCTAGCGGCTCCCTGCGACCCATTTGATGTTGTCAATCCACCTCGGGGGGGGTCGACCAATACTGCGCTTTCCGGTGCGGGGTCGCCATTCTAGCACCTTCGGCCCCCAACGTCCATCAGCTGTTCGAACCACGTGCCCCGCCCATTGCCACTTCAGTTCTGCGACTCGCTGAGCAATGTCGGTTACTTTTGTTCTTCTGCGGATCTCCTCATTTCTGATTCGATCACGCAGAGATACTCCAAGCATTGCTCTTTCCATCGCCCGCTGAGTGACTCTGAGCCTTCTTATGAAGCCCGCAGTCTGCGACCAATCATCATCATCAGTCATCACTGGCAACACGCACTGTTCGAAGACTCTCGTCTTCAGGCACTGAGAAATTTTGGACAAAAAGATGTCACGGAGTTTCCCGAACGCTGCCCAGCCGAGTTGGATTCGGCGGTTCACCTCTTTCTCGAAATTGGACCTACCTAACTGGACCATATGCCCTAGGTATATATACTCGTCTACAATTTCGAGTGCAGAATTTTCAACAATTACTAAGTGGAGCGAAAGATTGTCTAATAATAAATATGGCAATAGTACATCCTTAGAAGAGTTCTCTCACAAAGCACTCTTGGTAGGTACTAGGTACTACTCAAAAACACTTTTTTGTGAAATTGACAATTGTGATTTTTTTAATTTGGGTGTAACTCTACTCTCTCTGGTATTGTTTTTGATATAGCAATAAGGCACGCCTGGGACTTGTTAGGCAAACTAAACTAAACGATAGTAACTTGCACCGAGCTGAACAAGTTTATCTAGTTCTGTAATTACTAAAATTATAATGCGCCAGGCACGACGATTATACTGGTATACACCAAGAGCTTGTGGACAGTTCTAACTACGAAGGGAAGAAATTTAAATTATGCAAAAATTGAAAATTTTGATTGAAAGTATTGAAGAGTTTGATGTATGACACTCAATCACAGTTGAATTATTCAATGGCTTAACGGATCTGGATGAAATTTGGCACAGAGATTAATTATAGCCTTAAATAGCACATTTATGCTACTTGTGGTACATTTGTGGGTGCAAGTAAAATAAATAAAAAACTCAATCCATATGAAACCTGTCAATGCAAAGATTTTATCTAAGTTTATAAGATATAATACTGGAAATTGGATATGGGACCATTCGTACTAGAATAAATTGTATTAAAAAATTTCATTACATTCCTTATAATATACCTACAGAATTTGCATGCCAGCTCGCATAGAAAAACTTTCGTAACTTTTTTATTAGGGTATCTAAGTTGTTCAGTTATTAATCGAATTTTAAGAATCAGCTCTTGGACTATAACTGGCTAGAAAATTGCTAAATAGGTACTTTATCTACAATTCTAAAATCGCCCGCTTAGATATTAGCGATATAGCATATTTCAAGGTTGTGAATAATTTAGATAATTCTATCGATAATATTATAATTTAGTTTCATTATTCAAATGAGTTTATTGTTGTCCGTTAAATGGGTCGCGGTTATTCATTAGTTCGCTTGCGCTTTGCGTTTCATTTGTTTGAAAAGCTAATTGAAGTTTTTTGTAAACAATTTAAAATTTCAAAACACTTTTTACTGAAACCAATTAAAATCCAATTCAGAGACAATACAGATTAATATATTAGACATCGGGCGATGATCTTAAACTGCATCGATACCGACTGATATTTCTTTCGTATTCTTCGACACGACTATTCGCTAACGCAATTTTATAAAAGCTTAAATTAGGTATTTGTCATCCCTATGTCGCTTACAGGATACCTACCATCAACTATAATAGCGACTCAAACTGTAGACCAAAAACGACCAGTGTGGCTAGTGTAAGATTTTACCGCGTCGAGAACGGTAAACGCAAATTTTACATGACACTGACATTCACCCATTTGAGTTTTGTCTCGATACTACCAGGGGCGCTGTTTCAATTCCATATATGTGAAGTTTTCGATTTGTTTTGGTGAAAGCTCACACTAGGCACTCGGCTGACGTTATTGCGTAATAATAAACTGCAATTCAGTTCAGATCTACAGTTGAGTCGCTATTATAGTTGATGGTAGGTATGCAGCAGGTTGCAGATTTCAAATGTTCAGACCCCCATTCTTCCAAGTATGAAGTTTCGTTATTACTATCAGCCTATTACCTGCTACTACAGGGCCAGGCCTCCCTCCTTACATAAGAGGAGATACGGCGCGTAGATCCATCACGCTGCTTTAATGAGTGTTAGCGGGCTTAGGGTGATAATGTTTCAGTTATTAACCATCACCTTCAGATGTTGATGATAGGGATCAGGACCGACGGCTTAACGTTCTCTCCGAGGCACAGGGGTGTAACACCACCAACTTCGCAACTCTGGGCTTGGGATGTACTGAAAATTTCATAGAAGAATGAAAAACTCAGAATTATTCCGTGACCCGACCCAGAGATCGAACCCAGGACCTCGTGATCGAAGCCGCATAGGCTAACTTTACATATTTTTAAGTTATTAACAAAAACAAATCCATCTTTAAACTTCTTGTATAATATATTTTCTGTTAAATCCTTACTAATCATCATCATCATCATCATCATTATCATCATCATCATGATCATCATCATCATCATCATCATTATCAGCCGGTGGACGTCCACTGTTGGACATAGGTTTTTTTAGGGACTTCCAAACACAACGATCCTGAGCCGCATGTTGCCAGCGGCTCCCTGCGACACGTTTGATGTCGTCAGTCCACCTGGTGGGGGGTCGACCAATACTGCGCTTACCGGTGCGGGGTCGCCATTCTAGCACCTTCGGCCTCCAACGTCCATCAGCTATTTGAACGACGTGCTCTGCCCATTGCCACTTGAGTTCTGAGCTATGTCGGTTACTTTGGTTCTTCTGCGGATCTCCTCATTTCTGATTCGATCACGCAGAGATACTCCGAGCATTGCTCTTTCCATCGCCCGCTGAGTGACTCTGAGCCTTCTTATGAAGCCCGCAGTTAGCGATCTCTGATCCGTACGTCATCACTGGCAACACGCACTGTTCAAAGACTCTCGTCTTCAGGCACTGAGGAGGAATACTTATTACAAATGCGAAAGTTTGTATGTATGGATGGATTGATATTTGTTACTCTTTTACACAAAAATTCCTGAACGGATTTTGAAGAAACTTTACAATAACATATCAGAATAACCCATTTTATCTCAAATTCCCACGTGAACAAGAACTGAAGGCGTCCTATAGTATGTGTATATTTCAATGCAAGAAAATAAATCAAATGGTTCTCCACATGTGGTTAACGCAACGTTTATCATCAGATCAGCTGGTACACATAAAACCGCCCCGGCTCGGGTAACACGCTCAAAATATAAGGAGACGTTTGTTCCTAACTAATGACGCAACGATTTACTGCAAACACGTATTCGTAATGTGTTGCCATGTAAGATCTTCCCAGCTTGGAGCGCGCCCGCACATTTACTTGCGTCAAACCATTTACGTGTGTAACACTTAGTCTAAGAGATGATTTGAAAAATTATTCGGACTGTGCAATATTCATTTTTCTATGAAATTTCCATGCCCGAAGTCGAGAAGTTGGTAGTGTTACCATTCGGAGAGCACGTTAAGCCGTCGGTCACGGTCACTGTCATCAACATCTGATAAACATGACATTATCACGCTTAGCCAGCCAACCCGCGTTGCAGCAGCGTAGTGGACTGTCTATATCCCCTGTCCTTTAAGGAGGGAGGCCTGGCCCTCTAATGAGCCATTAATAGGCTGATAATGATGATGATAAATATTTTTTTTGAGCAATATTTAATGGAATGGTTCATCTGATGTGATGTGAAAAACTATAACAAACAAACGCTTTTGGTCCGTTCACTATAGGCATTGGTATTAAACCTCACGTGACACTCCCAAAACTGTTTTCTTTAAACAGGAACTCTACAAGGTTTAAGGTAGAAAAAATATGGCCGCTGGTAGTTCCCTTTAAGCTCCAGAATCATTCTCACTATCTAAACTAAACTTGACTGTGAAACCAGAGCTTGACTATTTTATTGGTATTTTCAGACAATGAAATACTGTACCGACTTATCAACACTAAAACTATTTAACAATAGATGGCGTTGTTATGTGATTTGTATTAAAATATAATTTCCAAAATAAAATACAAAACTCGGTCAGCCAGGTATTTGATTATTAAAACATAATTTTAATTAAAAATTACACTTCAACTGGTAGTTTCAGAGATTAGAATAGGTTATGTCAATGTAATCTACTTTCTATAACAAGCACTTGTTCTGATGTAGATTGTTGATCTGAAAAAAATGTTTACTAGCTCTTGGTCTATCGTGATTAGATCGTAAAAATAAACTCCATACAATATTAACATATCCATGTATATTAAATGTGTAGGCAAGTGTTACCATAACAAAGTAATAATAATCTAAAACTAACGTATAAATATACCCAGACGGAAATAGCTAATATGAATCTTTCTTATTGAAGACGAAAAACAAAGTTAGGTACATTTTAAACAAAGATTTTAATAAAAACAATGAAAAGTATCCAAGACGACTAGTCACTCCTCTGTCATTCCATCTGTAGATGGATGCATTAATTGGATGACTGACGGAAATATTTATCTATATTTAGAATCGGCCCAGATGCGTGCGGTCTGGTGCGATTTATTATAAATCATGTGTCTATGCACGGATATTTTTTGTCTATAATAGGTCGAAATGAGTGGCTCCCTGCAACCTGTATGATGTAAATATTCCACACACATAGTAAGGTCCAGGTAACACTATTTCAGCATCTCGGGGCTGCGTGATCCATTCGTTCATCCGCTCAGCGCCATTTTAGGTTTCTTACTCATAGTGGATATGTTTGGTTCTTTTACAGATATTCTTCTTTCTGATTCTCGATCTCCACAGCTTTCTCCATCAGTCACTTACTGATTCTGAGTTATCTTATGAAACCCATAAATCTTATTTCTCTGATTGTATGTTTAATTGTCTTTAATGGAATCTCGGCTACGTCACCGAGGGGTTTTGAGTGCGGAAGCCCTACCAGAGGCAGTCAGGAGAGATGAAGTGTGCTCTCTAAGAGAGTCTCCTGTTAGACCCGGAGTTGAGCTGAAGCCGCGTTGACACGGTCTCTCGAATTTCCTCCCGGACTTTTTAATACAACAACAATAACGACAAGTTGTTATACAAAGACATAGGTTGCCACAACATGAAGGTGGTCGCAATATGCCTCCGGGAGGAAATCCGAGTCCACTCAGATTGAGTAAACGAGGCATTAGAGCGCCGTTCGGTAGAGGTTTATGAGCTGACCGTATCAGTCTTTACGTCGCCGTGACCATGATTGAAATCCACGACCTGATCCGTGGGTAAACAATTAGTATAGCAGATATATACAATATATCTCGTAATTACGGAGCGAGTCAGTAGTGTGCATTTCGGCGCACGCGCAGTAGGGCACGCCCGGAGGCGCGGCGGGCCGGCCCGTTACTTGTAAAGGGCACTGATACAGGTTGCTTTAACAGTTATCCATTCAACTCGCAGACTATCTTAACGATGCACGGTTCTATAGGGAAATAGGAGAGATAATAGCCAATAGTGAGGTAATGATTTACACTATTGCCTCTTTGGTCCGTTGGTGAGTTCTGGGTCGGGCTATGAAAAAAATTCGCTGCTTCAATGGGGGTTGCTCTCTGAGATACGGGGCTTCCAACACACCAAAAATTTCTAAATGTTTCTTGGAAGATAGAAAAGTTTAATATTTTGTAGTTCGACCTCTAACTAGGACCTTGAGATCTAAAACCTCATAGACTAACCACATACCACATATGGTTCAAACTGAAAAGATCAGAGTCCAAGTGCCAAATGCGTTAAAACCGTTGTTTAAATAGAAAGCAATTATTAACGGTCACAGAAACCTTTTCACTATGCACCCTACGCACACGCGGCACATTCCACAACTTGTTACTAGCTTGTAATAACCAATTTCCCCCCTACAATGATGGGGTAGCAATGTACCCCAACAGGTTTAATTAGCGATTACTTTGTCGTTTGTGAGTGAAATATGGCAGTTAGGGAGTGATTGCATCCGATGTCTATAATACAGTAACATTATAACTACTGCCGGCTTTAGCTGCATCTAGGCTGTTCACTGTTTTAGGTTGCAAGCACTAAATGGGAATAGTTCAATAATTGGTTTTCGGACCAGACGAATGACACTGGTTTATCTAAACCAGTCAAACAAATTCCTCGGTACAATAATATACTAATCACGAGATAATTCTGAGTTTCCCTTTACTTTTAAGAAATTTTCAGTAATCTCTAAGCTCGCAGTTGGAAAATTAGTGATTTTACCCTCTCTTGTTGCTTCCGAGCGTACGTTAAGCTGTTGGTCTTGGTCATTATCATCTGATAGCGCTCGTCATAATTACAATAGTAAGCATTATCGCCCTAATCTCGCCAACACGCTTATTATACAGCGTGGTGAGTCTAAGCTCCACAACCCCGCTCCTAAAACAAGGCTGGTGAGAGGATTTTGCCGTGGCTAATTACCACCCTATCACCAGAGACGTGTCGCCGAGCGAATTAGCGTTCCGGTATGATTGTGTAGAAACCGGAACGGGGATGGATTTCATAATATTCCCAACAAGTTAGTCCGTTTCCATCTTAGATTGCATCGTTACTTAACATCAGGTGTGCAGGTGTGATAAAAAAGGCTTGGGCCTATATAGTCAGCCGTTGATGTTGATGATCTGTTTTAATAATGCGGAATAGGCCAGCAATTTAATTGCGGAAATATGACGCGCTCCTAAACACTGGAGATCCGGCGACTGGGCAGGAGCTTTGACCGGGCGTGCGTCACTGCTGCGTGGGCAGAAATAGTCTCACTGTGGGAGACGGCCCGACCGCTTGCATGGTACATTATACACTAGTAAATCATGTCTATCCATAATGAAATTGGTTTGTCGATCCCTCTGTAGTATTACCGCACATATCTCTATTACAAACTTTCAAGTAATGATACCTCTGACTGACTGATTGTCTTCACGACGTCACGAGGGTTCGAATTTTGGGCCGGGTTGTGAAATTTTCTTTCATTTAAGAAATTGTCAGTAAAATTCTAAGTCCGGAAAGTTGTTTGTGTTGCACCTCCGGAGAGCACGTTCAGCCCGTCAGCCCCGATCACTATCATCTACCTCGGATACCTCGGATCTTTAATTAAGTAAACACTAAGTCGAGCGTGTTGGAGCAGCATGGTGGGCTTAAGTTCCATATCCTCTTTAAACAAGGAGGGAGACCCGGCCCTGTAGTGACCTGTCAATAGGCTGATAATGATAAAAATGATACTACAAAGTAAAAGTATTTAAAATGATACCAATAACCTGGTCAATGAAAGTAATCTTCGAAATAACCACGGAATCTCATTGCATTAGATTTATCACAATCGTTTCCGTGAATGAATTCGGTTTACATTTTCTCGAACGCTTTCAATTTATATCTTTGTGTTGAGCTTTTAATGCGAGCTTCAGCAATGGCAACATATCCATAGCCATAACCATTTCTATCGCAATAAAAGTATAAGGTTGACTGTCCATCACAAGCGAAATGCCGGGAAATTAATAGAACATTTTCAATACAAGCATGTACACAATTTTATTTCTTAATGTATTTAGTATAAAGATGCAAAAAGAAGAAAATTTGCTTTTAAAATTAAATATATGACAAACATCATTTCCATAACCATTGAAGAGAATCCTGACTACAGCAAGAAGTAAATCAATCGATCAGATCACATTTCCGTCACGTTTCTCATTAATTTAATAGAAATACCAAAACACAAAATGAATGGAATCGAAAACAAGAATACTGTCTTTGATTTTTTCTTGTTAGTCTAAATTATCAAGTACTTACCTAAACCGATATTATCACTGTTAGCTTAGATCCACGTGATCGCATCGCATAGCCACTTCTAGTCCCTTAGCTATAAAGATAGGTATATTATAGCTTCTAATTTGCTGACGCCTACGGTCTATTACTGAGTCGTTGATCTGGTGGCTGCGTGCCAACTTCGAAGCTCTGAGAGAAAATTGATTACAATTTTTGCAATATTTTAATATCTACTTTTGAATAGATATAGGCGGTACTTTGTCGAAGTTCACTATAAATAAATTATTTACCGACGAATCCAAACGATAAAGACACTGGCATGTCATAAATCTAGATCCAATCCTTAAAACACATAGTTAGATTGATTTTAAACACGTCAACCTTCCAACAAAAAGCCCCATCATTATCGGTATATGTATTTCTATAGAATTTAATGTCACACACAGAAGGTTAACATATAAATCTTTAGTCATAACACTGGTGTTCTTGGACATCCTAGGTATACCGAGTTTCTTTGAAATGTTTAACACATTCAATAAGGTACTTGATCGGATCGTTATTACTTAGTGGGTAGGGTTAAGCAGATTTATTTGATAAATAAGGAGCAAAAGGAAGGATTACTCGTCGAGATTCCTCCGATACTAACCCAATGTTTTAGCCTAGTATAACGCCTGTTTAGTAAGTGTAGTAGGCGCTAGTTTAAATGTCAAGCATTCATCAAATTCTAATTAAATCTGTATTTTGGCTGAGTATTTGATTTAACTAGATGTTATTTAAAAGAGCCAAAGTTAACTGCTAATTTGAGTGATGTTTCTGAATTCGGAGATTAAATGCCTAGGATTGTAGAGAGCCTTTGGAATTAAATCAATGACGAGTTTCTCCATTCTACATTAGCTATCATATTTAATAATATCTCACGTCTTACTGTGTCTCTCAGTCTCACCTTTACAAATAAGTAGAGCTGAAAACAAAGCGATAGTTTGATAAGTTTATAATAAATATTTTGTGCATGACAGTGCATTAAATATGGCATCATAATGTAAGTGAATCATACGACACGCCGACAATTGTCATAGTTTGCATATTGTAAGCATTATTACTGCTTGACTTGAACTATATCGCCTGAGTCATGCATGTTGTAAAAATTTAATTTATTATTGATCAAGCGTTCAGTTTGACTGCTGACTCACCTAGTTTTGTGCGGTTTAAGCAAACATGCAAACATATAATGTCGCAGTTAATTTTTTTTTTGAATAAGTGTTGGCTGCCGTCTTTGACTTCGTACACTCAAATTTAGGATTTGTAACTGTCCAAGGGAAATATGTAGTTGTACTAGAACACTACAACATTAAATGCAGAGAGTTGCTGATTATTCGTCCTGTGTTAGAGTAGAGATTAGACCTGCAATGTATGATGTAAAGATGTCCAACAGATTATATGAAAATGTTGACACTTTGCATTTGATAAAACTACTCTCAATAGCGACACTACAGATCATTAATTATATTAATGTAATGAAAAGAAAATAAATTATTCATGAATACTTCAAATTTAGTATTACAATAAAAGTTATGACCTTGCATTTGGCCAAAAATATCTCCCCGCGTGCCAAGTTCACGGCTAGCTGGATGTTTGGAGTTTAATAAAATCGACAAAATAAACAAACATTACAATTTACAGCGCAGTTTCGATCTGTTCATTCAGTTTATCCATCTATATTATGTATGTATGTGTTATAATTAAACATTATAGAGTTATAATTTCACAGGAGCAAAACGATTATACAATATGATCGTATCTGAGTCATGCTGAAGCTTGGATTCGTCAATTTATTAACAAATTAATCATGAGCTTTTGTAAAGTATTGTTTATTCCACTTATTGAAAGCTGTTGAGTTTTTACGCACTAGGGGCAGTAGTTTCTGGCTTTCAAACCGGTAGAGTAAAATATTTGATTTAATGACAAAATTTAACTGCTAAGAAACTCATCTTCAGATCTTCTTAAGGAAGCTCAGGTATTCATGAAAATCTGTTCTATTCTGGATTTAATCGTATATTTTAATAATCACACATAGGAACAAAAAATATGCAATTCAGTACATTATCAGTACATTTATGATAATGCCATAACTATCTACATGCTAATCTCTATCAAATAATAAGTAATAATTAATATTTATTACCGGAAATCACTGGAATATGTACTCATTTTACCACACTGTTACACTCATATTATAAAGCCGAATGTTTGTCACTCCTTCCTCCACTATTTGGGTAAAATTTAGAATGTACTTATTGGAATATAACAACAAATGAAATCTATGGTTTTAAAGTCTCTGACGACGTTTAGTTTTTTGTTAGTACTTTAACTAACAATATGAATACAGATTATACCCCGCAAATGTTATTGCAAATATAATAGACTACTTTTATCTCGGAAAACTAAAGTGTACCCGCAGGATTTTCAATATTCCAAATTCATGTAAGTTAAGTATTCGATAGTAAATTAGAATTTTAATCTATTAAATTGAATATCATGCAAAAGTTATTTAAAAGTATTTATATCTGAAATCAACAACACACTGTTATTAGTTGCCACGTAGTTACGTAGGTACATATGTAGCTGAAAAACGATGGAAATAGCGAACTGCGCAGCGCCGCTCCATAAATACACGAATTCGTTTCCACTCGTAACACTTACATGTATAGTTTTATGTAATGTTCCTCCCATTTCCAGCTCTTGTTACTAAAATATGCGTGTACTCGTATGTGCTTCGACTGATACAAATAAGCTATGCTTCATTTAATTTTTATTTTATAAAAAGCTATTGACGTTCTACTGCTGTAGCTGGTGGAAGGCTTCGGTCATGGCTAGTTACCACCTTACCGACAAAGACGTACCATCGAGTGAATTACCGGTGCGATGTCATGTAGAAAAATGAAAGGACCACTTTTTTCCAGGTGGAAGCTTCGGATCTTGAGTTCCTGCCTTCGAGGTCTGGATCACACAATGAAATATTGTGAATAATTCTTAATCCAGGCTTGGGAAGTTTGTGATGTTACAACTCCTGGCTGTTGTTCTATAAAGAAACGCTCGCCAACCCACATTGGAGTGGCGTGATGGGTATTACCTCTTCTATATGGCCTTATAGTGCGCTGTTAAAATAAGCTAAATAACAATTGTTACCTATTAATTATTTATGTTGTAGTATGTGGAATGTGGATGGCAATGGAACTGAATTCAAATACTATAGGTAAAAATATAAACTTATTACGTCTCCATACCTGTTTCGTTTTAATATTAACCAAAACAAATGGAGTACTTGTATTGTACAGGAAATGTAACTGATAAACGGTGTTATGGTGTTGTGTGGATCGTTCGCACTTCCTGTCTATTACTCACGCACGATATGCTCGGCTAATATTAACCAAGTTCACTCTTGAGGCATATTTGAAGGAGAAATGAAGAATGTATGTAACTATGTTATAAAAAAGGTATAGTAGGTGTATATAGTATTTGTACTTATCTAGTCTTGCTATCCAGAGGGGAATTAGCGCCAATGTGTGCAATGTGGTCACATTGCTTTTGAATGAACTTTTAGATATTTTTTGTAAATATCTTTCAATCGGTTATTTTATATTATATAAGATTATATTAAGTAAAGCCTTACAATATTGTTTCTCTTTTCAGTACCTGCGATTATGTTTGTTTATTTTATTATGCCGCATTTTCATTTATCAAGTGTTAACTGTTCCTCATAACAGGAGTGGCGATTTGGAGCTGCTACTGTCTTCAATGTAGATTATTGACTCTGCAAGCACTATAAGTTTAGCTAGGGCACGAGTTTTCCATTTTGTTATCAAAGCTTTTAGTTACAGGAAAATAAAAAAAGACGTGTGGCACTGGGAGACTGCCGCGGTAAAGCTATTACATAGCATTTTTTATCAACTTACGTTTACCTAACGACGTCATCGGGACCGTGGCCTAGCGGTAAAGCGCTCTAAGTGCCCGGATTGCCAGAGAGACGCGGGTTCGAATCCCGTCGGTTCTGCAATTTTTTTTTCAAGCGTGATATTTCAAAAAGTCATTACAAAGTGCCTTACCGCTAAGCTACGGTCCCAATGACGTCGGTGCCGAAATTGTGTTTTTGATATTCAGGGGGTGTTAGGTTTTTTCGTTACGGAAAATCTGGATTCGGTCTCCACGCTCAAGACCCGCGATAGAAGCTATGCTTAACACATTTTACTTTTTGTAGAAATTTCTTGGCATTACAATTTACAGGAAAACGAAAAGACATTTCACATTATATTTCCAAGAAACATCGGAATTCTATTTCTGAAACATAGGTACACTTACCTACTTATTGGCATTAGTTTTATCAATGTTCGTATAAAACACACTATCAAACCAGACTGCCAATAATGTTTATTATTTAAATATGTAATAGTAATTAGCACGTATCGGCCGGCTAACGTTACCTTATCTGGTTAAATATTGTTTTCCTCGCCCAACTGCGCAGTGCAGGTCTGTTGTTTGCTGTTAATTAGTGACACATCGATAATCAAATTAATCCAACTATCGTAAAAGACTGAAGTGTCTAATTGAATGTTTTCTTATGGTCTAAATGATGGCCAGAATTTTGTCACGTTATATAAGCTGACTGTATTGACAAAGACTAAACATATTACACAATCCCGGAAAAACCATGAAGACGGCACTAAAAAGAAACAAACTACCCCAGGAGGGTGTTCAATCCCTCTCTGCAGCGGCAACGCCTGGCGAGCCTGTCACTAAAGACGGCGACGATGGCGGCGCGGCTGCAGGCTGCTCCACGTATTCTGGGGGGAGCAAAGTCCCGCCTTGTGCGTCCGCGCACACCCGACGACCCAGCAATGAACAACGGACAGACAAACCGACCTTACCTGAACCTACCTCTAGCCCGCAAAAACCAACAATCGAACCCAAGCCCTCTGACACGACCCTGACCAGACCTACGGACACCGCACCTAGTATGAGCCTACAATCGATTGCCGTCGCCATCCCACCACCAAAGCTGGACACCGCCTGGGCCAAAGTAGTCCCTAGGCACAGGCGGAGAAGGCCACGAAAGCACCCAAAAATGACGACTGACAAACCGACCACAATAGGAACTCCCAACAATCCCTCGGGCTCAGGCACGAGCAGGCAGAAGCCGGAGCCAGGTAGCAACCGACACCAGTGACACCCAGGCGGGGGGCTTGCATCGACCGAGTGGTAGTGGGCGGCCCGAAACAAACAGTGGCTGCCCCTCCGCCGGGAACGTCGTTCCACGCCCGGGTCCTAGCTGTAAGCAGGAAACCCAAGTACAAGACTCCGACCGAAGCCAGCCGGCCGAGCCCACCACCAAAACTAAGAATACATTGGACATTGACAACAATGCCGCCCTGCGTCAGCAGCGTCCCGCCGCACCCCGGCATACCCAACACCGGAAGGCGCGGAATGGTGATGCTGCTGGCGACAGGGGCGACAACCCCTGCGCCTCGTCAGGCCAGTCTGCGTTAAAACGCGATAGGCTCGACGACACAATTTCGCCACGGGGAAAACACAAACAGTTCAAAACTGATACGAAAACGCGACCAAAAACATCTTACGCCAGTGCGACCCGACCACACCTAAATGTGGCCTTCGCACTCTCACCCAGGGCCGACATGACCCAGGCGGAAGCCGATGCTCTGCAGGGTCAACTACAAACGGAGGTTTTCGAATCTTGCTTCAGGGACCCGATACCAGGTGTCCCGCTGACACAAGCACCCGTCTTTAACGGTAAGGCCTACCTTAGCGAGGGCGTGCTGAAGCTGTGGTGTGGCGACGACCTCGCCCTTGAGTGGCTGAGGGCGGTCAAACCCCTGCTGAAGTCGCCCCGCGAAGGAACTACGCTGGAACTGATTAGACAATGTGACATACCCGTCCGTGTCAAATCAGCTCTATACGTACCAGGGTACAGCGGGGAAATTGGGAAACTGCATAGGATCCTATCCCGGCAGAACCCAGCGTACAAAGTCCAAACCTGGACGCTATTTAACTTTGTTAGGACAACGGGTCACACTCCGGGGGTCTTCCTGGTTCTGGGAATACCCCAGGAGATCATAAAGACCATACTGGAAAACGATAGAAGGGTAGGATACTCTACTGGGAGGATATACGTACGTTTCTACGATGGCGCAGAACTGTGCGATATACCACCCAGTGGAGCCCCCAAAACATCAAACGCAGATACGAGCGGTGACGACCACGCACCGCAACCAACAGAGACCCAACATGATCCGACACCCGCCCCGGCGCCCGTGATACCCCAAAACAGCGAACCGAACCCAGGACCGAGCGCCAGACCAAGCGCCGAAACAAGCGTCGCACAGCCCAGCGGCAGTGGAACGCAATGGGACAAGGCGCCGGAGGCGTCGGAGGAGTCGGACCTCGAGATCGAGATGGAGATGGAGACAGAGGATACAGAAGAAGACGAGGAGGACACAGCGAAACACATCCCGCTGCATGAACTCCTCGACAAATGGATCCCCAAGGATCCATAACCTCTTACACTACTTACCGCTCTTGGCACCACCCATTTTCCCCCCTCCCCCCCCCCTAAAACCAACAACTCCCCTAATCAATCAACATACGATTCCCATAAAAAGAATGTAAGTAACCATAACCATACAATGGTCAACATAAATACAACCAAAAACAGAATTAAAATCATACAAACAAACCTCCAGCACAAACAACTTGCAACGGCTACGCTACGAGGACTCTTGGAAGTCGAAGCGGACACAGTAGTCCTGATCCAAGAGCCATGGGTCAGGAAGAACCAGATATGCGGCTTCAACAGTTGCACTGGTAAGATACTTTTCGATAGTAAACAAACACCACCAAGAACAGGGATATATATATACCTCGTCCCATCAAAGCAACGCTACTAACACAATACTGTTTCAGAGATCTTACTACGGTAAGAATACAAAACGGAATACAACACACAGATGCCGAGACCAGGCCACTGGTTCTAGCATCACTTTATCTACCAATTGAAGAGGAACCACCTCCAAAAGAAGTCATGGACCTCATAAAACACTGTGAGGACGAAAACACAGACCTAATAATATCGGTCGACAGCAACGCACACCATACCTTATGGGGGTGCACAGCAAACAACAAAAGAGGTGAGCAACTTATGTCCTATTTACTAACAACCAACCTAAATATTGTAAACACAGGTACAGAACCCACGTTTGTCTCAAGTAGATATCAAACTATAATCGACCTAACTTTGGCGTCAAATAACATTGCTGACCACATTGCAAACTGGCACGTGAGCGACGAGCTGACTTTATCAGACCATCGTCGAATAAGATACGAACTGGAGCTTACCACGACACAAAACACACCATGGAGAAACCCAAGGAAAACAAACAGAAAACTATACAAGACACTGCTGAATACAAACCTAAAAACCACCAACTTCGAGGTAAAGAATCAGATTACCACCACACACCAAATTGACGAAATAGTGACAAATATTTCGGAAACCATCAAACTATGCTACGAAAAAGCCTGCCCCATCAGGAAACACACCACCAAACAAGCACCAAGAAGTAACTGGTGGAGTCCGGACCTGGAAAGGAAAAGACAAAAACTGAGATGCCTTTTCAATAGAGCAAGAAATACCAGGGAAGACTCAGACTGGGACAAGTTCAAATCGACCCAAAACGCTTACAAAAAAATCATAAGACGGAGAGAAGCTAAATCTTGGCATTCTTTCTGTACAAACATAGAATCAGACGAAAAAGCCAACAGGGTAAGGAAAATACTGTCTAAGGATAAAAACCTTACACTAAGCACCCTAAAGAAACACGACGGAAGCTACACAAAAAACGACAAAGAAATAAGCGAAACCCTCATAGAGACACACTTCCCAGGATGCAGAATCCTTAACCACATACAGTGGGATAATGAAGGAGGCTACAACCCCACAGAGTGTGACTGGGACCTTGCCAACAAGATAGTCACACTAGACAGACTACGCTGGGCAATCAACACCTTCCACCCCTTTAAATCAGCGGGCACAGATGAAATCTTCCCCGCCCTACTACAGTGGGGCCTGGAAGACCTAATAACACGTATAATGCAGGTACACCGAGCATGCCTGGCACACAGACACATTCCTGTGCCTTGGAGAGAGGTAAAAGTAGTCTTCCTGCCAAAACCAGGCAAAACAGACTACACGCAACCGAAATCATTCAGACCAATCAGTCTCACCTCATTCCTTCTAAAAACCCTAGAAAGAATGAGCGACAGGTTTCTACGCGACGGTGTATTGAAGCATACACCTCTACACCCAAATCAACATGCCTACTGCACAAGCAAATCAACAGAAACGGCACTACACTCAGTAGTGAGAAGAATAGAACACAATGCAGGGAACAAACTATCAACGCTGGGAGCCTTCATTGATATAGAAGGGGCGTTTGATAAAACGACTTTCAAAAGCATCGACAAATCTCTAGAAAGATACAAAGTACCAGAAACTCTACGTAAATGGATCAATTCCCTTCTAGAACTGAGGGTCATCCAAATAGACATAAACGGAAAAACAAGAGGAATCGTAGCCAAAGGGTGCCCACAGGGGGGAGTCTTATCCCCACTCCTGTGGAACCTGGTGGTGGACGACCTCATTACAAAAATGAACAAAAAAGGTTTCCTAACCATAGGATACGCTGACGATATTACAGTACTCATCGGCGGTAAACAAGAAAACACACTGTGCGAAATAATGCAAAGCGCCCTAAGACTGATAGAGAACTGGTGCAAAACCAACGAACTATCCGTCAACCCAAAGAAAACAGAACTCGTCATATTTACAAACAAGAGAAAACCAGATCTCCATAAAACACCAACACTATTCAACGAAACTCTAAAGCTAGCAACAGAAGTAAAATACCTAGGGGTACTCCTAGACCAGAAACTAAACTGGAAAAGACATATCGAAACAAAAACACAAAAGTCCACCATCATCCTTTGCCAATGCAAACGCATGATAGGTAAAACATGGGGTTTAAAGCCGCATATAGTGAAATGGCTATATACAACGGTAGTGAGGAGCTCTCTCACCTACGCATCGATAATATGGTGGCCCAGGACGCTACTAACTACAACACAAAAGGAATTACAGAAATTCCAAAGACAGTCACTGCTAGCCATCACCGGCTGCATGAACACAACACCCACCGCAGCTCTGGAGGCTCTAATGGGCATACCACCTCTTCACCTACACATACAAGAAGAGGCAAAGATAACAGCCCTCAGGCTAAAAGCCTGCAATCAATGGCAGGAAACACACACTGGCCACACAGAAATACTAAAGATGTCAACCACAGACAACTCACTCCTGAGCTGGATAAGCGACAAAACTACAAAACACTACTTAATGGATAAACCCTACAAGGTCACTATAAACGAAATCACCAGGAACGACACAAAGCCGAACGAAATAAACGTATACACAGACGGATCAAAGTCCGAGACGGGCACCGGCGCTGGAGTCCACTGCGAGGAGCTAAACATAAACATCGAACAGGCGCTCGGAAGACACAACTCAGTCTTCCAAGCTGAATGCGTTGGTATCACAACGGCGGCCATGGCAATGGTCGCCAGAAAGGTAACAAACTTCAATATCAACATACACAGCGACAGCCAAGCAGCACTCAAGGCTTTAGATAAATACTGGTCTACCTCCAGACTGCTACTTGACTGTCACACAACACTAAGGGAACTCTCAAAGGAGAATAAAGTAACCCTACATTGGATAAAAGGACACAACGGCAACCTCGGGAACGAGAGAGCAGACGAACTAGCACGACGCGCATCAACACTGAAAGTTATAGGACCTAACCCCATAGTTCCTATACCCTTCAGTGAATACAAAACATGGTTACACAAGGACACCTACAACAAACATGCAAAAATTTGGACACAGACACTCGATTGTAAACACACTAAAGAGGCAATACCACGCCTCGACACACAACTAACCAAAAAACTCACCCGGTTAACCCGTGCAAAACTTAGAACGGTCATAGGACTGATCACAGGACACTGTCCACTAAATAAACACCTTTCAGTTCTAGGCTTGACCGACAGCCCTCTATGCAGGGCTTGTCTGGAACACGACGAGACACCGATACACGTCATGCTCAGTTGCAGAGGAGTATCGGAACAACGTGCAACACACATTGGCTCCAAAGCGACACTCCAAGAGGCAATCGGCGACCTGGGCGGCCTGCTAAGCTTCTGGAGCGAGCTCGGCTGGCTGGAGTGAGTCAGCGGGAGCCTACACCAGGGGACCCACGTACAACGGCCACCAAGTTGGCCAAGTGCGGAAAACACCCAGGAAGAAGAAGAAGAAGAAGAAGAAGCTGACTGTATTATCAATCCTTGCTTCTAACTCAGACCAGCGCTGGCTGCAATTACGCGATGCGTTTAATGGCAAGCAATGTCGCCATTTACAGTGGAAGGCACTTGCCTAAAAGATGGCTATTAATTTTCGACTCGAATATACCCAAATAACACGGTTCTAGCTATATAGCTTTCTCAGTGCGGGCCCAAAAATGATCTATAGTTTCCCCTGGGGTGGTCCAAGTTTCCAAAACCATGAGTCCACGTAGTCCGCATAGTAAAACAACAGTAAAAACAAAACATTAGGATAGGATCGAACAATCAAAATGCTTCATATGACTCCAAAGAATCAATAATAAAGATGCAGATTACAGCGATGATATAAGATTTAAGGGTGTTCAGAAAATGACAATGGTGCCAATTGAGGACAGGATATTTCATATTATTCCGAAGAAACATGAAAAATATGACTCTTTGCGCAAAGACTTCCCCAGGAAACTATGATCTCTATACTATGGAGTATAATATTAGAGATTTAAGTACATATTATGCACTCATGGTGCGTATGGAGACTTTTCATATTTTGATATTAATGGTGTATTTAACGTTCATGCAAATTGTTTATCTTCCTAAGAAGTTCTCAATCATAA
This sequence comes from Mycalesis mineus, assembly GCA_034621355.1. Classification (NCBI taxonomy): domain Eukaryota; kingdom Metazoa; phylum Arthropoda; class Insecta; order Lepidoptera; family Nymphalidae; genus Mycalesis; species Mycalesis mineus. Next base: position 16,181,115 of record CM067887.1, on the reverse strand, counting down.
TATGTCAAGACAATTGAAACTTAATTTTCCTGAATATGATTCATTTGGATATTCTAATGATTTAGAAGATAGTAAATTAACATCATCTTGAATTTTAATTTTAAAAACTTTAAAAACAAATTCGACAGCAACATAACAATTATGTAAGTTTGGTAATACAGACTAAACCGGTAGGTACCTGCGTATTCGTCGGAAAGGTGCCTACTCACTGTATAAGCATAACAACTTTATCAGCAAGTACCTACAATTTTGTCTGAAATCTAAATATACACCTTAAGTACATAATAAAGTGAAAAACATGTCCGATAAAGAACACGTAAGGATTTATCAGTTGTTTACAAACAGATTCGCTGAAACTTTTATCGAATTCGCGTGTATTTCCTGTTTCGAATAGGTTAACCTTGCCATTGTACCTATAATACGAATTTAATACATTTAAGCCTGAATACAGACACATTACATAATAATAGATTGCGTTACATTTGAATTATAAGTCATAGTTTTCATTCCGTTTCAAGGTCTACGACTTACAAATTATATAGGTAGGTAGGTCTAGGTGCTTCAAGTTCATTAAAGCCCTAAGCATTTCTACCTTCTAAGATGAAAATTCACTAAGCATTTGAGCTTTTTGTAGATTCAGCTATTAGCGCTTTTTAGAAGATTGATGCAGATACTGAAAACAGATTTATTTGTAATAGGACTCTTGAAGGAGAAAACAATATGTATTTCAGTCATGATTTTGCCTTACGACGTTCTGAATTGAAGGTTGTTACTGCTACTGGCTAAGCTGTGCTTAAAATTGTCTTCATGGTGCTTATCTATAACAAGCGGTGGTTTTATACTCCGCCACATATAGGTACAATACAAATACACTCCGCATTGAATACCAGTCAAATCGGTCGCAACAAAAGGTTTGGATCGAACCATTGCCTTAGCTCTTGTAGTGTTTCTAGCGAAATTGTCTGGAGCGTCAATCCATGAACAATTTTCTAAATCGCAATAAATGTAAGAAAATGACATCGGCATTTTTAATCCTGCCATAAATACAACAATAATACACAGTGTACATGAATACCAGTCAGACCAGTTGCAACATTTTTGTGAGGTTTGGCAGAATACGGTTCAGTGCGCAATGCAATCGAACGCAACGACTGCGACAAACGCGAAGCAGGATCGAAATTCCGAATCCAATTCTAAAAGCCGGCATCCAATACAAAAATGTCGTCAAAATTGCGGTGAAGTTTAACGTTGATGTAGTTTTCCCGATGCTAAAAGTATTAAGCATAATCAATTCAAATCATAGCTCGAATGCTCCAGAATCCAACAAATCAATTCGATGGAAAGTTTGTGGTGCTTGTTTTTATATTACTAAGTTTTGATAATTCGACAGTGTGTTTCAAATTTGTCTCTCTCTATCTGTCTATCACGATAGGTACTCTAGGTAGGGAGAGATGAAAGCTAAACAAAAATATCGTACTAGAATGGTACAACTGGATTGCATAATGGGTTTACAATTGTTTAAACTTTCAATTAATTAAATTTGATTACTAGTTACTCTTTTGTCTAGTGGTAAGTCAGTGTGGTCACGAGGTCCTGGGTCATGTTTTTCAACTAAATCTAAGCCCGGAGTCGGGAAGTTGTTATATCCCTTCCCATTCTATATATATGCTTCGCTAACACGTTAAGTCATCAGGCTCGGTCACTATCATCAATATCTGATAGTGATTGTTACCCGCATTGGAGTAGCGTGGTTGTTCAATATACCCTCTCCTACAAGAAGTGAGTTCTGGCCCTGTAGTGGAACGTTAGTAGGCTGATAATAATGCAATTGGGTTTTCCTCTTTTTGATGATGTGACAATAATTATTATCACATCATTACCTAATTGTTACCTTAGCGTGTCAATTAGTTGCTAAAGCCGTCAAAGCATTATCAAAATCGTTATCAAGACACTCAAATGCATTAGCGAATTGGATTTATTGCCGCTATAGTCGAGCGATGATGCATATTATTAATTAGGTATAAGAATGTTCTAGAGAACATATTTTATTCTGTCATGTCGTTAAGTGGTACATTATCATAGTACGCTTCTTAATGTGTGTGTAAAATTCGTATTACGATTTAAAGTAAATAATCTCCATTTTAGCACGAGTGTCAAAAGTTGCTCAAGTAAGATCCTACTAGATTTGTTAGGGCAGGGAGAATAATTCGGGCAGAGAGAGCGAGCGTTCACCGGAAGGGCTCACATCAGTGACGCAAGTCTCGGGCTCTGTTCGGCGTTTTTCTCTCTGCCACACGATCAACCCCTTTTTTTCCGCTGGGAAATGTATTAACATGTATGGTCGAGGCACCATTACTTAATGGTACCATTACTTAATGGTACCTACTTAGGTATGCATTATTTTGTAAAAGCTCTGATTCAGATATTATCAAAATGATTTTGGATTTCAAAAGATAAACTGACAGACAAGACTGTATGGCGCCGATTGAAGAAACTATCTACTTAGGACTTTAGGAATATGCTTATTGCAAATTAAATTAAGTTTTTTTATTAGCTCTTTATAGAAGTGGGAAAGTAGGTATTACTACTGGCGCTAAACAGCTTGCCATGTTTTCGTTACAAGACTTTAATGTTTTAGATCTTATATCTGTTTTTATGTTCTTATCTAATATTTACAAACCATCAAAGTTTGTTGTGTTGGTATCTATTATGCAAACGATAGTATTTATGTGAGTCGTGCTGGAAAGTGCAGATGATGACGTCAACACAATTTATTGCTGTCACCTTGTTGAAGCCACGTGGCGTTCGTACGTTCACATTAGAGATTTATTTATATGAAGGTGAACTTGCAGTGTACCTACTGTACTTAGTACTTACTTACTGATACAGTTGGATAACATACGTGAGTTCTAAATATATTGGTTTTGATTGATTTGAATACTAGTGGTCTATCGTTGATTAATTTAAATTTTTCTCAGCTTCTATTAACGGCCTTCTACAGGGCCAGGCCTTTCTCTCTTTATAACAGAAGGGATAGTTATGTATACCTAGTCTGTATTCTATTTGTCTCCATGGAGCCAACCATTACTGCAACATAGCGGGAGTAGGTTACACTAAAACTATGGGAATAAAGAAGTTAATAAAACATTCAAATTCTTTTATTTCAAGTAAAACTGCTTAGTTCTAAGTACTTTTTAATTGTCAAATTTAACTAATTATACCGCCTCTACCACCGGTTCGGAATGGCGGTACTGGTCACGCAGGAAATTACAATCCGATACTTGAATTTAATCCTCCCGACGAAAAGTGACGGGGTGATATTTGTACAATTTATACAAGTTGATGTCGATACTGATGATAAGTAGGTTGATGATTATGCTTATACTTGCTCGACTGGCCATCCGCCAACTGCGGCCAACCTTTCGTCAACGCGCGTCTGGAATAACTCTCGGCTTATCAAAAGTCAAGGCGGGCGTTAACAGCCGCTTCTACGATTTTGACCTATTTCTCATAGTTAACTGCTGTTGGTGAAGGCTGAACGTGTAAAATCTGGTTAGAAAACCATATGGTACACGTAAAATGTTAATAAGTGTTAGTTTAACAGAGCTTTTCAAGCTTTGAGTCGCTTAGATATCGACTCGGTGTCTATAAGAGAAAGGATATACACATAATAAAAACAATTTCAGTGATTATTTTTATTATGAAAATACTAGCAGCTTGCTCACGAGATTGCCACTATGAGAAATCTTCTCTTATTATTCTGATAGTCATTTCGTCATGGTCTTTTGAAGCTAGACTCAGCAAAAAAGGAGATTTTGTCAGTGGACATACTCCTGCTATAAATCAAACAAAACTAAACCCACAGACAAACGGCCCAATGTCTCAAGACTGATTGCCGAGTCACAGCAAAATGGTCTTATAGCGAAAACTTTGCGATAAGGTTTCTAACTCTGGAGCCCTGACCACCGGTTTTTTGAGGTCCGCAACCGGAGGAGCGGATATAATAAATAAAATCCTATTTGAAATTTCTTTTCCTTTTTTGTTTTAATTGTAGTTCGAATCCTGAATATCGGTTCGATCTATATCGGCAATAATGAGTTTTTCATTCTCCTAAGAAATATTCAGTAAAAATTCAAAACCCTGAGGGGTAGTTGATGGTCTTATAACACTGTGCATGGGAAAATGCTTCAAGCTTTTGGTCTCAGTCATTATTATCAAAATCCAATAGTGATCGTTAAAGAATCAAACATTCGCCGATCAATCATTTTAACAGCATGCTGGATCTGATTTCATGTCCTCTCTCCTATATTAAAGCCTCCTCGTAGTGACTACTTTAAACAGATAATGATCATGATGATAATTAGGTATTTCTAATAGATGGTGCCACTATTTATCTTCAAGTGAAAGCGTCAGCCAATATTAATAATTGTCCGAAGCGCCATATCTTTAGTGATAATAAATGTAGCGATGTTTCTAGTGCCAGCAATAATAGAATTGTTAGCCTTATCACTCGTCTAACAACGCTCGAAGTTATCACTTACCTTGCTATCAGTTCTCGCCTGCACGTGATATCTATTGCGGAAAAAATATTATTAATAATATTTAGGAACGATTTTTTTTATGGGTAAATTTTGAAATCCTAATTTGACCTGACAACTGATTTTCTTTTAAATCGTCGCATACACAGCTGCAGAGATATCGTCACTGTACCTATCTGGATGAGTTAGATTAGCACAACATGAGTAATCGATGTTATCACCATTTCGAGTACTTATAAATATTCTTTTTTTAGTTTACAGAAATGGCATCTTGGCTGTTCAGGTAAATAAGGATAGAACAAGAAATGTATGAAACTAGTAGAGAGCGGTACATTTGGACAAGGTAGACTTCGGAAGCGTGTTGGTCCGTGATGGAATTAATCCTATTCGTTTCGTAAAAGAAATCCCGAACAGTAAACTGGACTTAGCCCAAAACCAGATGTTAAGAAATCCGATAAAGTTTCAAGTAAAACGAATAATATAGACTAAGTCGCTTTTACGCTCGACCAATTTGCTTTAAGCCCCTTACTATTAGCTAGACGGCTTCAGTGATCCTGTAATGGCCAATTGGAGGATTGCTCTCTTCGAAAAACTTATGTCAGAATATTTTGGTCATAAAAGAAATAAAGTCCTGTGACACAAGTGGCAGCAATAGATGCAATATTTTCTTCGTTTTGACTTTCGATAGCGTGTATCATAACTATACTAAAGCCAAACTCGATTGAGAATGCTTGTCAACAAACAAATTAAAAATGAAGGTAGAAATCACTAGTCATTTTACACCTAATTTTTGTAGTTAACTTGTTAATGACGAATTCATGACAATAAATTAGATTAGTAAGCTTAAAACTAATTAATATATTCAATATTTTTTAAATAGGATTTTATAAAAAAACAAAATGTAATTTTAAATTTATTAGGCATTCAATGTGTTGCATTTTCTACCTTCATTTTTAATTTGTTTGTTGACAAGCATTCTCAATCGAGTTTGGCTTTAGTATAGTTTTTAATTTTAAGGGACTACCCGAAATGCCCGAAAACTTATATTTTACTCAAATATTAAGAACGTCTCATAATTAGTGAGGATCTCCTAAGCTTAAAATTCGTATATTCCTAAGATTAGTGCTTCTAATGGCCCGAGTTTTTTTATAGGTAAGTCAGTTAATAGAATAGAAAATAATCAATCTATTTATAAAATTCCGTATTTCCTCCGAAGTACGAATTAGTATGGTAAATATTATGCTGAAAAATAGATGTTAGTTAAAAATTTTAGTTATCTTGGTATAGGTATCTTTGATGTAACGAGTATGAGTCACGTTTATACCGGTGTCACAAAACTCACGTTCAGTTAGTTGAGCAACTTGGTGTCTCGCCAAGAACAATTTGTGTGGCGATAATTGCTTGGCTTGATTGACAATGGGATGCAATTTGACTATGAAAAATATAATATGTTTACATGGCCGCCTTTGATTTGATATGTCATTGAGCTTGTTATGATAAGAGACTGACGAATGTTTGTTTCAAATATAATGTTCCACCTGATGTTAAAGAAATACGTTGCTGATGCTAAATGTACATCTTCTAAGCGAGCTTGCTCCCATCTGCATCAATGTTAAAATATAGAACCATTTTATTACGTTGTGCCGGATCGCCCAAACATGTGGACAGGTCGATAGCCTGCGTCACGACTATCGGGCTCACACATCTGGGAATCGTTATTTTCTACCGGATTGTGATATAATACGACTCGTTTTTATAATACGAGATCTTTTGCACCCACACCGTATTTAGTAACAAATATTTTGCACATAATTTAAATTTAATAAAATAAATGCAACATATCATTAAGTATAATTAAGTTTTTAATTGTTTAAGGCTGAAATATTAGCTTCACTCAACACATTCTTTGTGGAATTTCGATACTTTCTTGTCAGCCTATATAGGTAGGCAGTGTAGTATGCCATTGAAATACATATCTAGCGACGTATTTATTAAAAAACATAATTCTCGTGCTTGTAATTTTTTTTAACACAATTCTTTCAGTGCGATACTAGGCCAAGATGACTCCGTACGAAATGCTGGTTTAAGAGCATATCTCAGATATACCATATTCACCTCTTTCTCTACAGGTAATGATCCTTATTGAAGTTACACATTTATCATTACAGAAGTTAAGTTTTAGTTAAGTTCCGGCAATTAAGATTTATGAAAGGATTTCTCGATACTGCCAGAAGAAAGAGATATGCGCGGGATAAACCGCAGGGCACAGCTACTTTTAATTAACTAGGAACAGTCAATGACTGACGCATGTGTGAACAAGCCCGTACGGACTACGGTTTATCATGTTTGTATAAGTTTAAAGTCACGCCACTCGTGACTGTGTGCGTCGTCGACCGTCGTAAAGCTGAGATAACATTGTTTGTTTTGATTTTATAATACTGAGTTGGACAATTTTCCGATGTCCTTATGCTATGTAAGTATATTTAAAATTATATAGCTAGCTGTGACCAGCCTTTTAATCTACGTAGATTTTGTTCCCATCCAAATATTATGATAAAAAGCTTAAGTCCTAGACGCCTCGTCCAGTTTCGTTCAGCTCTTCTGAAGTTAGAAATGATATACCTACAGTATATCACTCGACGTTTTATCTAGCCATATTTTAAGCATGATCTATTGTCCTTACTCCCCCGAGCAAGTTAAAAGCCTGTGGGTACAACAATAGCCCAGTGAGCAAAGATCACTTACAGGACTTCAGTCAGCCAGTCCCCTTACCCGCAGAGGTGTTAGGATTACAAGAGAGAGATCATCATTGCCAACCTATTGTATAGTGCCAGGCTTCCCTCTTGTAGGATAGTGGATATAGACCCACCATGCTGCTCCAATGGGTTGGCGGGTTTAGGATAATGATGTTTAATTTATTGACGATCACTATCTGGTATCAATGATAATGCAGGGAACCGACCGACCGAGCCACCGGTGTATGGCTCCACCAACTTCTCGACTCTGAGCTTAGAATTTACTGAAAATTTCATATAGAAGAAAGAAAATTTTAGAATGAATTTCACAACCCAGACACGAGGATTTGAGCCCAGGACCTAGTGATTGAGCTACATTGGCTAACCACTTGACCAACGAGGCAGACAGAAAGACAAAATTGACCTACTTCAGAGTCCAATGCGTATTTGTAACAAAATCCACTGGGTTATACCCATTATACATAACTATATTAACGAAATATACCCACGTAATACGGAGCTATTGGTATAACACGTGTGTAGAAGTAAGTATATTTTTATCGGTATAAGGTTCATCGCCTGAGAAAGTAAAGTAAATAATAACAAATTCGTGTAATTTGTATGTGCAGTATGCGCTTGATCATAAAACTATGAGCGTCGGATATTGGCCCTGAATTATTTATGTTCTCGTTGACATTTTATTGTTTGTTCAAACCTTACTTCGAACATATTGATCGAGTGATGTCTATTCATTTTATTCATTAGGGGCCGTTCAAATATTACGTAAGCAGATTTATTACAATTATTTCCCCCCCAACCCCCCTTGTCAGCAAAAGTAAGGAAAGTTCCTACCCCCTCCCCCTATGCTTACGTAAACATTTTTCAATTATAAATTTCATATTTTTTTTAATAATTGCCATAATTATAATTTTAAAAATTAGAAAATTATTTTAGTGTAGAGATTGGATTTTACTGATACAGTATTCAACATGGAGAATTCAGGAATTTTTGCTATTCGTGTAAAAAAATAACTATTGATGACGTAATCATCATCTAGACCCCCACCCCCCATGTCATCAAAAATAAGCAATACACAGACCCCCCCACCCCTCTATAGTGCTTACGTAATACTTGAACGGTCCCTTACTAGCAGTCGCCCGCGACTTCGTTCGCGTGAAAACCTCTTAGGTACCCTTTTAATTTTAAAGACAGACTTTCATATAAAGTGTGCTCTTTCCCCGCTACCCCGCTCAATTTAATTTTTTTATGGTTTTCCGTCAACCAATATCCTCCGTCCCGTCCCGTGTACTAAATGTCTACATTATTGTTAAACATTGTACGATATTACAGTACATTAACATTAACAATATACATGTATTTATAACTTTTAACAAATGCATTAATTTCGACCAAATTTGATTACCATAAAAACGGTTCTAGTGAGTTAATGTTATATTCTGTCGTGGACATTTTTTAGATCATTTTAAGAGGAATAATTCTTTCATACACATATTTTTGGTATCCTGAACCGTTTTCGCAGCGCACGCAACGGAAGCCCTCAAGGATAATTTTATATATATAATAATTTTTCCCGCTTTTTTTCACATTTTCCAACATTTCTTCGCTCCTAATAGGTGCAGCGTGATATTATATAGCCTAAAGCCTTCCTTGATAAATGGTCTATTCAACACAAAAAGAATTTTTCAATTCGAAGCAGTAGTTCCTGAGATTAGCGCGTTCAAACAAACAAACAAACTCTTCAGCTTTATAATATTAGTATAGATAATAATGGTCTTACACAAACAATAAACCTTCGGCTTTTCAATGTGTGTTTACTTACTAGTGACTCCGTAATGGAACGGGATCGTAGTAATGGTTTTGGGCGAGCGCAGTAGCTCTGGCTTGGTATAACTCGCAGTCCCACCTAGGTAGTACGTTTGAGCCGAGGGTATGTCAAAAAGTAATTCTAACGTCCCCCTAACCTAACCTAGCTTCCATATTCGACCCTACGGGCCTACCCTTACTGGCTGTATAATTAAATCAAAAATCAGGGTCAAATCAAAGTTTTCCGAGAAAGCTGCCAACTTCTGATAAAGTTATGGTGAGGAATTAAACTAATATATTATAGACTTTACACTTTTAATTAAAGTTTGTGAGCAATATAATATTTGATTTACGGGCTACGGACAAATCGACGTATCATTAATGGCCGGATAAAAAATTACAAGGCCGCTTTATACAATGCTACCATAAATGTAGATTAAATAACATTGCCTATAAAGCTTTGTTTACACATTCCAACAACTTCAAGTAACTAGTGGTTGATATTTGCTCGTATACCCTCGATCCAAAAGTTGAAGCAATAGGTACTGTAAAATGTTAATGTCTATCCAAACTAAAACATAAAACCTAGTGTAAGGTTTACTTACAACACAACCTCTACAGCGATTTCGCCGACGAAAAACAGATTTCTTCAGGATTTCTGAATCGCGAAGAGTCGAGTCGCCTGGGAACTTTCAATGTAAACGCTGCCTAATCTATTTGAGATATAATAAAACTATTCATGGAAGGATTGCTCCTCTGTATTACAACTATAAAAAGTCCGCGACGGCGCAATCTATCTTGAAAGGATAGCTTTCTATACTCATTCTTTTGTGAAAAATGTGTCACTTATTTTTTGTTTTTTTTTGTGTGGTTGCGCTACATTATTTTGGTCTCGGGCGAAGTCACGAGTGTCAGCTAGTAGTAGAACTATAAAATAAATAAACTCGTGAAATAGGTTAATAATGATGACGATGATGTGTACGTATTGCAGTTGTAAGTCTTGTAACGACGTACGAGTATTTATAGATCGAGTTGGCAACTCACGTCATATATGGGTCGATTATTAATATAATCGGACCAAAGCAATACAAAATAATAATTCAGACACACCTATATAACAACAAGATCACTAATTTTATCCTCGTACGTACAAACTCGGATGTTTTGGCATCGCACTTCAAAACAACAAATGTAAATAAACTCGACGATGCTGCGAATTATTACATTTTATTTATTACTTTCCGTCTCGTATATATTCTTACCTTTTAAATTTATCTGCTGATTTGCCAGACTGCGTACCAACAAGGGACATACTGGGATTGCTTTACGTTTTTGGAGATGAAAATTTTCTCGATTTATACTTCCAAAAGCGATTTCGATTGAGTTTGTACCCACCTAATTTTTTCTTCTCTTTACTACCAACCAAAAGGAGATGGTCCATTTCCGCTTCACTCTTGTACCACATACTTACCATTAAAATGGAAAAAATACAGGGATTTTATCAAAAATAAAATAAGTGAACGAAACGAACTATATAAAACGTTGGTTAAAAATGAAATTCCTAGTTTTTGAGGTATTAAAAGATGGCGTCTTTCTAATATTAGTCTGTAGGTGATAAAGATGCGGTGACATTGATTTGTCAAACTCAATTTTTGACAAGTCTTTTCCGTGTTCCGGGCTTTGTTTTTAGCTATAATACATCTTAGCTATAATAGGAACAAAACTCAATATTTTAATCTGATTATTCAGTAATCCGTTAGGTACCTATACCTAACCAGTAACCATCAAATCAAATGGACCATATCTGAATAAACACTGACAGTATAGGTCAAAACACCATCAATCCGCCACCTGGAGAATATCTACCATAGATAGTATAACTTATCTAAGATCCGCCATGATTATACGTAAAGTGTTGCATTGTTTTGGAGAGAGTAAATAATATTTCGCCTAAATAAAAGTGAATTCAGAGATTTGGCTAATCAAAACTAGATTATTAATACATTTAGTTTTTTCAACTCATGTACAGATAGTGAGTCTGTTCTATACAATTTTGGACCATCTCCTTTACCAAAATGGAAGGATTGACAGACCAAGATTTATTAGTATTCAGCTGGAGAGACTTCCAAACACTACGCCGCCTGTACCCAGCAGTTTCAGGGTTACTGAAAAATATTGAATTTTCTTCAAGAAACTCGTGGGCGTCGGCTAGTGTGTGATATAGTTAGTGCACCTAGGGTGCATTACGTGCAGAGTGACGTAGCAAGTGACGTAGGCCTTAAGATCTACAAGTAATTATTATGTTATCATCTGAAGCCATACCTCTTACTAGTTTACGTCGGTTAAAGCGTACACTCAGGATCAAAAAATCGTAGGTGCTGAATATGCTAGATTGAATTACTATATAGACGTTTCGGATGGCATTTATGACATTATGAAAGTTTAGGTTTTTGTTTTAGTAATAGGCACATTCTATAACTGAAGGGTGCTTAAGTTAATTGAAACGTATATAAAGTCGGTGCCATCCAAGATTTCCACTTTAAAGACTTAACCTAAAACCTTTACTTTGTCAAATAAATTTTCTTAAACTTGGATGGCTCATGACACCGACATTCTAGATATGGTTAAGTAAGTGAAAGTAACTAAAAATAATGCGATTATTTTTTACTTTTTAGTGCATTTTGAAATCGGTTTTATCTTTTGTTAAATTTGGCATTGCAAAAATTGGCACCTAAAATAATTTGAAGTAGAAGGTGCAATGTTTTTGACACTGAGTGTACAACGTGTTTTATAATTTTATGCAGTGATAGCCTTTCGTTTACGTCAATTTATATTTGTTTATAAAACATCATTATTAATATAATCTACATACAAATAAATTATCCAAACACGAGAATGTTAACGATATTTAAATCTCAGGGGATTTTTGTATTGTTGGATTGTTTTATTTTGATTATAATTATATGACATCTTAAATTGCCCGAAGCGTAATTTGAATCAAAAACATTGTTGAAATTAATTCAACAAAAATATTTTAGGTTGTATAATTATAAAGTTAGGTACCTACATTGATAAGAATACTTAATTTAATTGTAGTGTTTTCACTGTTTTGTTTTAAAATGAGTCCAGTAGTAACAGGTGTACCCTACTTAATTTATAATAATAAACATATATTTTAGCCAAAAATATAATTGTGAACAGGTAGGTATTCAAATGGAAATAGGAACTAGTAGTAGGTAATGTAATAATTATACCTTTACACTGAATTTTTTATTCTTCTGAACTCTTTAAGAATTCTAAGCCCGGAGTTGGAAATCGGCAGTGTTACACATCCATCTCGGAGATTACACTAAGTCGTCAGTTCCAGTAATTATCTGAAAGTAATAACTATCCCCTGTAAAAATAGACTGGTCATAATTAATTGGGTACTTTGGATGTTTGTGATATAATTAGGAAGTAAACAGTCAAAGGGCTTACCCATGTCACGTAGGCTTCATAGGACGGAAGTGCGCGAAGGTTGCCGTGTGGTAAACAGCCGAGGTGTTATGGAAAAACACCATGGAAATAAAGTAACTACTTTACCAAATATTCGTTTTATGGTTATTTTTTAAATGTATGTATGTATGTATGTAAATATAGTACATGATTAATACCTACTGACGTGCTTCGTTACTATCAGCCCATTAATGACCCAATACAGGGTCAAGCCTTCCTTCTTGTAGGAGAGGAAATGTAGAGCGTAGATCTTAGACTATGACAGGCAATATTGAACGCACAACCACCAGGATGCACCAATGCGTGTTGGCGAGCTTCGGGTGATAATGTTTAATCACTATCAGATGTTGATGATAGTGACCGGGACCAAAGAATTTACTAAAAACTTTTGGAAGAAAGAACCCAGGATCTCGTGGTCGAAGCCACTTACAAGTCAATGTCGTTATGCTTTCTTTCAAGTATTTATGTTGCCATGCAATATTACTGTGTAGTGAAGGCTGTGGTAAGTGCAAGATATTTTCAAACTATGCACTTTGTTTATTGACTCTACCTACTTATTACTACTTTACGGTAATTCCTTATGAATAAAAATTAAATTCATGTTTATTTTATTGCATAAATCGACGATTCCGGACCCCACAGTCTCTACCTTCACCTTGAAACTGGAGCATCTCTAAGAGGTGTCGCCTCTATAATTTCAGAATGAATTACGTGAATCAATTATATATCGTTAGTACAAAAAATTAAGCAAAAGATTAAAACTAAAGCTGTGAATTTTCCAATCTATTATTTTTTGCGTGCATTTTTCATTTAGTTACAAAGACGTCGGTAATTGCAGCGTATTACTTATGCATGCATAATTGCAGTAACAACCCGATAATAATTATTGACACCGCGATAATAAAAATTGCAAATGGGGCGAGTTTTTGTTTCGCAACCCGTCCGAGCTGATCGAGCGTTACTCACTGTGCAATTTGCATACGACTTCCTTTTGAATTTGGTGAGACGTGTAAGACATGATTTATCGTCTACGGCATGGGACACTTACAGGAATCTGTTAGGATTTAATAATTTTAAGAAAAGTTTTGTGTCGTCTATAAGGTTTGATCTTATATATGTGAAAGGTTTTTACTGCCATCTTAAATTCAATCTTAACAATTTTAATAGATACATCGTAGGGTAGGCCTGTGTAAAGGATGATTGAGATTTTATTTATGTAAACAGCCACCTTAAATCTTCCAAAGTTTATCAGAAGTCAATAATAAATAAAAGGTTCCGATGAATTGAGAACCTCCTTTGTGAAGTCGGTTATAAATATTTATATTCAATTTACATACTTTCGCAAGGAGATAAGTTAGTTTGTACATCTTTAAAGTTTCCTTGTATACTTTGGGGTCAGGCAATTGTCGGTCTTGCTGTGTCTTCATTATCAACACTAGAGACTTTTGGGGTCGTGATTACTTTCAAGATCCCTTGTGAACCCTATATGGCTTGCGTGCACACAGTAGGTGTGGGTACAGGTACAATCTCATAATAACATACCCTGAAACTGAAAAAATCATGGTACGATCCGTATCGTGTCGTACTCGTGTCGTTATCCTAATAGTCGACTGAGATAGGTACTAATAACGATCGTTCAAAAAAAGGAATTTTACAGGTGACTGAGTCGAAAACATTTCATTTAACACCACCGGCGGTTTAACATTTCTAGTACTATTTGCTCGTTACTTAGTTTCATTAGCGATTTCACGTAAAGTGGAACCAAAATAAAGATGTATCACGACATGCTTTTCAACAGATTTCCAATATATTGGAAGCCGGCTAGCATCTATATACGACTTTTTTTATTTTCCCTTAAAAACCTTGGGACAGATTAGTTGGAAAGTTTCAAACTCTATAACTTACATTGTAACATTTTGTGTTTCGTAAATATAGAACACAGAAATTATGTTTTTGATCATTTGAACAAACGTTGCCTATGTGCTTTCTCAGGCTCTATATTATCTCTGTACCAAATTCCATTTAAATCTCAAAAGCGCACAAATCGCGGATCCGCGTACGTTCGCTAGTTTTACATGAAAAAAAATTAAGATTACACCGATCTATCAACGTGTTCCAAGGCGTTATTTTTTTCGTAGAAACAATTTCGACAGTGATTTGTTTGCTGAAGTAAATGTTTGCGGTTGACAAAAAGCTACGGCGTAGTTTGACTGAAAAATCATTAGCAAATGAATACGGAACAGGGAACAATTTTCGTAATACAACCTTGTGTAACGTTGTTTACTTGTTTACATAAAAAGTGTTTACATTATTTTTTGTGTGATTGAATATTATATGTTGCATTTTTGTCATGCTTGCCAGGTTGTTAGTTATACTATTCCTAGTTTAATAATAGGTTTTGATCCCCGACGTAAAAGAGTTGTGTTATAAGTTTGACGTATATGTGAGTAGATGTATGTCTGTATCATGGTTGTTAATAAATTAATGGACACTTCACTTCATAATATATTTTTTGTTTGAAATCTAACGTCATCGAAATCTTGGTTACGATGAATATCTGTAGAGTAAATTCAAAGATATTAGCAATACTCTATTATGGTGGAACGAACTTCTGGTATAAAAGTCTTGCTAAATTGAGCGTCGGAATTTTCAAAATTTTAACCCTTTGAAAAACTTAGAAAATGCTAACGTTTTTATGTCATATCGTTATACATGTAGTTCCGAATATAGTCATATATATATTTTTTATCAGTTTCAAGTTTGCCCTTGACTGCTATCACACCTGAAATTTAGTCATGACGTAATCTAATATGGAAGCGGGCTAACTTGTTAGAAGTAGGATGAAATTCGCATCTCTTTCGGTTTCTACACGACATCGTACCGGAACGCTTAATCGCTTGGCGGTACGTCTTTGTCGGTAGGGTGGTAACTAGCCACGGCGAAAGCCTCCCACCAGCCAAAAACCATATCTATACGTCTAAAATTATTAGGATTGTAGGTAACACTTTTCGTTTTTGCAGAAAAGGTTTTTGTCAAACAAATTGGAAGTGGTTTGAATTCTTTTAAAAAAATATCTCTTAAATAAACAGTTTCACAGTGCTAACGTCAACTGAACGACATCAGACAAAAGGACACAACGGCGCCGTTATCCGTAAAAAAAGAGCAAAAAATTTATAATAGACGAGGAAACTCTGTGTTTAGGTTTAATAATATAAAAGTATCTAATAGAAAAGATCAGGATCATTGAAAAGAAAAAAACAGTACAATGGTACCCACCTACCAAGGAGATATAAAAGGAAGGAAAAATAAAGTTAACAATAGGATGGTTTGAGAAAAAATACCTGATAAATAAGTGACTTTACTTTGAACATTAAAAAACTAGATAAGTAAATATAATTGTACCTAAATCCGTTAAAGTTAGATGCCTTTATTTTTGCCACATGCATTTTGTATACTTTTTCCTACGCCTTGGAGAAGCTTATCATATACTGTGTGGCTAGTGTAAGATTTTACCGCGTCGATATCGAGAACGGTAAACGCAAATTTTACATGACACTGACATTCACCCGTTTGAGTTTTCTCTCGATACTGCCAGGGGCGCTGCATCAATTCCATATAAAATTTGACTTTACGCGAATGTGAAGTTTTGTTGTTTTGGTGAAAGCCCACACTAGGCACTCTGTTTCATTTCATAGGTGTGGTTACCAGTAAAATGACAGACACATGGGGCTTTAGCATGCAGCCTCGGTTTGAACAGCGTATAAAAACACTTTAGCAGTAGTACAGCTATTAGAGATATAGCTTTTAGCCCGAAGATGAACCATAGATGCCTACGTAATTTACGGCATAAGAGGTTTAGCTGTTTAGTCTCAGTTTGGTAGACATAAAACGACATTTTGTTGGATGTGCTCTTTCGCTGCCTGCATGATTTAAATGCCTGTATAAAACTTAGCTAATAATCCTCCATCGGTAATCGAACAAAAAGCTGTTAGCTAATTACGCATACTACACAAAATATCGCCTGATCTAGGATCGCTGACGCAGCCGGCATCATCGTAAACAAGGCCGTTGAGTACGTGCTCGCGGTAACGAAACACACCCTCATTCATCTCGATAAGATGTACCCATTTCAGAAATGTTCGTATAACATAACCCATTGTCGGTAATCTGGTTAAAAGCTACTAGTTAATTATGTAAAAAAATCTGACCGGTGTTGTACTACACCGCTGCACTGTAGCGGGTAGAGTCGTTGTCATAAACAAAGCCATTGCGTACGTG
This sequence comes from Mycalesis mineus, assembly GCA_034621355.1. Lineage (NCBI taxonomy): Eukaryota > Metazoa > Arthropoda > Insecta > Lepidoptera > Nymphalidae > Mycalesis > Mycalesis mineus. Next base: position 16,164,245 of record CM067887.1, on the reverse strand, counting down.
CTCGTGGCAACGATGCACACCCTCATTATTCTCGAAAAGATTTCCCCATTTCAAAAATGTTCGTAAAACAAAACCTTCCTTGGATAATCGGGTAAAAAGCTATTAGTTAATTACGTAGATTACACCAAACTCCGTCCGGTCTGTTATCACTTGGGCCGGTAGCGTCATTGTCGTAAACAAGGCCGTTGCGTACGTGCTCCCGACAACGCAGCGCGGCCTAGTTCTTCTCACCGCCGAGACGTTGCCAGCTAATCTGTTTCGGTCGTTTTGTAATTAAGGAAATGCAAATGCGTTTATTATTTAACCGTTTCATCTACTATCGTTTAATGAAACCTCAATTATGAGTTAAAATATACGTACATATTATAATACAAATAGTAGATACGACACGGTGTTAAAAGCTCTTTTTATATTTACTGAGTTTCGTTACTAATTTGGTATTAATTTCATAAGGGTTGCTGTGAAAATAATAAATTGTCATTTTTAAATAAGTTATTAATACAAATTGACGCATTTATGATGTCATAAATTTTCACCAGAACCAACTGTAATGTGTCTTTGATTCCATAGCTTCAAATCAACGAGTAGATTCCTCTACCTACATCCTTACTAATATTACACAGGCGAAAATTCGTACTACTGAATGGATTTTCATGAAACTTCACAAATAATAAGTTCCCATAGGTATCAGAACAACACACAGTCTCCATTTTATCCCGAAATTCCCACGGGACCCTCTAGTAATAAATAAATTGAGAAATAATACAGAAACATTTTTTTTTATCAAGTACAAGTTGGCCCTTGACTGCTGTTATCACACCCGATGTTAAATGTTGGTGCAGTCTAAGATGGAAGCGGGCTAACTTATTAGGAGTGGGACGAAAATCCACACCCCTTTCGGTTTCTACACGACATCGTACCGGAACGCTGAATCGCTTGGCGATACGTCTTTGTCGGTAGGGTGGTAACTACCCACGGCGAAAGCCTCCCACCAGCCAGACCAATACAAATTACGAAAAATCTCAATCTGCCCCGCCGGGAATCGAACCCAGGACCTCCGTCTTATAAATCCCCCGCGCATACCACTGCGCCACGGAGGTCGTCAAAAGCTAACTTACTCGTATCTTTATAACTATTAAATCATAATAAAATAAGCTTGGGTTTAAACAGTCTCCAGCCGTTCACACTCCTGCATTTCTACTACGTCCGATACTGAACCCAATGTTATATTTTACTTAAATATCTACCTCATATTGCCGAACCCAGGTGCTCCGCGGACGGGGAGGTTATGGCCCTTCGATACTACTTCGATGTTATGAAGTCAGGAACTGCCTGCTATCTTTTGCGGCGTTACTTTGTGCATACATTTTTATTTTAGGTGTCCGCCACCTCCAGTACCACGGGCTCTAGTTATTTCCCACGAGTCAAGGGAATGAAGGGAGTTAAGTTCTTCTTCTAGTGGGCCATTAAAATATTCATAAAACTATTATGACCTTAAGCCCGCCAACCCACACTGGAGCAGCTTGGTAGGTGTAAGCTCCAGATATTTCTTACAAGTCAGGGAGTCAGGTTCTTCTAGTGGGCCATTCCTTTCCAACAAAAAAAGAGTCATCAAAATCGGTTCATAAACGACGAATTTATCCGCGAGAACACAAAAAAACATTCCCCTCTTTCTGACGCAGTCGGGTAAAAAAAACTAGCTAAGAACACTCCTCAGACTTATTCCTATAAGAATATGTCATCATATCGGGAATCGGCCAAGCCATTTGGAAGTTGTAGGGGAACAAATAAATAGTGCGGACAGACAGACATACAGACAGACAACAATAATTTATAGCATTTCGCAGAAATGCAATAACATTTGGATTGATAAATTGTCTGTTGATGCGGGATTTTGAAATAATATTCCGATGTCTTAAAATCATTTTATTCTTTCATTAATCTTTTATCTACCGCCGCATCGGAAAAAGCAGTCCGTGCCGAGAAAAGACGCGGCCAGGAAAACTCGACACATGCTCTTTTGCACTTACATATTAGGTACATAGACACTTTATGTTACAATAATCATTACACTAAAAATATGCATACTTTGTAACAATATAAAGAACAGTAAGTTACACTACTCGCGACAATTCTGACATGTCAATTCTTACAATTTATTTTAGACCTGGAATCAAGTCCTTTTAGTTATTAGATCATCTGGCGGTCGACAGACATTATCTTACGTTACCATAGACAATATTGTATAGTATTTATTGTCTATGGTGACAATTCTAATATTTTAAAATGCTAACACGTCAAAACATGAAAATCACTCCATCATTTTGGAAGTTGGTTAACATTACACAAAACTTTATGACTTTGTTTTTCTATTTTATCTCGATACACTTAAGTTCGTTATCAGTCACTATATTGGAATAAACTGTTACATAAAAATGTATTATCAATGATTAATTGATAATATTACGACTTCACTACTTTGATAACCATACGCAACAACACACGCAGCTGTTAGTCAAAGTCCTGGGTTCGATAAGTCGAGAAATGAGATGGTATTTATTATATGGAGTATTGCCCAAATATCCTCCCATAAGTCATTTGAAAAGTAATTTATATATTATAGGAGAAACTATGTGGAGCTTCGACTCATCTCACTGCTTCAATATGGGTTGGCAGGTTTAACGTTTGAGTCATTCACATTTCAATCGATAAGATGTTAATAATAATTACCGCAACCGACAGCCAAATCGCTCAGGCAGCAGGCGTGAGTGAAATGGAACTAAAAACGTCATTCTATACTTCTGACTCACTAAGCTGAACACAAAAAAGTCACCCTAAAAAAAGAAAATTTATAAATTTGAAAACAATTTTCCTTTTTTACGGAAGACCATTGAATATAACTGCGAAATAACTCCAGTTGCGTACTAAACTCAAAATATCGTGCCCAATGGTTACGCTTACGTTTGACGTCAAAGCTTTAGTAGTTACCTTAAAACCTAACCTTAAAAAACTTTAAAATCTAACAATTTTATTTTTTGCTTATTTTTTGGAGTTATTTTGACGTACAGCATTGGCGTCACAGAAAAAGTTCAGTTTGCGCGATCAATTATGTAACCCCTCTTATTATTTCTTTTTTTGGTTATTTCTAGTGACTTTCCCTTTACGCTAACATTAAGTACGTAAGCTAATTTTATTCATTATTCAATCCATACAAGTACTCGTTACTGAGTGTTCTACATGCATTACGACGTGATATTTACCTTTGGAGTAGAGTCGTGTTACTGGTGTCTTGGAGAGTAGGTACGCTGGGACGTCGGTTCTGGTCAGTGTCACTATCACCCATAACTATTAAATTAAAAATTTAAAAAACCCCCGACCCAAATAAAGTTTGGTCATTCTTCAGCAAAAATATAAATCGGTTTATCTTTTATATTCCGGCATTCCAGGGTTTCATATGCCACATCCCATTTCCAGCATCAGGTCTTCGTCAATTAGAAACATGAAAAGAACCAGTCAAGACAAATTCAACGAGCCCAAACTCGATGGGCTTACTAAAAAGGTAGACCTGGGTTACGTCTCCTACCTTCGAGGCTTATCATCAGACCAACTCAGTGGTTCTAGAAGACATTAGTGTTTCAAATGTCAGATCACACGCATGCTTTCAAGCAAACTGAGCGTGTAACATTTCTATCACACCTAACAAACGACCTGAAAACCTTGAAGACCTGAACCATTTCCGCCAAACTTAGCTAAGAACGCTTTCAAACAAAAAAACCGCATTAAAATCGGATCATCAGTTAGGGAGTTACGATGCCACAGACATACACATACATTTACACAGACACGTCAAACTTGTAACACCCCGTAGTTTTTGCGTCGGGGGTTAAAAATCTGTCAACACGCAGTTGAGTGGAGCGGATCTATATCCTAAACTCCATAAATCCCCTCTCGTATAAGGCGGGAGGCTGGAAATTGATGAAATGGAAATCAGTTCAGTAGTTTTTAGTGTTACGCGATCCATTGAACAAAATGTTTTTGATTCTTGTTTAGTAACATTAGCATCTGGTTGACCAAGCTTTGCTCGGTATTTTTTTGGAAGTTACGAGTAGGTAGGGTAGGGATAAGGTGTTAGATGTCGATTATCCTACTTTCGATGAAACAGTTGTTAGTCACTCCATAAGTCAAAGCTAAACGATAGTGAGAGTGAATGAGTGAATGACGTGGCTCGCGCAAACACACACGAGTATATTGCACAGTACCACGCACACACAGGTGGTATCGGTATATTTATTTACAACACTAGACAGGGAGGGAGAGAACGCCTCTCATTCACGAAGGGTGCGGGGTCGACGACCCCGTAGCCTCGCGGCCGTTGACCATCAGCTGTTGCGGTGTGACCTACTTCGCTTGCACATTAATGCTGATCGTCCATTACATATCTATCGAGCCGCATGCGATTAAGATTTTAATTTTTCGGCGTAACTTATTAAGATACGGTTAGTTATGCACTTTCTAAAAATAAATAATAAAGATGTGAACATTTCTCAATAATGTCAAATATTATTGGAGGATATGTAAAACAATGTAATTTTTTATGACAAATTAGTAAGTTAGTTTAGAGAGAGTGCAGACATAAAAGTTGGTAAATAAAAAGTATTCAGCTTATATACTCGAATATCAGTAAGACGAGGTCTAAGAGAGGAAAAGAAGTTACAAAAATTATTTACATACATACATATAATGAAGAAAACGATCATAAAGAAAATGATATAATCTAGGATACTGTAATTGTTTTACGAAATGTTAGTCATTGGCGCTATGTCACCTGATATTAAATGACGATACAGTGTAAGAAAATTGCGTACCGAGTCTACAATCTATCACGCGATTATGGTTGAATATATCTTGTCAGAAATCTTATCTTATCTTTATCAAAAAATAATTGATCATGCAGTAGGATATTATTGTGTATTTTATAACTAGTGTCGAGTACCTTTATGTATTTATCGATCAATTTAATGGAGCAATCGTATTATGAACCATTTTAATAATAAGGGCTTAGGTTGATATCATTCCTCTAATTAATACCTACCTATCTGAATCAGGGCCAGTACTTAACTAAGGCCTGATCGTTAAAATCATAATCTATACTTATATTAATGCATAATACGTTTTTAAAAGACCACCAGACATATATTTTTGTTACAAAAATATGAAGACTGTAAGGATTTTTTAAAACTTTACAATGTGAGTTCCAAATTCGTCTTTATTTCTCTTTTTAACATAATCTCTGTCGTTAAAAGTATAACAGTATTTAGTTAAATGAGAGATAGAAGCGTATTTTAAAAATATTCAGTCGAATTATAAAACATGGGTACACTTAGTTTTGCTGAAGTGCTGCGGATGCGTCACATCCAATTAAATTAATGTGCTTTCAGCATTACAATTGGTTCGGAGTGTCCGCCCTTATGGCAGTAGTAATAAAGGTGATAAATAGTGCATAGTTGTTAATACATAATGCACAAGTTGACGGTGCGAGGCCTATTATATAAATCTTCCACTCATTAGAGTTGTACACGTGACTGTTGGCCTTAGATTTGCTGGTCGTATTACGTTTAAATTATATTATAGATTGGTCCAATTATGGATATTTTATATACAGATTAGGTAGGATTATCTCTAAATCAGGATTTGAATAAATACTATGCACTGAAGCAATGTAACGCTCTTTCAGCGTCGATTAACATATAATGTCAACACTTGATGGCGTTTCACTTTCATAGTAGCTTCCCATTGAACGCTGAAGCTACATAATCTAACCACTCTACCGACGAGGCAGTTAGATGCATAGCGAAGATAGTCCAATATTTAGTATATGAGGCTTTGGACCACAAGATCCCGAGTTTGAGTCTCGGGTCGGAATTTTCAAAGAAAGAGAATTAGGCATATCATATACCTAATTGAGCTTTCATTCTTTGAAAACCGAAACTCTGGGTAACAGTCTGCCTCCCTCGGAGTTGGAAAGTTGGTGGTTTTACACCCCGGTGCTCAAAAAGCACTTTAAAAAGGCATTGGTCCCGGTCATTTTCATTAACGTAATATGATAGTGAACGCTAGAAAATAATAAAAAACTTCATCTCCCTAAGCCAGCCAACCAGCATTAGAGCGGCGTGTTGAATCTAAGCTTCAAACTTTCTCTTCTAAGGAGCAAGATCTGTGTAAGTAGTGGGGCATTGAAATAAACGAATTATGAAAACGACGATGATCACGATTTTGAGTGCTAATTAACCGACTTCTAAGTATACAATATGGGTCCTTGTAGGTTGTATGATAGGTCACTTCAAGTTGAGTGGATCTCAGAAACGATAACAATTGACACACATGTAAATAATTACTGGTATCTTAGTCAGTCAATTGTTTGTTGCATGTGATTATATTTGTACTTCTACATCACGTTTCAGCTCTCAAGGTGAACTTGAACTCATGCCGCTAGGTCATCTAAACTTTATTTTTTAATGCCTTGGATTCTAATCCTTTGTCTATAGATTTTATGTATAGAGGCTGTCTCTGTGTTAGTGCTTAAACTTGACGCCTACAAATCATGATGATCTAGGTTCGAGATTTGCGTCGGATCGGTCATTATCATTGACATCTGATAGTGATCGTTGCTAACATAAATTATATAATTATATACTATAAGTATATAATTATTATAAACTAGCGGATGCCCACCAACTTCTTCAACTTCACCAGTTATATAAGTATTTTTGAAGCCAAAGCATAAAAAAATTAAAAAAATATCCGCATATTAAAATGTGGCAGATCAACGCTTAAATCTATGCTATACCTAAGGAGGTCTGGCCATGTTTTGGGCCAGTGTTTTATTGAATTCGTCAGGATACTTGCCTACCCGTCTTTGTTTATAAATAAGACCCCTTTCCCCCTTCCCTCTTTCCTTATTCCGTCCCGGGCGTGATTACGCTGTCGCGAGGCGCTGCCAAAATGTCTGGCGTACAATTGTTGATGTATTCGTATCTTCGTTTATATGAGCCCTGATACGTGTTATGAGATATTGTACAGTTACACTACTTAAGGAAGACGGTTCCGCGTTGGATGTAGTAGTAATGACAGCATAAACGTGTTCGTGTGTGTAAATTAAGGAATGTCAGAAGAGCAGAAAAACATTTTTAACATTTTTTGAATGACACAGGGTTGGGTGTAGCATCGATCGGAAAGCTGATAATCATACTAATATTATAAATAAAGGCGTACTTATATTACGGGAGTGAAACCGCGGGCGTCTTCTAGTAATTGCGCTTGTCAAACTTAAGACAGTACTTCTTACAGTAGTGTGCACAGGGTATTTGATCAGGGTAAGCTTAAGGAAGACCAACTACAGAAGATACTACAAAAGAAGATTTTTATTTAAAAAGTCTTCTTAAGTGGTAGATATGCAATGAAACTAATTTATGTCCGAAGTGCTTACTGTAACAAGCATCTTTAACTATCATTACAAGATAGCTCTTGAGTTTGCCATTGGGGTGTAACTAGCCACGGCCGAAACCTTCCACCAGCCTGACTGCCTGAACTAAACAATTCAGAAAATCTTAATCGTCACAATCGGAAATCTAACTCAGGACCTACCTCTTATAAATCCACCGAACATACCACACGCTTACGATCTTCTGAAAGTAGAAGATCGTTTATGTGAGCCCAGATAATACGTCTTATGAGATATAGTAACATTAAACGTTATCTGCAACTAACCCACTTGTCCGCTGTACCGAGCCAAATGTTCATGGTTCACTTAATTGATTGATACTTTTATGGATTACCTAGTACTAGCGAACTTAGATTACATTGTTTTGGATAATATAAAATATGTAAAAATTTATTTTTTGAAACTTTATTCTGTAAGAAATTAAAATATAATAAAACCAATTAGATTGATCAAATAAATAAAAAGTTATACGCATTTGAATATGTCTGATTAGACAGAGACAGCCATACTGTGATGTGACGTCACACCACAGTATCGCCATAGCAGCTTAGTACAAATATTCGTTTTGCGAGAAAAGGACAGAAGACCCCTTCTCCAAACATTTAAGTGGCTGTAACTTTGCAGATCTTTATTAGATTTTTGTTATTTTTGCAGCGTACGTTATTATTCCTCACCTTAGTCTATAATCTATATATATAAAACTCTTCCGTTACTGAGTGATGTACTGACTGAATGACTGACAGACAACGCACAGCCGAAACTACTGGTCGTAGAGAGCTGAAATTTGGCACGTATATTTGTTAGGTGGCGTAGGCAACCACTAAGAGAGGATTTTTCGAAATTCCCCCCCTAGGGGGAGAAAATGGGGGTAAATTGAAAATTTTAATTTCTTAATGGATTCACTTGAAACTTTGTATGTAGGTTCCACCAGTTACGCAAGTGACCACCAAAAGAGAGTTTTTGGAATTTTTTTCCCCCTAAGGGGAGAAAAGGGGGTGAAGATTTTAATTTCTTGATGGATTCACTTGAAACTTTGTATGTAGGTTCCACCAGTGAAGCAAGTGAGCATTGAGCGAGGAATTTTGGAAATTTTCCCCCTAGGGGGAGAAAAGGGGGGTAAACTGAAAATTTTAATTTCTTAATGGATTCACTTGAAACTTTGTGTGTAGGTTTCACCAGTGAAGCAAGTGAGCATTGAGCGAGGATTTTTCGAAATTCCCTCCCTAGGGGGAGAAAATGGGGGTAAATTGAAAATTTTAATTTCTTAATGGATTCACTTGAAACTTTGTATGAAGGTTCCACCAGTTACGCAAGTGACCACCGAAAGAGAATTTTTGGAATTTTTTTTCCCCCTAAGGAGAGAAAAGGAGGTGAAGATTTTAATTTCTTGATGGATTCACATGAAACTTTGTATATAGGTTCCACCAGTGAAGCAAGTGAGCATTGAGCGAGGAATTTCGGAAATTCCCTCCCTAGGGGGAGAAAATGGGGGTAAATTGAAAATTTTAATTTCTTAATGGATTCACTTGAAACTTTGTATGTAGGTTCCACCAGTGAAGCAAGTGAGCGTTGAGAGAGGATATTTAGAATTTTTTCCCCTAGGGGGAGAAAAGGGGGGTAATTTGAAAATTTCAATTTCTTAATGGGTTTACTTGAAACTTTGTATACAGGTTCCACCAGTGAAGCAAGTGAGCACTGAGACAGGATTTTAATGCACCGATTTTAGCGCGTGACCTGCGGTCAGGTTAAGGCCGCCCTGCTATCAGGGAATTGTTCTGAATTACGTCCTGCGCCAAACAACTATGCCAATTTCAATTTTAATGTAGAATCAGCAAATCCCCAAATTTTCGCGCGCGATTCGGTCGTGCCAGTCTCCTGTCTTGAGCCACAGATTTGCTCTCGCACTCTTTCGTACCCTGAGCTAGAGCTCAACGATGTCCCGTACCTTCCTGAATTTTTATGGGAAATCCGTTAATGCACCGATTTTAGCAGGCGACCTATGGTCGCGTTAAAGCCGCTCTGCCATCAGGAAATTGTTCTGGATTACGTTCTGCGCTCGACAACTATAATGCCCCCATGCCTATTTCAATTTCAATGTAGAATCAGCAAATCCCCAAATATTCTCGCTCTCTTTTGTACCCTGCCTTGCACCAGAGCTCTACGATGCCCCGTGCCTTACTCATTTTTATGTGAAATCCTTTAATCCAACGATTTTAGCACGCGACCTACGGTCACGTTAAAGCTAATCGGCCATCAGGAAATTGTCCTGGATTACGTCATGCGCCAGACAACTATGATGCCCCATGCCTCTTTAAATTTTAATGTAGAATCAGCAAATCCCCGAATGGTCGCGCCAGCCTCCGAGCCACAAGTTTGTATCCGCCTTCTTTCGTACCCTGCCTTGGACCAGAGCTCAACGATGTCCCGTACCTACCTGAATTTTTATGTGAAATCCTTTAATCCAACGATTTTAGCACGCGACCTACGGTCACGTTAAAGCTAATCGGCCATCAGGAAATTGTCCTGGATTAAGTCATGCGCCAGAAAATTATGATGCCCTCATGCCTCTTTAAATTTTAATGTGGAATCAGCAAATCCCCGAATGGTCGCGCACGACTTTCGGTCGCGCCAACCTCCTGTCTCGAGCCCCAATTTGTTTTCGCCTTCTTTCGTACCCTGCCTTGCACCAGAGCTCAACAATGCCCCGTACCTACCTGAATTTTTATGGGAAATCCGTTAATGCACCGATTTTAGCAGGCGACCTACGGTCGCGTTAAAGCCGCTCTGCCATCAGGACATGGTTCTGGATTACGTACTGCGCTCGACAACTATAATGCTCCCATGCTTCTTTCAATTTTAATGTAGAATCAGCAAATCCCCAAATTTTCGCGCGTGACCTTCGGTCGCGCCAGCCTTCTATCTCGAGCCACTGGTTTGCTTTCGCTCTCTTTCATACCCAGTCTTACACCAGACTTCTATGATGCCCCGTGCCTAACTGATTTTTTAGGTGAAATCCGTTAATCTGCCGATTTTAGCACGCGACCTACGGTCACGTCAAAGCCGCTCTGCCATCAGGAAATTATCCTGGATTACGTCATGCGCCAGACAACTATGATGCCCCATGCCTCTTTAAATTTTAATGTAGAATCAGCAAATCCCCGAATGGTCGCGCCAGCCTCCGAGCCACAAGTTTGTATCCGCCTTCTTTCGTACCCTGCCTTGGACCAGAGCTCAACGATGTCCCGTACCTACCTGAATTTTTATGTGAAATCCTTTAATGCACCGATTTTAGCAGGCGACCTATTGTCGCGTTAAGGCCGCTTTGCCATCAGGAAATTGTCCTGGATTACACCCTGCGCCAGACAACTATGATGCCCCCATGCCTCTTTCAATTTTAATATAGAATCTGTAAATCCCCGAATTGTCGCAGGCGTCCAGCCGCGGGATTTTGGCCGCGGTTTTGGTTAAATAAATTATTTAATAATCACAAGGATATTACAGAGATAAGATTTGCCTTTTACAGTGTGTTAATTAGTTTCGGAGGTATTTCAAAATTTCTAAAAAATATAACACTGCCGCTATATCGTCCAAATTATGTTGACCTCCTCCGTGTTATGTTATACGTACTGAATAGGGGTCATTTTGGTACTGATATTCTTTGAGAATTCAATCTTTGAACTTTTCTTTCAATTTATTTGGCATGGCAGACCATGTTTATATAATACACGAAAAAGTTTGTTCGTTTGTTTAAACGGGCTAATCTCTAGATCTGCATGTCGAATTATTTTGTTTATTATGAAAGCTAGACTCAAAAGTGAAACAGACTATTTAATACAAGCTATACACATCAGTTTGCCATAAATACATATTGTTAATGTACTGTAATATCGTACAATGTTTAACAAAAATGTAGATCTTTAGTACACGGGACGGAATGGAGGATATTGCTTCACGGGAAACTATAAAAAAATTAAATTGAGAGGGGTAGCGGGGAAAGAGCACACTTTATATGAATGTCTGTTTTTAAAATTAAACGGGTACCTAAGAGGTTTTCACGCGGACGAAGTCGCGGGCGACTGCTAGTAAAGTAATAAAATAAAATGAGTCAAATAGCCAACTATTGTTACAAATAATGTAATGTATGGTAACTGTCCGGTTACTTTTGTAGTTGGCGATTATTCCCGTAGGAGTCGGCAGAGACCACGTCCCTCCACTTGACGTGGTCCTTGTATACTTCGTTAGCTAGTTCCACTCTCATTAATCCTTTCATACAAGTTCGTCAAATTAAGGTACTCTTGACCTGGCCACTATTTAAAATATCCTGAATTTGGTCCAGGAACATTCACCTAGGTTTTCCCCTTCCAACATTTCCATTCAATCTTACTTTGTATGTATTTGGAACCAAATCGGTAATAGAGATGGTAGGTATAGAAAATATACAGCATAAATGTAACAAATCAATTTGTGATTGTATTATGTAGGCTGCACCTATGACTGATATACTTATGTGGGTTAAAAATTTTTGAAGTCTCACAGAAGGCGTGCATTGAGAAACGATCCACCACTTTCTTCTGTAGCGTAAACGCTATAAACGAAGTGCTAGAGAAACGTCATGATACCACAAAAAACCTGGACTCAACTAGTCGGCAGATTAGTCGGAATCGGCTAGTCAGCTAGTCGGTCAAAATCATAGTCGGCATCGCTGCTTAACATTTAGCCCGTAAAACAACCAGACAAACAAAGGTCAATTAGTTACATAGATTATAATTTTTATAAGGTATGTGAACTCTGAAATAACTCTACAGGATTTTTTGTAGACATTTTTATGAAGCAAAACACCTACTCATTCCTACTGTTTCGAATAAGAAAAAGCTGAAATTCACTTCGAAAAAAGAAAAGTGCACGCCTGTAAGCACCCTCGCACAAAACATTTGGGAAGAAATGAGAATCCCTTCAGACGTTTTCATAAATTTTTCGCGAGCGACTCACTCGTCATTGTTTACGAGAAGATTTTCACGAGAGGGGAGGGCGAAGTGTTGCCGAATTGTCTGAGAGGGATACGAGACCACTCTTAGGTAGGTACCTAGGTTACCTACGCTTGAACCTGCTCGAGTGCTCATATACAAAGAAATCAGGATGATTAGCATTCACAACTTCGGAAACGCTTAAGTAGGTACCCTTTTTATTATTGAATCTCCTTAACAAATATATACAAAAACTAGCTGACCCGGCAAACGTTGTTTTGCATTAAAAATTAAAAAAAAATAGATGAAAATTAGATAGTAGTCGATTCTCAGACCTGCTGAATACGCATACGAAATTTGGTAAAAATCGGTCAAGCCGTTTCGGAAGAGTATGGCAACGAAAACTGTGACACGAGAACTTTATATATTAGATTACTAACTAACTTTTGTTAGCAATACTTGGCACCGACTTCATAGATATGCTTAAGTAAATAAAAATATTATTATAAAAACAAAAAACCCGACTGCTTAGAAGTTATGAACTGAAAAGAGAAAAACAAGGATCACTGTATCTGTATAAAATTCTAAATACTTTATGGTGCTGCAAACAGGGACAAAATATTTTAACCTGCGGGGAAAGAAAGATCTACCAAAACTGCGTTTGTCCCCGCCTGCAGCACCATAAAGTATTTAGAATATTATACAGATATAGTGATCCTTGTTTTTCTCTTTTCAGTTCATAACTTCTAAGCAGTCGGGTTTTTTGTTTTTATAATAATATTTTTATTTGAGACTTTTTAGTTTTAGTTTATGGTATAGAAATGAGACAGTACACTTAGTATACTTTTTGCCATTTTTTGTTAAAAAAGTAATATGAACATGATATGATATTTATATTTTTGAAATGGTCTTTTTACGACCTTTCAATTGGTACCCATATTGCTAAGATAAGAGAAAAAAATATACACATCCCCCCTTTTACAGCCGCCATTTTGAAAATTTATATAGCCTATGTCACTACCACAATTTTGACAAATTCAACGACACCTCACATGTCAAAATCCGTTCAGCCGTTTAGGCTGTAGCGCGTGCCGAAGAAATGGACGTACATACATACATACATACATACATACATACATACATACATACGCTTGAAAAACATAACCCTCCTTCTGACGCAGTCGGGTAATTAAAGCAACTGAATGTCACAGTTATTTATAGTTATTACTTTTTAGTGCGTTTTGAGTCGGTTGTATTTTTTGTTAAAATTTTTTTGTTTTCCAAAATAGAAAATAATGCATAGATTACGAAAATTAATCCTTTTTGACCTTTTAGACCAACATTTACAATAACTTTATGAGTGAACGTAATAAATACTTAGATATAAATAAGTGCTTTAGCCAAATAGGCAATTGACTTCGACTACGTGGAAGTAAGTAGTCGACAGATGATAAATACTCGTAGATACCAGCCAAACGGGCACCGACACACGGCTACCTACGCGTAGGTAGTGAGTACAACGATATAACGATGATAAATAGATACCTACTTGCCCATCCGGGTCCCCTGCTATCTTTGCCCGAACACGAAAATAGCCGTGTGTAGCCTGTAGGTAAGTAGGTATGTAGTCTAGATACCGCGGGTTATCTTATCGACCGACAGCTGCTTGTTGCCGACGAGTCTGTGGAGACTGGTGATTCACCGCGACTTTGTCGAAGTTGTGCGCATTTCTTAAAATCCTTTTATACAATTATTTTTTCAAAGGGAAACAAATGAGCAAAAATTTTCTAAACATTAACTACTAACATTTTTATAAAATAATCTACGTCTAAATTACTAAAGTTCCATCCAAATCGGATAAGTAGTTTTTAAATACTCGCGACGATGTATAATCAGTAGGAACTATTATTATTGTACGTATATCCTCGATTTTCGTAACAATATTTGGATTGGATTGATGATTTAAGGACATCAAATAATTTTTATTTCTGAAAGTTACTCAGATATAATAAAATTTTTTAACAAAAAATAGAACCGACTCAAAACGCACTAAAAAGTAAAAAATAACTGTGTCATTTAGTTGCTTTAATTTACTTAAGCATATCTATGAAGTCGGTGCCAGCCAAGTTTAAGGAACATTTATTTTACATAGTAAAGCAGTTTGTGGGTTCTATGTAACGTCCTTGAAAGTAGAAACCTTGGCTGGCACCGACTTCATAGATATGCTTAAGTAAATTAAAGCAACTAAATGACACAGTTATTTTTTACTTTTTAGTGCGTTTTGAGTCGGTTCTATTTTTTGTTAAAAAATTTTATTTCTAACTTTTTAGTGATTTATCGCCACGTACCGTACTCGTATTATACTGTCATAGTATATTATATGGCACTAGTAGCCAAAAAGCTACCGATACCGAGTCAAAAACCGAAATCATCAGTAGATCCTAACATGAGGACAATGGGACCACCTTGGATGTATGCCCTTTCTAATAAAAAAAGAATTATCAAAATCGGACAACACTGTAAAAAGTTATGCGTGGTCATACATAAAAAAAAAAAACAAATATACGTGTCGAATTGAGAACCTCCTCCGTTTTTTTTCGTCGGTTAAAAAAGTAGAGACACAATTAGAGTACAGTTTGTTTTTTTGTAAGCTAAATCTAAGATAGATTTCCGAAATCACCTATCGTGCGAAGGATAAGTAAAGGTCACCACTGTCCTACTAACCTTTGGGTGAACTAGGTCGCTTCGTCCTTCGATACGGGGGTTAAATTACGAGTACGACATCTATCCTATTAAGCCAGACGATCTATTTTTGGTAAATTGTTTTAGCTCTTTTTAATTTTGGATTATTTTCTTTTGGAAAGGAATTTACTCTGCTTCAACGCAATTTAGTGACCCTATTCTATTAATGATACGAAAAGATTGAAACTTAAGTAAAACTGGCTCATTGCTCCAGTGGTTAGACTATTATTTAAAACTTCGGATTAACAAAGCTTCGAGAAAGATTCGAGTCCTGAATCGGGCTATGGAATGATACTGATTGTCTTTTTTCTTAGAAATTTTTTTAATAAAATTGTAATCCCGGAGTCGGGAAGTTGGTGGTGTTATACCCCCATCCATGCCTCAGAGAGCACGTTAAGCTCTCTCGGTTACTATCGTCAATATCTAGATGATGGTTAAATAATCAAACATTCTCACTCTAAGAGGTCGACATCAAACTCTTTAGGATATACAGATACTGTGTAGGCATCATACGACATCGCATCGTATGATGCTATGAATGTCGTATGTTGTTTTGCAAACTCAGCTATGATAATGAATAACATTGTTATTATTATTGGTGATTAGTTTAACATAAACGGTACCAGCGACATGCTACTGCAAGGGGCAACAACATGCCTTGAATAAAGCGGGTCACGGATTGTAAACAACTGCACTATTGCATCTATGCGGTAGGGTCGCCATTATTATACTAATATTGATACGTGATTTTGACTCCTATAATTAATTCCCCAATATTAAATGGCTATGAGAATTTGGCTAATGCCATTTGTTTCAGAAATGTTTTCCATCTTCGTAACAGACAAACATCGTTATCTTCAGATTGGCCTATCAGATTTTTTTAACAAAAAAATCCTCATTGCAAAACGCTTACTTGTTTAGATTAGACGCTACGACGACATCGAGAAACACATACCTATAAAGGTATTAAAAGTTAAAATGCCAAATTTCCAACGACTGTCTTTTTGACGTCATTGGCAACATTGGTTAAAAAGATAAACCTCATCGTAGCTTTAACATTCTTACACAATATAATTATGTCGATGGTTCATATGTAAGGTTAAGGGTAAGTTACAAGTGTAGTTAAAATAAATATAAAACAAATACTTTTGAAACTATTTGTATAGTGACCCTACATTCCACCACCTCACTCCTCCGGTTCGGAAGGATTCTTACTAAGAAGAGCTGACAGACTCGTCTTTCAGCTATAGAAAATAAGGTTATTTTAATGCCAACGTTATTCAAAGGTTCTTTTTGGACACCCTACTCAGTAATTGCATTCATAGTTGAGAAGTAACAAATGCAAGACAACTCCGTATAGAATAAGCAATGGAGTGCCACTAGGTACCTGCGCAGCAAACGTATGACTCGAACCAATATGTATTAAATATATAAGGTATTATTCTACAATATTCCATTATTCACTCCTTTTATGTGTAGCTAGGGATGTTCGTTGCTAGTTTTATGGCTGTTTTATTTTAATGTTCTTATAGGGAAAACTACGTAATAGGGTATTTAGATCTCTTGTTAAAACAAAATGATAATACCTACTACTTAAATATCAAAAAATTGGGGGCAAATGGGCATAGTTTATTAAAAATACTGAATTTGATATTGGTAATTTTAATAGAACCTATCTATAAGAAATCTAAATGAAGGAGCCAAAAAGTTAAGGCACTATAATTTGTAATGTTGGCAAGAGCCTAACTTTGTGCACTGGCCCAACAAAGAACATCCCTGTGTGGATAAGGTTTATCGGCAACCACACCCTTCATAACAGAAAAATGCTACTTGGCGGCAAAATAAGAATGGCCGTAGAACTTAGCCCATATCTTTTCAAACTTATTTTACCAACCGCCCCATTTGAGAAAGTATTCTGGTAGATAAACTAAACCTTTCACGCGTAGCTTTCAAAGACTTGCTCGTTCAGATCACTTTAAAACACGCCTGGCAACCAACAAGAGATCCTTGAAGAATTTCTGCATACCTACCTCATCTGTGTACATATTTCTCTAGGCACATATTTCTTTATAATTTTTAATTTGAGTTTGGGTTTTTGGTTCTAACTCTCCGGAAAGTCTAAATCCACCACTCAGCCCAATGGGACGTCATTGCCCGAGTTGAGAACGTAGTGCTTAGCAGAATGAACTCTAACCCAAAGAGCTCTAGGTAGGTAGGTAGGTAATACCTAATTGCTGAGTAGGTATTAGATGTTACATAATCACGACGAAAACAAATAGTTACGTAAATTGTAAACATTTGGAATGGAAATGCGTCTCAATGTTTTGTTTGCGTCTGATTACATGTCTGTTTTGAAGTGTTATCTCTTATCAATGTGCTTTACAGTTATTATTAGATGTTATTTCAACTTTGTGTAATGTTATTTCATGTAGGTAATAACAAATATACATTTTAACTTATCTATAACTGTATCTTATTAAGTTACAGTCTTATAGGGTACTTAGCGGACTCACGCGAGTTTGCCAGAATTGAATCAATTTGAGTGGTGTTTCATTGAAACGAAGCACTTGATCAGTATCCGCCAACTATATGTGTGAGCTCACAGGCGATCGCAGGCGACCACAGCAGACCACGTGTCGTAGCGACACTGCACTGCTGTGTTTATTTATAAGGGAACGCCGTGGTGCTCGCTAGCAATCTTATTTCATAGAAATTAATAAATGCCAGTAGTCTGCAGTTGTCGTCTGTAGTCGGCTACGAACTTGCACCTTTAACTAAATACAAATCAGACATCTGTCACCGTTTTTCTCTCTATGTACCAAAAACTAAAATCACCTGGTATAGATAATAGACCGTTTACATTGTTCTAATGCTATTTTATGTCAGCCTACCAGATCTCACAAAACATATCCATGTAAATTAAACGAATGCAATAAAAGCATGCATTTACAATCTGATTATCCGATATCATAGGAAGGTAAGTTCCTAACTCTACATGCTCTTATCGACCACTCCATTCCTACCATTGCGTATTCACTTCTTAGATTCTCTTAATTCGATCTTCATCGACTTCGCTACTGACCTACCCACTTTTAACATGGACATTTCTGTTGGTTAAGATTAAATGAATCATAATGAAAAGAAAGGTTGCGTTTTTCGGGCATCTACAAAGAGGATGCCTCTATGAATTTCCAAGGTTGATTCTAGAAGGCAAGATACTTGGAAAACGCGCTCCTGGGAGACAGCGAAGAAAGTGGTTTGATGATGTAAAAGAGTGGACCAAGCTTAATTACACGAAGCTTAAAGCTGTTTCGCAGGACCGGAAGAATTTTCTCCACCTGATTGCCCAACTTCATTTTGAAGAAGGCACTTGAAGATGAAGAAGTCATATTAAAAGAAACATGACTAATATTATTATACATATTATTTTTATTTTGAAAATTTAGAAATATATTACTATTAAACTGGTGTTGAAATGTATTAGATATGACGTTGATTATTATCATAAAAAGATAATGACCGGAACTCACAACGGTTATTTAATTTATATTCATATCATTGTGATGTCTGGTGGAATAATGTAAAAGGGTGTTAAACTGAATTGCTTCCAATAAAAAATATAATAAGTAAGGTCTGTATGGAGAGTAGAAAAAGGTTAGGAAGTGGGTCAGTGTTTTTTATTAATTAAATGCT
Organism: Mycalesis mineus; assembly: GCA_034621355.1. Lineage (NCBI taxonomy): Eukaryota > Metazoa > Arthropoda > Insecta > Lepidoptera > Nymphalidae > Mycalesis > Mycalesis mineus. Next base: position 16,145,345 of record CM067887.1, on the reverse strand, counting down.
TGATGAAAAACACGCTATTGAATTTTGAATGTGACCTCCCTTTCCACCAAAAACCTTCCGTAGGTACCTATACTATGGGTAACATGTTTTGCCCTTTGTGCTTGTTTTGATATTCGAATCGATTACATGTATTATCAGCTTATTTTACCGGCCCAGTGCAGGGCCAGTCTTCCTCGTCGTAGTTCACCACGGAGCCTCAGCATAACTTAAACGGGCTTGCAGTTCCAATGACGGGTCACCTGTTAGAGAGTTGAAACTGTCCACGACACTGTACGGTATCCCCGGATAGAACCCTGATGACCCTTTACGGTCATCACACAAGGGACACATTTTGCGAAAACAGTGCGTGCCCTAATGGTGGTATCATACAGCGCCATCTTCCTGAAGATATCTGCGAACAGGCGTCTCCAGGCCCAGACTGGCCTGCCCCACATTCGACGCAAACCTATTTAGACTAGCACATATAGTATAAATGTCTAGACCAGCTTATTATAGGTAACACCCTGTACCTTGGACAGCACGTTAAGCTTTTGATCTCGGTTACTACACATAATTACCTCGTTGGTCTAGTGGTTAGCCTGTGTGGCTTCGATCACGAGGTTCTGGGTTCGAAGCCTGGGTCGGTTCTCGGAATAATTCTGAGTTTTTAATTTTTCTATGAAATTCTCAGTTTATTCCAAACCCGGAGTCGGGAAGTTGGCGGTGTTACACCGCCAAGCCGCATTGGAGCAGCGTGGTGGGTGTACGCTCCATTTCCCCTCTCCTATAAGGAGGGAGGCGTAGCCCTGTAGTGGGCCGTTAATAGGCTGATAATGATGATGATGATAATGACTACCCATAACATTTGATAGCGAAAGTTACACAATCAAACCTTAAGCCCACCAACCCGCATTAAAACAGTGTGGTTGGTGCAAGCTTCAGATCACTGCTTGTATGAGAGGGAGGTCCCGTAGCGAAACATTCTGAACTGATATTCTATGAATGAGCGAAGGATATAATTTTGCCTAGACTCGACAGTGTTTGTGAATGTGTTAACGACTGATGTGCCAGGTCAAAATAATATTGATACTTCTACGTAGATTTAAATAGATTTCATTAAAACCAGTTTTTGTAGTAAATAAATAACATACCTACTGTCATATGAAATCCTAAAGAATGTTCTAGACTTATTCTAATGGCCAGACGATGTTTTGTAGCACTGTTTATGCATTATGTAATCTTGACAATCGATTTGCGCTTTCGATAGTTTTTTACCGATATCGATTAATTAGAAACGTGACACGTCGGCTGGCAGTTTTGTACCATGAATCACTATTAATATATTCAAATATACAAAACCACTTGCGCTATTTTGTCGATATTTTGCATTGATAATGTCTGTTGTCGTTTAAAATTGTTACAATAGAGGGCTATTTAGTGAAGTATATGCAGGTGTTTTATCGATAAGTTCTTGCAATACTATTGCGAATATTAAGTATGTAGGTACTTAGATGTTAACCCACATACTTGATTGTATACTTCTTTCCTTATTTTTGTTTGACCTAAATGTGTTTTATTTAGACTCATATTAAACGTTAGAAAAAAAATCTTGTCTTTGAAATAGTACATAAAATTCATCTAATATCCTTGAAGTGGATTGAACTGAATTTAGATTTTACATACGTACATTCGAAAATAGAACCTTCTCCCTTTTGTAAATCGGTTAATTATCTTGATGTGTCCGGTTGCATTATATCGCAGTACAGCCAAAATGAATTCACAGCACTTAGGCCGAAACGGGTCAGAAACAAATAAATTAATTTTCACATTTATAATATATCTACCTAAGTGTTTCGAGTAAAGATAAATGAGTTTATTTTGATGATGAATTGGTGAATATATTGATAATCTATTTAACATATATTATATGTCGATGAGTAAGTGTCGATTTTCAGTGCTAAGGTATGTTGTTCTCGAACACGAACAAAACAAGTATCCTCATCTTAACAAACGTCATGTCATGCACCGCTGTAGTTATTTCATGAATAAAATATCGATAACAAATTACGTTTCATCGACTAGTTGCCCAAGACTGGTTGTCGGTGTGGCCACCTAGATATGTTTGCCATTCGTAATGCTTCGCAATGGTTTATTACCGTCAACCACGAATAAAACAACGATTTTAACAAACATCATGTATAAATCGCTGCTGTTATTTCATGAATAAAACGTCGATAAAAAAATCGTTTTATCGACTAGTTTGACAACACTAGTTGCCGGCGTGGCTACACCTATAACTGGATTCGTATGATTGTCATTCGTACCGCTTGACAATGGATGGATCTATTCAGCAGGCGGTGAGAATACGCCATTTAAAATTTAAAACCATACGACACAGAGATCGTGGAACTTTCCATTACATCTTGTTCTTTATTTTATTACTAGTTTTTGTCCTTGGCTTTACACGTTTTTGTTTATCATACGAGTTGCAGCTGTTAATGTATCTGATCCGAACATTTTAAATGCAGAATTTATGCAAATTATACTCTCATGGATCTGGATCAACAAAGCAGTTAGCTTTGTTGATCCAGTTAGTCTATGTGGCTTCCGATAACAAGGTACTAGGTTCGAGTCAAGGGTGTGGTTTCAAAACATTAAGCTTTCTTAGTTCTTTCTTTCAAGAATTGGTAAGAATTTTCACTGGATATCCCATAAGCGACGAAAACGACGCGATTCGAAATTGCCAACGCGGCAGACGCGATTAAAACAACGGCATTTCGGCGATGGCCTATGTAACGGACCGCGGCAGGTCGCGACGTAATGTGCACCTTTGTGATGTCGCATCGCGTCGCGTTTGTCGCTTACGTAGGACACAGGCCTACTGATCATCATGTCATTAAAATATGATAGTGATCAATAGAAAATTATAAATATTTTATATTCTGGTAAGAGACCTGGCTGAGTAGTGGGCCCTATTGAAACAGGCTGATTATGTTGCCGCAGACCCGATCCGCCGCCGAAGGGCAGGGCGCAGACGTCGCGCACACGATCGTCGCCTGCCTCCCTAACGAATTACTCCGGGCAGTGGGCTTTAGGGTCCCATCGCCTGTTGAGACTCATCCTCGGGTCGGGGGGCGCACCGCATGTTCCTGGTGCGTCCCAGACGGATTTTAGGGAATCCATTGATTCCTCAGTTGAGGGTCTGCTTCGGTGGTCGCCGCTCGCTGGGTTGCGGAAGATTCATGATGCTCCCGGGACCCAGTCACCAGGCGGCGCGATGGAACATGGCTGGGTTTTAGTGGATGTTTCAGCTGATTCTCGGCCGGGGAGTCCCACATACCCCACTACTGTAGCTGCTCGGCGCAGCTGTAGCTGCTCAGTTTCCGGAGGGGATGCCTAAACGCATTTCCCAGCGTAAAAAAAGGCTGATTATGACAATAAATTAGTTGAATATTTCCGAAACGACTTGTCAGGAACATTGTTGGGGTTGATTGAAGAGGTCGTCATGTACATGTACGTACATATGTAAATTTTAATTATCATAAACAGCTGTACAAACATTCTTTTCTAGTTTTCATGACTCACAAGTCATGAAAATTCCAACCTGAGTAGGTATTATGTTAATATGCATAACAATAACAATAAATAATACATTTGTAACATAAATAGGTACATTACACTTTACGATGAAGAGAATCGGAAATGTCTCTCTTCTCAACTATATCGGAATCACAGTTGAGCTGAATTTCTTGCATCTCAAAGGGTTATTATCCCTTGAAGATATAACGTGTGTGCGTTTTTATTATCACAAAAAAAATTTTAAACCCATGTTTGTCCCGACTATTCCAACAATTAGGTATCGTTATATTTTTTATCTGATAATTTTCTTGATTCGTCCTTTTCAGATCCCGCTTTTTTTGAAGTTTAAGTATAACTTAGATTTTAAACTTTATATTCAAGTACGGAATCCAGGTTCGGGAAGTTCAAATCACACATAGAAGATAGTATTGGAATGAAGTTATTGCGCGTTAGAAGATCTGCGTGGATGGGTGCTACATGTGACTACATCAAAAAAAACATAACAAGATAGTAGTTAGGTATCGGGCAGTGTAACTGTTAGTAAAAATAAGGGGCTACTTAAAATAAAAAAAGTTTTAATTTTGTAAAACTAAGCACATTCAAAAGTGGCTAAAAAATAAATACCTCATTAAAAAATAAAGTAAAGTTGATGAAAAGTATTGTTACGTAGATCAAAGTATTCACTTGAAACAAATAAGGTTCAATATCAATTCGAATATTCAATGAAAATACGTAATTTTTTAGTAAAATTGTAGTATTTTATGTAAGTTCGATGAAATATGACGATAATTGTTGGAAAATTCGAAAAAATTAAGCCGCTTTATTTTGTTTTGATTTGCAAACTTGTTCGTCCAAGATATAAAGTTCCAAAACCTAACAAGGTTAAGGTTAACAACAACAATACCGCGCTCTAGTATACAAGCAGCATTATCTAGACCAACGAGGCAGCACTATCATCATGCTGCCTCGGTGGTCTAGCGGTTAGTCTATGTGGCTTCGATCACGAGGCCGAACCCAGGAGGGGTTCGAACCCTGGGTCGGGTCACGGAATAACTTTGACTTTTTCATTCTTCGATGAAATTGTCAGTACTTTCCAAGCCCGGAGTTGGGAAGTTGGTGGTGTTACACCCCCATGGCTCGGAGAGCACGGTAAGCCGCCGGTCCCGCTCACTATGAATTGATGAAATGAAACATTATCACCCTAAGCCCGCCAGCCCGCATTGGAGCAGCATGGTGGTTCTACGTTCCATATCCCTCTCCCATATGGAGCGAGACCTGGCCCTGTAGTGGGCCATGATGACGTTCACTAATAATAACAATCGGTACTTAAATATAGTTGGAAAGAAGAAATTAGGATAGATTTTTTAAAAGATGGAATGTTAAACATCCAACGTTCAAGGCAGGTAAAATATTATTTAGCGAAAAAATATTCAAATCACCACCTTGAGCTGTTTGTTCTAAGTTCGGCGCAGGCGCATCACTCAGAAGTGTCATTGACCCCGGAGTTTGTTTGAAAATCGAATTTCGTAATCTGAATTTCATATGACCCTGTCCTTGAGCGCAGGCCTCGTGGACTGCAGGTGAAGAATATCGCGAAATGATAAAAAATGGTTTGTCTATTTATCAAGGGGCTCGCCACATACTTCCGGGCCTTATCACCATCGTTTTCAAAATCATGAGAGAGCAGGAAAGTTATGTTTTAACGTGTAAGTTTTATTACTTAAAATATATCTTTCCTGCTCTCTTATAATTTTGAAAAAGATGGTGATAAAGCCACGAAGTATGTGACCAAATACTATAAGTAACTAACTTATGTCTTTTTTCGGGTCGCAAAGCACATTCACAAAAACGTGCAAATGGTTTTATTAACCTTTTTACAGAGTTGTCCGATTTTGGTAATTCTTTTTTTATTAGAAAGGGCATACTTCAAAGGTGGTCCCATTGTCATCATGTTAGGATCTGATGATAATATCCTGGGGAAATTGAAGGAAATCTTCAAATTTTGGAGGCATGCTTACAGCGATTTCGGTTTTTGTCTCGGTATCGGCAGCTTTTTGGCTACTAGTGCCGTATATAGTATATATGCTATCTCCTAAAGTCACTATGACAATCGTACTTACCTATGGCACAAAGGGAATAACACAGCTTTTAAAAAATTACGTAGGTTTAGCTTTTATTGGCTCTTATTTGTGCTGTCAATTTAAATTTAATTATGCCTTGTTGTGTACGTTTGGAGTTAATTGGCTTTTCAAGAAAAAATACACTTGTAATAGGATCACTATTTATGTCTGTGCGGTGCGATAGATTGCTGTTTAACGTGACTCTAGAAGCTTATTCTATACAAAAGGGATCCCACGGTTTCACCCGCGTAGTTCCCGTTCCCGTGGGAGTTTCGGGATAAAATGTGGCCTATGTGTTATTTTGAAATGTTAGCTATATTATAGTGAAGTTTCATCAAAATCCATTTAGTAGTTTTTGCGTGAAAGAGGAACAAACATCTATACATCCAAACTTTCGCCTTTAAGCATATTATAACGATTGTGACGGTCTCATTGATCCAATGATTAGGCTATGTGGCGTCGGGACACGAGGCTAAAGGTCGAGGCTAAGTTCTTTATGGGCTACGAAATATTGAGATATTCTCAGTTATAATTAGATTATAAATGGGAAGTTAGTGGAATTACATTCCGTGTCTCGGAGAGCATGTTTAACTAACCTATAATATTAATATTAATATCTGTATATATATCTGATAGGGTTACAAGCGCATCAACATCATTAATTGGACGGTCCCTCTGCTTAACAGGAGCCGTGCCCCTGTATACATAGACTCATACAATTGATCCACACTTTTGACGGCCCAGGCACAGCACAAGGCAGAGGTGTGCCAGTCGGTGAATAAGACAGAGCGTTTTGGGTTTCGGGCTGGACAGTGATTTTCTATATATTGTTAGTTTCGCCTTTCGATATACGTAACAAAGGATAAAGTGAGTAAACGTAAACGCTGTGGCGGCAAAAGCTATGAATAAAAGTGTTATATTTAGCTTAACCTTTAGTACGGATGTGGGGAGACCCTAAACACTTTGATGTTTTTCATTTCACTTTGTTATTCATGAAGGTTAACGGGAACACTTCATGGTAACGCGCCACAATCTATTATACTGAAGTAAGGGAGTGGCCACACCTGACGAACATTACCGTCTTTACCATAAGGGCGCCACACTGCAGGCTTCGAAGTACCGACGATCTGTTACACACATAACACCTACAAACGCGTAATACGAGTAAAGGGCTATTGTATATTTGTAACAGCGTAGCACATTTATTACTGCTAAACTATTATAGACATGATCTTAAGCTCGATCTGAAGCTCCGCCCACCTGCCGTCATCCCGTATAATTATCAAGATGCTGTGCTAACTTGTGCTCTATGTGGTCGCGTCTTCAAGGCTTAAATAGGGTATCTTATTCACTGGAAAGCACATCAGAGAACTGACCAGTCAAGTTCCAATAGCCAGATTTATAGAGTCAGAAGAGTCGCTGTAGACGAAATAGGCTAACGTTACGAATGTTAGGTTAAAATATTTATCGCCAGAAATGTCAATTGAAGTAAGATTGACAATATGAAATGGCAATACAAAATTGACAATATATTTTTTTTATCGACTACAAGTTGGCCCTTGACTGCTATCACACCTGATGTTAAGTGATGATGCAGTCTAAGATGGAAGCAGGCTAACTTGTTAGGAGTGGGACGAAAATCCACACCCCTTTCGGTTTCTACACGACATCGTACCGGAACGCTAAATCGCTTGGCGATACGTCTTTGTCGGTACGATATTGAGCTACATATTCGCCAGCTCCCTACATTTAGTCAATAGTGAAGGTTAGTAGTGATCGAAATGTTCATTATATATATAAGGAACGGATCTAACAAAATTTACCGGTTTCACGTAACGTGTGGATGTTCCCTAAGTAATATTATCAGAAGTGGGATCGATTGAAATGAAAACAGATTTATTTATCAATCGAAATCGATTTATTACGTACGTAATAAAAAAACAACTTCTAAATTTTCCGACCTTAACAAAGGAGAAGGTTTTTGTATTGACCTAAGTTTCATTTAAAACATTTCTCGTATTTTTAACCGATGAAAAAAAACGCAGGAGGTTCTCAATTCGACACGTATACATATTTCTTTTATACACTCACAATAGAGTGAAAAGGTACCCGGGTATCTCCTCTTGTGTTTTGTATGAAAATGAAAGAAAGTATTTATTTATTTCGTAAAAATATGAAACAATAAATATTTTTTATGATGTTTTATTTCCATAAAAATTACAATTTTTTTGTTTATGCAAAATAAGCATCGGTCTCAGAGCGGCTGTTACATGTTGGACAAGTTATTGCAAGTTCATCGCTATCATCGTATTGTATGAGTTAGAAAAAGCTTTTTATGGTTTTTTTGCTTGCGTATGAGTTCTCTTGCTTCTTCCGATTGCTGCAACACGCCCTGTAATATCTCGTCTAGTCTGACTTATACAAGTTGTAGGTCCAAAAGGAATCAAAAGTCTTAGTTCTTGGTCAAGCTCGTCCTGCAATGCTGATCTCACATGCAACTTTGATGTCACAATGCAATTTTTTTATCTTTGTTCTATATTTTTACCACGCATTTGTAGAATGAATAATTTCAAAAACTTTCTACGTCTGTTACTTGAGACAAATGGTGGATTATGTTCTATGTAAATGATATAGTAAGAAAATGCTGAAGGCCACCGATTCGTTCTGCGTTTTACAGTATATTCTGATAACAGCGTATCCGTATCCATATTGTCCACTTCATTTTTAGTTTCATCATAGTATAAAATTAACCTTCTTCAACCAAAGCAATGTAAAAATGTATATTATCAGAATCTATAAAAAGACCTTCATCACAAGAAGATTCTGCTAGTATCGCATTTATAGATATGCTTAAGTAAATTAAAGCAGCTAAATGACGCAGTTATTTTTTAGTTTTTAGTGCGTTTTGAGTCGGTTCTATTTTTGTTGAAATTTTTTCACTAAAAGTTAGCTTTAGATTGCAATCACACCAGTGAAGATGAATTTAAGAATATAGCGGACTAACTTAGAATTTAAATCCACAACCTTTACGGTTTCTATACGACATCGTACCGGAACGCTAAATCGTTTGTTACCACTAGCCCCGTCCGAAGCCTCCCACTAGCCAGAACCTTAATCAAGTATAGCCTTACTTGGAAAAGTTCATTATATAGATAAGAAACAGAACTAACAAAATTTACCAATTTCACGTAACGTGTGGATGTTCCCTAAGTAATATTATCAGAAGTGGGATCGAATGGAATGAAAACAGATTTATTTATCAATCGAAATCGATTTATTACGTACAAAATAAGAAAACAACTTCTAAATTTTCCGACCTTAACAAAGGAGAAGGATTTTGTATTGACCTATATACACAGAACCTTAATTCAAGTATAGCCGAGAAATGTTTCATTTAAAACATTCTCGTAGTTTCAGTTATTTGGACTCTTCCATGAAGTTGTATGGGGAGTCACCAATTTATGGTAATTTCTAGGGAGGCAAGATAATTAAAAAAATAATACGACCTCCGTGGCGCAGTGGTACGTGCGACGAATACAAATTATGGTAATTTCTAGGGAGGCGAGATAATTAAAAAAAAATAATATTTTGTCACCAGACCATCAAAATTGAGTGCAACTAGGGAGGCGATTGGTTAGATAGTTTTTGTTTCAAAAAGTCAAAATTAATAGAGTTCAACTCATCCCTAAAATCTTGAACCCAAACCAATATCCAGCAGGCCCCTAAAATAAGCGATCAAAGTTAGTTATCTGTTTACGTTTTATTATTATAATCTGTCGCATGTGTTTATGTGTACAACCGAGCCGTGGTTAGCCGCAGTGGCTTGACCCAAATTGATTGATTAGCTTTACAGATAGTCAAACTTATGTAACAGATCGGACAATTTAGTTTAAGCGTCCTGCAAACGATCCAAGTTTTGGTGTAAACTCACTTTAGGCTCTAGTTTCTAGAAAGACATTATTATGATTTTACTTGACAAGTTGAGATTTAAAATTTTGAATATATAAAACAGTCACACTTACACTATAAAGATACGATTGAATGAATTTTTGTTTCAGGAAAAATGTACCTTTCATTTTTCATTGCTAAGAATTATCTCGTTCACTTCTGCTTTCAAAGAAAAAATTAACACAATAATTTTCATTACAATCATCAGGTACCCCCCATAGATACATAAATACGTAGTGTGGGTGTCGACGGCAATGTTTTTGTAAATGGTTTTTTGCACCTACTAAATATTTTACAATTTTTCAACATTTTCACATAAACTGATATTCCTCTTTTTGACGTTGGATAAAATATATTCAGATCACAAAACTTCTTCAAAATGATTACCTATAAAATTTACACTTTCACTCCAAATCTGACAAAAATATATTCTGACTAAAATGTCATTATTCTTGTTCGGGTTGTTGGAAGATTTATAACATTTTTGACGACCTTCGTAGCGCAGTGGTATGCGCGGTGGATTTATAAGAATTTCGCCATGATTAGTTATCACCCTACCGACAAAGTAGAAACCGATAGGAGTGTGGATTTCATCCTGCTTCTAACAAGTTAGCCCGCTTCCATCTTAGATTGCATCATTACCTACTTAACATCAACTGTGATAGCAGTCAAGGGCCAACTTGTAGTCGATAAAAAAAAATTAATTTCAGCTTGTAATAAAGTACCTAGTAGATACAAAATTGGATTGAAAATGCTCGGTCCAAAATTAATCTCAATGGCTGCTCTACCAAGCTAAATCTCCTTGAGTAAGCTCATTATATTAATTGCCTACAGTGGCTCGCAGATCGCAGATCTATTTTTGTACGAAAAACGCATAATATCTTCTCCGACCTACGACATTTCCGTTAATTAACAATTACTTGCCAATGAGCCACTTATATTGCGTGTATCACGTTTTTGCATCACGAGTAGGCACTTACACCATATACGAGTACAAGTAGGTATAGATACCTAGGATACCTACCTCTTATGTGTGACTTGATTATTATGTACTTATTTTGTTATACTACACATTTTTGTCTCTCATTGCTACAAAGTTCTGTAAGACAAAGTCTCAGAACTCAATGAGCACTTGATGGCCTCCGTGGCGCAGTGGTATGCGCGGTGGATTTATAAGAAGGCTCATTGAGATTTTCTGAATTGGTCTAGGTCTCGCTAGGGGGAGGCCTCGGCCGTGTGACCGAGTGGACAAAGACGTACTTACCGCCAAGCGATTAAGCGTTCTGGTATGTTGTCGTGTGGAAACCGAATGAGTGTGGGTCTTATCCTACTACTAACAAGTTAGCCCGCTTCCATCTTAGATCCATCCATCCATTCCATAATTGCATCATCATGATTGATAATGATGACTGAATGATGTGAGAGAACGGATTTTTATGCAATTTATACAGGTAGTCCAAATGAAAACCTCTTAGGTACACTTTTAATTTTAAAGACAGACTATCATATAAAGTGTGCTCTTTCCCCGCTACCCCTCTCAATTCAATTTTTTTATAGTTTCCCGTCAAGCAATATCCTCCGTCCCGTCCCGTGTACTAAAGATCTACATTTTCGTTAAACATTGTACGATATTACAGTACATTAACATTAACAATATATATTTATGGCAAGCTGATGTGTATAGCTTAAATAGTCTATTTCACTTTTGAGTCCAACTTTCATAATAAACAAAACAATTTACAATCCGACATGCAGATCTAGAGATTAGCCCGTTTAAACAAACGAACAAACTTTTTCGTATATTATATAAATATGGTCTGCCATGCCAAATAAATTGAAAGAAAAGATCAAAGATCGAATTCTTAAAGAATATCAGTACCAAAATGTTGACCCCTATTCAGTACGTATAATATAACACGGAGGAGGTCAACTTAATTTGGACGATGTAGCGGCAATGTTAAGTTTTTTAGAAATTTTGTAATATCTCCGAAACTAAATAACTAATAAACATACTGTAAAAGGCAAATCTTATCTCTATAATATCCTTGTGATTATTAAATAATTTATTCTAATAAGAATTTAAGTTTAGTTGTATAAATAATGACGTAAACGTAAGCATATGATTTTTGAAAACACAAAAAGTTATATATCTGCCAAAATATAAAAGATAGATATATGCTATTGCGGACTTTTCTGTAGAATTTTTTAAGATGCATAAAGTTTTCATACAATGTTTTCAATTATATCCAATAGTTAATGCAGCGTAAGCGTAAAAAGCAGATTTAACAGATTTTTGCGATCCGACTTGCGCTACAAAAACTGTAATAAATCGGGTAATATATACAATACAAATATAAAATATAGCCTATAACACTCACTGATAATGTGGCATTCTACTGGTGAAATAATTTTTAAAATCGGATCAGTAGTCCCGAAGATTAGCCCCGACAGAATTTTATTTACTTACAAACTTTACCTCTTTATAATATTAGTATAGATGTAAAGGTTTCTGAAAATGGCTTTAGTGTACTATTTGTTAGGGCAAAGTTGTTTCGCTTAAATGACATGATGATTATGAGAAGTGGCTTGCGTTTGTTGCATGCAAGGGAGCTAAAGTCATATTTTTCGTTTTTGTCTTGTTTTTCAATTTTCTGTAGTGACAGACTAGCGCCATGTATTTCAATATCAAGCTGTTTCGAAGGAGGCACGAGAGATTGACCGGTAATTGAAAATATAATAAAAAGAAAAATCCCGGTTTTCAGAATTCCTTAAGATTAAAAAAAAAACAAGAAAATAGTGTGTAGAGATAAATCATTGTATGGCAAAAAAAATTAATGAGTTGTTTGGAAAAAGCTCAAAGCTCACAATTATTTTAGTAGATTTTAGGTAAGTAGTTAAGATCTGTACTTCATCTGAAATACTTTAAACGCCTGTAAGTATTTCACATGTAGGTACATTTTGGGTTTATACATTCAAAGTTGACAGTTATTTTGACCCGAGAAGTGCCTTATGATTTCCATTGGCCTGCGCAGTGCGGTCACACATTCAAGGTTACGGAAAACATGAGCATTAGCAATTCAATCGAGAGTTTTTGCGCGGCGGCCATGTTTTATACATGCGAGCGACGCTCGGGGCCCGAGATAGTGCCGTCAACCTTATGGTAATTAACTGCTTCTTTGGTCGTGTGGTTGAGCTGGTAATGGGGTCCAGGATTCCAATTATTAATATATTTTGACGTGACGTCTTATAATTCGATAGCCGGCTGCACGCACGAAAAAACATGACGTCATGCGTCGTTACCTCGCTTTGAGGCGTTCCATGTAAGGCTTGAAATGCAAGTGAGAGCGCGGAACGAGCGACAAAGAACAACAATCGGCCTTTGCGTTCGGCAGCGTTCGAATTAAAAATTAATATATTTATAAATTAATATATTTATTATAAATTTAAAATATAAATTTATAAAATCAAAATCAATTATTTTATTAATTTAAATTAATATTTATAAAAATATACTTAAATTAAAATTTTTAATAACCAATGAAATGCTACCATTCCATCAGTATTTTCTTAAGACATTGTCACGTTCAACTATCGTCAGTAAACCGACTTTACAGACAACCAATTTTTTGATTGGCTACGACGTTCCAATGAATTATCGTATTCGACAATTTTGTTCACGACATCGATCGGCTTCGAGGAACGGGAGGGTGACGCTACAAAGTCAACTTCGGGCAGGTCTGCTGCTGACCACTTCATGCGATACCGATGCTACGTTCATGCTACGCTTACACGCTAGCAGACTTGCCAACCGTCCACAAGCTACAAGACTTCGCAAACGATTGGGTGCCATAAGCATGCTAGCGAATGCGTCGGATTATTCGGAAGAGGCAAGCATAACAGATATCGATATAATATTTGGTGCGCAGCGCAATTATTTTACAAAAAAAAGTTTGGTAATAAAACTCATCATAATAAAACTTTTGGTTTTCTATTTATGAAAAAATCAAATGATTGATAAGTATGTATTATTTGACGGCCGAGTGACGCAGTGGGTAGTGACCCTGCTTCTGCGTCCTAGGCTGTGGGTTCGATTTCCACCTCTAGAAAATGTTTGTGTGATGAGCATGTATGTTTTTCAGTTTCTGGGTGTTTATCTATATATTATAAGTATTTATGTACAATATATATTAAAATATTCATCATAGTGCCCATAACACAAGTTACCTAAGCTTACTTTGGGGCTATATAGCGATGTGTGTAATTGTCCTATAATATTTATTCATTTAAATAATAAAATTTCATTAAGTTGCTAATTTGATTATTTATTTAATAACTATTAATTTGTAATACAAACCAGATCATTAGAAATATATTAATAAGTTTAAAAACTTTAATGAATTCAAAATCAGAGCACTCCGATTCCACACAGTATTGTCTGCCCTACCCCTACCTCTAGAGTGTTTTTGTACAGCAAGAAGCCAAAACTTGCGAAGGAGGCCTGAATGAAACAAACCTGCTAGGCCGAGTAGAGCAAAAGATGGCGAGCGAAGCTAGCCGGCGATCTTTTATACTTTCGTGTTTGTCGATATGTGACGAGACATGTCGAGCAAGTCAGTTTTTATTAAAAAAAAAAAGTAAATATTGAAGCTAACCCAAGCTCGATGTCCGTCATGCTTGCCGAATACCAATATACCGTCAAGTATTTGTAAATACAGCAGCTGTGCCCAACCTAGAGCCTGTGAACATAGCATAATAAACTGCGCATGTCCGCCGAGCAACATCAGCTCGGCAAGCAGATGGCGCTCAGTTCGCATCGAGCGCGAGCCACCGAGCGAGACAGTTGGGTGTTTACAACGCTCTCACATCGCGAATACTAAAATATCGAGTACTAAGATGCAGTGATCATTGTTACAGAGTTAGAATCACCCTATCATATAATTTCAACGTTTTATTGAATGTAAGAAATTATAATGCTTATTAACCATTTCCTATTCTTTAGTCGAAACCAAATCGATTTTAATGTTCTCGATGTCAAAGATTAAATATTTAACAGATATGTTAAAAGGTTTTGACGGTCGAGTGGCTTAGTGGGTAGCGCTCTCTGCATCATATTCTCATCTTATTATCCATAACACAAGCTACGCTTACTCTGGGGCTATGGCATTTATTTATTGATATTTATTTTGTTAGTAAACAAAATATAAATTGTTTTTCATAGATTTATATTTTTCAGATTCAACGGAAGAATTTTATTTTGAAAATGCCGAATTGCATTCTGATATGCAAAAATGACAGCCGACAACTGTCGAAAGCTAAACAGGGAATCAGTTTTCATAGGTACCATTGCTTTATAAACGTATATAATATTTATTTTAATCTCTACTTGTAATAATTAAAATAAATCTTTACTATAATATGTGGCTCTCCATATTTGACATAATAATTTATGATGATTTAAAATCCTATTAATTTAAGTATGTCTTCTCTACTTTTACTATAATAGTTTTAGCATTTCGTGTATATTGAAATGAATTTTTTTCAGATTACCTGACCATGAAAAAAGAGAGCAGTGGATATCCTTTATTCAACATAATAGAAGAGAATATGAATGGTTACCTGTATCAAAGAATATTCATATTTGTTCCGAACACTTTCGAGAAGAAGACGGTTACACAACAAAAACAGGTCGACGGTATTTAAAAAAAACAGCAGTTCCGTATGAAAATCCCAATTTAGCTTCAGTTGACCGCTGTGATACACCGATGTCGTCAATAGACGAATACGTGTCGGATTCAGACTCGATTTTTGACTCGGCAAATGAAATTATGTTAAAAAAGAAACTTGAACAAGTTACAACAGCCAAAAATATGTTATCGAAGAAATGTAAGGCATTAATTCATCGTTGTAAATATTTACAAAATAAAAATTCTAAATTATATGAAATATTAAGAAAAAATAAAATCATGTTCCGTAAGTTTACACGCAAACAACGCAGACCTCTTACAGATGCAGAACTTGCGGACGCTTGTTGTAATATAGATAAAGAATAAAGCAACCACATAAAACATATATAGCTCCCCGTGTGCACAAAAATACAAACATAAATTTCCATTTTATTTTTTAAGTAATACTTAAAATACACTTTACGATATACAGGATGATTTTTATTTAAGTGTGGATATTTTTTTTTGCAGTTTTATATCATTAATAGATTGAAAATCTACTAACAGTTCTGCTTATTTTATGAAACACATTTTTACAATGTCTGACTCAAACATTACAAAATGATATCAGACAAACTGCGCGTTATATCACTGAGCGGGCGGTTCATTTGTACGACGCCGACACGCTTTTGCACTTTTGAAAAAAGTAGTCATTCTTAAATTTCGTTTAAAATATAAAAAAAAATGTATTCTAAAAAGATGTTCACATGTATATGTCATTCCAACTTTATTTTACAAAGATATAGATGCCCAGTTTGGGCATTCAATATTCTGTAATTACATTAAATCCTTAATTAAAAGTAATCACCTATCGGCGCTATCTTATATCGCAGGTAGGTGATTTATTAACAATTGAGTATAAGAATTTTTAATGTCTGACATATGTTAATTTTTGTAATTTTATTTTAACTGCAGTAACAGAATAAACTATATTAATTGTACAATAAATTGAATTTTATAGTGTTATAAATGTCGATCTCAATTAATATTATAATTGTGTATTTAAAATATAATAGATGTACGTATAATAATCGATATAATATAATTTTCAATTCAGAAGTAGTGGTGTACTCTCAGAGGCGAAGAGGTAATAGGTAAAAACTGGTTTGTGTCGCATTCAATTATTCTTTGTAGTGATTCCCGCTTCACTGCGCCGCGCACCACGCCCTGCATTTACGTATGCAACTCGTATTTTATTCCGTTGCTTGTCTAGTCAATCAATAAATGTCAATAGTTTGTGAATAAAGTACATATCAATAACAAACGAACTTTCTTTTTTGATTCCTAGCGTACGTCCACAACCTCATCTGCGTGGAAAAAAATCACTCTATTTATTGAAAATTGTATTAAAACTGTTGAAGTTGTTTTATAGACAACGGGAGATTTTATTTTATACGAATACTATGTTAAAATTAATAAATATACCTTCATCATTAACAGAATATTACGACCTATTATATGACCATGCATCCCTCCTTGTAGGAGAGATGATTTGGAGCTCAGACCCACCATGCTGCACCAATGCGGGTTGTGGGCGGCGGATTATAATGTTTTTATTCATTAATGATCTCAATGATGACAGTGTCCGGAACCAACGAGTGTTACTCTAACTTCCCGATTTCAGGCTTAGGATTTTACTGAAAATTTTTTAATAGTCAGAATTATTCCACGACCCGTCCCAGGAATCGAACCGAAGACCTCATGATTGAAGCCACGTAGGCCAACCACTAGACCACCGAGGAAGTTTAATGATATCTATTTTTATTCGTTACTAGTTAGCTCTTGACTGCAATTAAATCTATATAGTGATGATGCAATCTATAAGATGGAAGCAGACTAACCCCTTTAAGTTTCTGTATTACATCGTACCGGAACGTTAAATTCCTTGGCAGTACATCTTTGTCGATAGGGTGGTAACTAGCCACGACCGAAACCCACACCTGGTCCAGTTTAGAAAATCTTAATTTGCCCAGCCGGGAATCGAATCCAAGACCTCCATTTATAAATCCACAGCGCATATCACAGCGTCATGGAGGCTGTCAATACATCTTGCAAGGCAGAAGGTATAAAGATATCTGTCACTACCATAATCCGTTTAACATTTTTTCAACAACAATAACCGAGATGAAGCAAAACATGTATGAGCAAGTTCACAACATCAGGTGCTCGGCATACGTGACGTAGAGCACGGGACGAACAAAGGGCTCACAAAAACGCACCCCGGGATTACCCCCGTTCAGTCCTTGCCTATAAAATATAACAATGAGCCCAAAATATTTTTCATTCAAAAAGCTACTTTAAGTGTTAGTGAATTAGGTATCTTTTTGGTTGGTAATCTTTTCATCGGGGGTACTTAGGGCTGCCACTAAATTCGACTTATAAATTTTTTTAACTCTCTCGACGTAAAGAAAATCGGTGTTACCATTCTATCTGTGGCATCGTAGCTTTTTAACGAACTAATTGATGTATATTTTTGTCAAAAACTGACTTAATCGAAATGGCTAAAGCTATAATTTAGGTACCTACTGAGATCGTATAAGATAACTGAATTTCTAAATGAAGTACAATAAGTACGCCTCTCAAGTTACGACACCCTTACAGAATTCCAGCATAATAATAACATAATTTAACTGTAATTATTGTGACACGTACAAAATGGAAATGTGACTAAATAAATAATTAAGTACATACGTATTTACATTTGCGTTCACACACCCAAAAAATCAAACCTGCTTTTTAAGTCCGTTAAAAATACAATTAACTTTCATGATGATAGATGATGAAAAGTTGCCTTTGAATAGGTTCAATATTTTGTTTTCGCTTTTAAATAATAATAAACGTGTAATTTATTACCTAACCTGGCTAACATTTAGGACATCCGCATTTTCCTTAGCCTTGTAGCTTCGATTCCAACGGTGGCCTGGAAAAACAGTATGGCGGATCCACTGCGCTAAATCGTATCTACTAGAATTTAATTTATGATTTACGCGTATTCTTAAGAAAACACAGGTAAGTATGTTAAATAACCTCGTTGTTCTCGTAGTTAGTCTACTAGACTCTGGATTTTGGGTCACGAGGTTCTGGTTTCTGGACTATGAAATATTGAAATTCTTTCTTTAGAAACATTCTTAGAAGCTACCCACAGTCGAGGGTACACCCTTGTTCTTCAGAGAGCACTTTAAGCGATCGGTTATGTTCATCTGATAGTTTTCGTTAGTTTATATTGTCATCTTAAACTCACTAACCCGCATTGGAGCAGCGTGGTAGGTGTACACTCCAAATCACCCGGATGCCATTATACTCAATTACATTTTATCGTTTTAGGTTAGTGATTAATTCGATGAGATAATTTCGGCATCATAAAAAATGAAGCCGTAATATTTGTTAGTCAATCGGAAAACAATGGATATTCGAAGGTCAAACCGCACACTATTTAATTGTTCTTTGCAATTTACGGGACAGTACGGGGACCACAGGACGAGGTTTCGAGGAGTAACAAAAACTTCTCATTGTCTTTAAAGAATTTTTGTTCATTGACAAGTTGATCATAAGTGACGATGCAATAACAAGCTAACTTTGATCATAAGTGACGATGCGTAAAAACGTAACGCAAATTTGTATGGAATTTTAGTAGCGCCATCTAGTTATATTGAGAGTAAACGCTTTATTTTGCCATGTAATTTGACGTTATGAGTGAATACGTTTTTACGCAGTCGCTCGGTGATAAACTCACACTTGCCCCACATATCTTTAAAGGGTTTCTACATGTTATCATATCGGAACGCTAAATCGCTTAGCAGCACTTTGCCGGTAGGCAACTAGCTACGGCCGACACCCACCACCAGACCAGCAATTGACGCAGTTGAGCAAATATAAAATTTTGAATTAGTCTGAGCTGGCATTTGAACCTCTCTGTTTTAAACCCAGATATTACTATTTGAGTCAGTCGTCGAATTCACGGAATGTTAAGTAGTTCGTTTCTCCTGGTAAAACTAAAGCTGTTGGCAACCCTACGTTTAGTGAATAAATTCTCGACGAATATGTTAGTAAGTATATAGTTGGCTAGGTTTATTGTAATCGGTAGGGAGAGAGTGAATCGGTTATGTGATTGCGTCACTGGCTCACTGCGCAGTGAAGCAATCATTGTGCGAAGCGCAATCAATACGCATGTTATGTTTAGAGCGTTTACTTGTACAGTGCTGAGGTTTACTACTCATTTAACTGTTATTTATTGTGTTGTTAATTGTTAATAGCTGGCTGGAAGCATTTTGCTGCTTAACAATCATATAACATTAAAAGGGTGCAAGTATTTTGCTGCTGTTAGCTATCAGAGTGAAGACCGCAGGTGCGGATGCTAAGCCCCGAAGTATCTTCATCATCAGGTGCCTTCTTCAAACTGAAGTTGGGCGGTCAGGTGGAGAAAATTCTTCCGGTCCTGCGAAACAGCTTTAAGCTTCGTGTAACTAAGCTTGGTCCACTCTTTTATATCATCCAACCACTTCCTTCGCTGTCTCCCAGGAGCGCGTTTTCCGGGTATCTTGCCTTCTAGAATCAACCTTGGAAATTCATAGAGGGATCCTCTTTATAGATGCCCGAAAAACGCAACTTTTCTTTTCATTATAGATGTCATCAGCTGGCGTTTGCACTTGGTTCGTTCGAGAACTTCCGCATTTGAGACGAATTCCCTCCATGGAATTTTGAGCATTTTTCTTAGGTCCCACATCTCAAATGCTAGGAGCCGACGACAGAGCTCCCTCTTTAGGACCCATGTTTCACAGCCATATAAAAGAGTGGACCAAACATAACACTTAAGCACACGATATCTTGTACCAAATGAAATCTTGGGGTCGCATAATACTTTCGACATTTTGTAAAAGGCAGTCTTGCTTTGTCCAATTCTGCATTTTACTTCCAAAGTATGAAGAGCATTTTAAGTGATTGTTTCAGTCAAACATTATCACCCCATAATCGCCGACCCACATAGGAGCAGCATGATGGGTCTAAGCTCCAAATCCACTTTCTATATTGACTGAGGTAAATCACTTGACGTACCGCTGTCCTAACAACTCACTAACCGAACATAACGTGCTCTTCTCATGATCTCTTATTCCGTCCCGGTCACTATCATCAGCAACTGATTGTGGTCATTACCAAATTAAACATTATCGCCGTAAGCTCGCAAACCCGCGTTGGGGCAGCGACGTCAACAGGCTGACAATAATGACGTTGAGATGGTGCAGTAGGTATTAGTAGACACGACAGTAAGAAATTACTTTAAAAAGGTACTCGACGACCTCCGTGGCGCAGTGGTATGCGCGGTGGATTTATAAGACGGAGGTCCTGGGTTCGATTCCCGGCGGGGCAGATTGAGATTTTTCTTAATTTGTCTTGGTCTGGCTGGTGGGAGGCTTTCGCCGTGGCTAGTTACCACCCTACCGACAAAGACGTATCGCCAAGCGATTTAGCGTTCCGGTACGATGTCGTGTAGAAACCGAAAGGGAGAGAGTGTGGATTTCATCCTACTCCTGACAGGTTAGCCCGCTTCCATCTTAGACTGCATCATCACTTAACATCAGGTGTGATAGCAGTCAAGGGCCAACTTGTAGTCGATAAAATAAAATAAAATAAATACCAAAATCTTAATACACAACATAAAGTAAAGTATAGTAATTTGTGTGCCCGCCACATTTGCACAAAAACAAAATGGCGATGTTATCTCGTCGGTGTAAATTTTTACAGCCACTCGTAAATTGTACACCCAACGTACACTGAAGCGCAATATTTTGCTTTTATTTTTGTTTTTGAGTGTCATTATACTGAAGACAACGGAACGTTTAGTTTCTTCTTTTTCCTTTTAGGTAGCTTGCGTTAATAAATAAAAATCTCTTAAATGAAATACATAATTATGTAACATGCAGTACTTAGCATACTCCCTTCCTGTTGAAGAGGAGATTTGGAGCACAGATCCACCACGCTGTATTATTGCGATTTATTGTTCTATTATTGTGGATTTAGGTTTTTACCTAGTACTTCATGCGAAGTTTCGATTAGCAGTAACGAACACACACCGCATTTATAAAATTCTTGGAATTTCCAATTTTCTAAGCTATATACCTTAGCGAATAAAAACACAATAAAATTATTCTAAAAGTACTTCACGGTGATATTTCCACAGTATTTTAATTTATAATACGCTAACTCAACCAAGTTATGCACTTTGGGTGCATAACAAAAAGAATTTACGAGAATGCCGGGATCACTTGAGCATATAAGCCATGCAAATGTATTCAAAAGTTCAAACCGGATTTCAAGTCTCTCTTAATATCAAACAATAAGAACTATAGTGACTTCATTGATTTGACAGAACAATGAATTCTTTTTTTAACTTATTATAAACACTTTTGTCGCTAACTGTTTCCACAAAGACGTAATAAGGGACCAGTGTTGAAGTTAAAAGCCCTTTGTGCGTATCTGTACACAAAGGGCCAATATAAGCGGGGTAGATTGCCCCAATATCGACCATTTAGTGAAGTTAAATATAAATAAATAAATATTTTAGGACAATTACACATCGCTATATAGCCCCAAAGTGAGCTTAAGCAGCTTGTGTTATGGGTACCATGAATATTTTAATATATATAATACATAAATACTTATAATATATAGATAAACACCCAGACACTGAAAAACATCCATGCTCATCACACAAACATTTTCTAGATGTGGGGTTCGAACCCATAGCCTAGGACGCAGAAGCACTTGGTCACTACCCACTACGTCACTCGGCCGTCGGCAGTTGTTAAATTGTATGGGCTCATAGATATTAGTGATTAATTAGAAAATACAGTTATGTCAATTATGAAATTAAAACAAAAAATACAGGTATAAGAGGCTAAACCTTTGGCTGGTGGGAGGGTACCAACAAAGATGTAGGGTGTGGATTTCATCGTACTCCGAACAAGTTAGCCTGCTTCCATCTTATATTGTAACATCACTTACCAACAGATGTGATTGCAGTCAAGGGCTAACTTGTAAAGAAAAAAAACACATATGCCTTAGGTGCACTGAAGTGTACTTTACATGTCCAATTTAGTGTCGCCCTCTTTTGTCGGTATAGTTGGTAATAGTGGTGCTGATTGATGGTAGGTGGATGGAATAAACTAGATTTTTACCAAATCTATAGAAGCCTGTCATTGTAAATCTTGCATTTAGCAACAAGTTTGAGAGTACCGATTGCCAACTGGATGTTTTTATATAGGTTTAATATATTTATTTAATGGTCCTAATAATTTTTAAGTATACTAAAGTATTTTACAAACCATGTTCCTGGTGGTCGAAACTAGGATAGGCAACCCTACTTAGCTAATGTATGAAACGGGACAAAGCCTTCCACTTTATATTTATAGCAATACAGATTTGCGGTGTGGGGCGTTTTACACTTGTGCCCTAATTGTGCGAAGAATAAACAATTTCATTTTATGACCCTTTTGGTACTTACCTACATTTGTGTTTACGCTGCTTTGTAATTAGTATGTAAGTACTGGGTTCGATTCCATTAAAATAATTTCTAAAAACAAAGAAAGCTAATAAACTTGTAGATTGAATTTTCTTCTAATTCAGCGCTTCGTATATCGTTGCTGATGCTATTTCAAGAGCAATTGTTTGTCGTGGATTTTTTTTTCAAGGATAAAAGGGACAAGGAATGACGCCGAATTATATGATAATACCTGCCCTGAAAAATATTTTTATATTTTTTTTATTATTATATTTTTTTTTTCTTTGACAATAATTATTTTAATATGATCCTTGACATTTTTGAGATGCAATCTCCATCCGAATTTAATCAGCAAATATTTTCTGAGAAAATCGCGAACAATCAAACATACATGAACATATACGGTTGGAAAACACAGTTCAAATAAGGATGTGATTTAAAGTCACTCGCAAAAAGCAACAATTGGCACAATAGCTATCTGGTATATACAGGTATAAAAAATCTAAAACATTTTTAAAGTGGGCAAGCATTCACTTCAATCCAGTCGGCTTGAAATATTTCAGTAATAATGCTTATACTTATATAGAATAATATGCCGCTTAAGCTTTAAGCATTCTCAACCCAACTTGAGCATACGAAACCGGAATTTTTAATGGGCGGATATGCATAGAAAAACACCGGTCAAACTAGAATCATTTAACTTGTCTCGTAAGAGCTGTTATGGGTATACGTAAATAGGTACCTAACGTTTGTTGTATCACAGAGGAATGTTTCGTTCAGTTCATTTTGAGTTATTATCATAAGCCTATTTGGCGCAGTGACAATACATAATAGTAGTACAGGTGGATAGGATTGCCTCCCTTTACAGTTAACTGTTGACAGTATACGCAGATATGCCACCTGATGTTTTTGATTTTTTAATAAACATCACATTTAACAGAACAACACTTCCTAGAGATTTGTAAGGCGAGAGTGAATGGGGAAGTCCAAGGCGAATGTTCCTGGAGCAAATCCAGGATATTCTGATTAAAGGCCAGGACAAAACAGTTGGTAGCATGAAGGTAAGTAGGTATGTACTTTTGTACGTACACTTCGTAACAAATGCTATAATATCGTCGTAAAATCAGCGGTTTTGCGACTATCAATCTTAAGTATTTGATATAAGCATTCAAGTGGCTATAATCTCGCCGATTACCACACTTTTCTCATCGGAACCCAGCAATGTCGCTTTTCTAAGTTAGGCTTCATCAACACGGACTGCATTGTCACTCAACAACAAGTGATAAACTTACATCGCTATCAGAATATTCGGTGCTCTTAAAATCAATAGATGCAACATCATCTTTAAGCCAATTTTTCAAATTTATTAGCGCCTGTATAAAATATCTAAAAATAATATTAGGTGATTTACCTACCTAACTCAGAGCTGTTTTATAAGTTTTGGATATACGAGCATAGTCTTAGTGGGATAGAATAATATGGTGTGTTGATTTGTCGTCAATCATACGCAGACTAAATTATAAGGATTCTTTAATCGCGGAACCCTAAAATAGTCTCGTATTGCGCAATTCCTTGGAACGAGTCCCACGTTTTTTGCCATCAGTGTCCAGTGTTTTTCCGTTTCTACGAACCGAAAGTAATTCGATAGGATTCCCCGTGTATTTTGCACAATTTGTCAGTGAAAAGTCAGTATTTTGGCTTCCATGCGATACTTATCCGTCGGCGTGTTGGATTCGTTTAGTCACACTGCTTAAACTTAAACCTATCTGTTTAAGCCGGACTTCGTTTATGCTAAGTTTAAAGATAACTACAAATAAATTAACTACTCTACAAAATTCTATTGTACTAAGGTCTATATATTATTAGCTCTTCGGAATATTTGCGACACCACATGACTCTAAATTCGATGGCTTTCCTATAACCTTCCAACTGTCCAAGATACCTACTACAAAATTAGATTCCATTTAAAATTCATAAGGGGTTATAATAAATCTATACTAAAGCCAAACTCGATTGAGAATGCTTGTCAACAAACAAATTAAAAATAAAGGTAGTATCAGTAGTCATTTTACACCTATTTTTTTTTAAATGAACTAGTTAATGATGAATTTATGACAATAAATTAGAATAGTAAGCTTAAAACTAATTAATATATTCAATATCTTTTAACTAGGTATATTTCTATACAGTATAGCACGATTCATAATTTTTAAAAATTTTATTAAAGGCAGTTAATGATGAATTTATGACAATAAATTAGATTAGTAAGCTAACATAATTTTTAATTTATTAGGCATAAATTTGTTTGTTGACAAGCATACTCAATCGAGTTTGGCTTTAGTATAGTAAGATTTGACCCACGTAATACACTAACAGGGCACATCCTATACAAGTTTTTAATTTATACCAAATCGTACAGCAAACAGATGAAGAAAAAGTTAATTGCACTTGCACACGATTCATATTATACCTATTTGTACAATTTTTTTATTTATAAGAAATTGTAGAAAAAGAAGAAATACAGTAAGCACGCTAAAGCCGCCTTAAGCATTCATTAAGCCAAACGTAAGTATTCTCTCACAGGCAACACCTTATATCAGAAACTATGTAAAGAAAGCGGGATTTGAGGTAGGTACTATGTACTTATACTTACATTCGTTCGGGTCTCCCGGATCTATAATTTGGTTACCGTATCGGAACCTTACGCTTATTTACACATGCATGACGCCATCTGTTTTTTGTACGCCCTTACCACAACTACAAAAATAAACATCATGTAATTGTGTACCCCATATTGTTAAAAAATGTGTTAATTTGGTCACCGGTAAAACCATTTAATATTACAAGCAACCAAATATTACTCATTGATGTAAGAAAAGCAGCTTTTTACACTAATAAAAAATGCATTAAGTTTAGATTTATTCTTTACTGTAGGTACAATTTTGTTATCAGAACAGCAATATTTTAAAAGGATCTCGTTGGGCTTTATCAACAGGCCTATTTACCTCTTTTTGATTAATATCCAGATTGTTGGCAGCCAAACTTGGCTCGGTGTTTATTTTTTTAGTAAAATCCTATTTTCATTTAGGAGTCAGTTATTTAGTTTCGGTTTTGTGGCTTGTAGGTATGTATTATGTTTTCGATGGTACCATCATCTAAAAGACGGTTTATCCAAATTTTGAGATTTTTATTTTTTGCTTTCGCAGAGCGTTATACATAATTATACTAATACATAAATCTATGTAATTAAGATTGTTTGACTTGTTTTCATGATATGTACACGAAATTAACCTACAAAAAAAATATTTTAAGTAAAAATCGCTCATTTAGGTAAACCTATATTAGTTTAATAAAACGTTGAATCACCTTGTTAATCTATGGTCCCAAAATGTTTTAGTAAAACGTCATTGCTATGGTCTTGTTAATTTAATACTTAACATTGTTTTTGGCAGCAGAGCGCAGCATTATGATTGATATCATCTGCCTAAAACGAACATGATTCTAAACATTGATTTACGAGTCGTTTTGGAGATATCGCAACATCACCTGATGTTTATTTACTCCACACCATTTACGTAGTACCTACATAGTACTTACATAGCGATCGTTGATCCAAACAGATGATCTAATCGCTCCTACCAAAGCTAACCTATAACGTAAACATTTGGTTAGACTATACAAACAGATACCTAGAGTCAAATAACGGAATGTCGTTAAGTCACCAACTTACCGAGGTGAGATCAATAGAACTTGTAGGTAACCATAATATTTTGGTTTTATATCATTGATAGATGTAAGTTTAGGGCTGTGTTATTTTCGGTCACGTAGGCCCGAGAGCGAGAGATCCGATGTTTGGGTGAGGGACGGCGGAAGAGTTGAGATAGATGTTGGAGCGAGACGGAAGAGTGGCGTGACAACAAAAATGGCGACGCCGGGTGCCGGTCGAACCGGTCGAGTCGGGCCACGTGCTCTACGGCGTAGAATCGCTCGTACAATGTTTGTCAACAAACGCCCTATGAAGGTCAGCTGCGAAGGGTTGGGAAGACAAAGGACTCTGTGTTGCATAACCGTACGCACAGAAAAAGTTTATGGAAAAGAAAAATCCGCTACCGGTTCTGGTGAGGTTTGCGGTTTTGATCACTTTTTTGCTTACCTTATAAGAAGTACTTATTTATTTTGACCTAATTTCAGACAAGACCTAATTTCAGACAACATAACAGTCATTAACTCGCAAAATTTTGTTAAATTTCCCTACTTATGATTTATCAGTGTTTAATTTTATTATATACCTAGTATGTACCTTAAAGTTCATCCAAGAAGTGGTCAGCAATCTTGTTACTATTACTTCTTTACTTGGTTAGTATATAGTTCAATCTTTTCTCTGCTTTTAGTTCTAGTTACAGTGCTACGAAATTTACGTTTCCTTTAATAGATTTCCCTCGATATTCTCATTTAAAATTATGCACAATAGGCAAATTTTCTTTTCTAGGTTTCAGCCCGTAGAAGCTCTGAATGAAGCAAGTCTCTAAAGCATCAAGAAATGACAAGGAACGTCATCCTACAGAACCATTTTATCATTTTATTAATTGATTCTCTACTCAGGGTATTTGTTTTTCCTAGGAGTTTAGTTGAAATTAGGTTTACTTGTGAAGAAGTGTTGATGTGTTTACCTTTGCTGACTATAGAACAGTTAGCATTTTTAATCAGGTCTATGTGCTATGTTGATCTTGTTACTTTCAATATATAATGTTGTTTAATTGCAATAAACCTATCTGAAGTAAAATATAAAATGTTAGGTCTTATTGTCTTGGTAAGACTACTTTTTTGAGAAATTTTACACATGATAATCCTAAAGGACGATGTCAACATCGTCCACATAACAACAACAACAGCAACATAGCACATAGACCTGATTAAAAATGCTAACTGTTCTATAGTTGGAAACACTTTTGTCCCACTATATATATGTAATACTGTGAAAATTGACTTTATTGAACTATTTATCAAAATTCCAATTCAAAGTACCCATTAACTAAGTCATTAAACATATCTACCTGAGATGATGCAACGATTCGCAAATGATAAACAAAGATCGGCATAACGTGTTTAAAAATAACTTGTTATAACACTTAAAAGTTATTCTTTTATATCTTTGTGAGGTTAAGCGAAAACATCTGGTTTCTATATGCGCATTAAAGAGCTATGAATACTAACATCGATGGATAGAGAAAAATAAACGAAAAAAAAATGTAAACACGTCAGAGGTGCGAGCGAGCGCGCATGCGCTGGCGAGAGGCCACAACTCCACAACGACGCACTCGGCTGCGGGGTGATGTGAGGGGCGCGGGGCGCGGTGCGGTGTGCGCCGCGGCGAGTCGAGCCGGCAACTCCTCAGTTGGATTTCAGAACATCGAATGGGCGGGCGTGTAGGATGGATCGCTAAGACACCAGTAGTTTTTTTTCATTCCGCCTTCTAGCAGTGTTTGTTTATTACCGTCCGGCATACTTTCCGTAAATCCTTCTCGACGGTGGTGCTTTTAATTTTATATCTTTAGCGTTTTAATTTTTTTCAATCTTGTATCAAAGCGCCGCGTTCCGATTTCACGTCGAGAAGGCAGCCGCACAAGTTTGAAAGCGGCTTTTTGAGAGTAGTACCACCTACTCCTCTTAATAATTTTTTATCGCTGTTAACAACGCATCAGGCAAAATCAAAATGGTGAAGAAGATAGACAGTGAAGAGAGTGTAGATAGCGGTGAGTAAAGACTTTTTATATTTTTCTGCTTTAGTTAACCGTTAGAAATTCATAACTGCCTACAGAGACAGTGACGATAAATGGTTCAATTAAATCGGCTTTATGATGTAGTAAATAAATCGAAATTTCTGGTAATTTCAAACGAAAAAATAAGACGATTGACAAAATTCCTACAAAAGTAAAAACGTAGTTTATAAACTGCTTCTTAAAATTTGCTATTATTAGAATTATTTCAGCAAGTAAATAGTTAGAAAAGATTAAGTTTTCAGATTATACAGAAAAAAATAAAATGTAACAATATTGTTTTTCCAACACCTCGAGATTTTTAGTGTTCAGACAGATCGGACGTTTGTATTGCATCATTTCAGCGTGAGTAATGCCTACTTTTGTGTTGTTATTTAATAACAAATACAATTACTTAATTTTATTCGTTGTTGTTTCCGTGCTGATTACAGTACGAATTGCTAATAGACGAATTATTATCGGCAAATTACTATAGATGATTTGATAAACTTGCCACGTACCGATACATATTATACAAAAATTATTTGTATTCCAGGCAAGAGTTTACAATGCCTAAAGTTTTGCATCTACATTTTTACAACTACATTGTGTCTACATTAAACGTTCTAGGATGTTATGTTTGGGGAACTGTTTGTTTGTTTGTGTAAGACTATTTCAGCCTTCAGCTAAGTTAATAGTTCTTCATGTCTGATATCTTCTAATTCTAGAAAACTGTCTAACTCGTTGACAATTGTACCTGGAAGATTGAGGACTAGATTAATTGGAGCTGACGTCAGTATAAGGATACAGGTCTTGAAAATTTCCTTCAACTTGATCCAATTCGAAGCCGATTAGAAACCGATTAGTGTAGGGCATGTGCGTAACTGCATTTGTACCAGCAGTTACATATTGCATGCTATTTGCATCATAACACTGACCAATCCTAACAAAGAGTTATTCTTGGAATTTTATGACTGAACACTGAAATGACGTTTATTGTACTGATTCTTGGCTGTTTTGTTCTATTTACAATTCAATATCGGTTATTCAATGCCACTGTTTAGGTATTTTATCAAGGCCTTTTTTTTGTCTTTTTTAATGTTGTATAGAAGAATCCAGAAAAATTATTATTACGTTCAGTTACTTTGGAAACCTAACTTTACAGAATTTTAATAATTGTGTATTCTTAACCGTAACTAAAAATTTGTGATTCGAATTACAGGATGTAAACTTACTTCAAAAGTCCAATACAGCATATCAAAAATCAAGCAACGACTTGTTATTGTACAAGAGCTCATTCTCATTGTATTAGGTACTTTAATTTGTAAATAATTGTCAATTGAATCAGTGTCAATAAATAATATAATTCGCGCTATAACCGAAATGGTTCATATCCAACAGAATTAATTTGCGTAATCAAAACAAACTTCACCGAAATAAAACAAAGAAACGATTGTACGCACACGAGAGATAAGATGTGAAAAACAACTTGTGTTTCTGTATTGTTCTGATAAACTTTTTGTATTCGAATTGTTTTATTTATTTTAAAAATAAACACTCTTGTTTACTTTTCTCATTTCCGTCGTGTAGTTTTGTTAAAATGTTATGTACTTTTCAGTTGTGTCCCAATTGCAGTTCAAATACTTTTATGACATAGTGAATTTGCATATGTACAACGCTAAGCATTTTATTAATTTATACGTAGCTTGCATAAAAACAAACTTCGTAAAAATTTGTTTTGAAACGATCAAGTTTCATATCATATTACTGACAGCTGATGCAGCTGCTTTTGTGACAGTTGAAATGAACGTCAGCGTTAAAGTTAGTCACCTTATTATTGTTTATAGGAACAATGTTTAGGCTAAAGCTTAAAAGCTATTCTGAAATTAATTTGAAAGGAAAATGAAATAAATCATTTAAGTGTAATGAATAATGTGGTTTTTATTAATAAAACAAAAGTTATGTTTTTTATGAAAATACGTAATCTAAGACGTGTTCAAAAAATATGGTAACAGGGACAAGGAGCATAATATAATTTCATAAGAGTATGTTACTAGTTACGGCAGATTCTTATCCGGAGTTAATAATTCTTATGCGGAGATTGAGTAGGTTGTATTTCCATTAGGTTACTTTAAAATGAAACTTTGATAAGAATCCACCTTAACTAGTAACATACTCTTATGAAATACATACGTATTATAACTAGATATATAAAACACGTGAAAATATTATAAGCAAAATTCTAAAAATATTAGTTGCCAATTGAAATAATACGTTATGCTAATTACAAAATGTCTGTAAATTAATTTAGAAGTGAAAATGTGAACTAGTCAGCAAAGCAATTCTGTTACAAAACGTGTTTACGAATTGAAAAACATTTTAACATTTCACGCTGTATAAATATGATTATAATAATTTCAATGTTGTCTTTTCAATAATGTTATCGTCATTTATTCATCAGAGCGTTTACCTGAAATTCATTACATTCAATTATATCAAGTAATTCAAAAACATCATTATGTTTTAGAAATGCTAGAGATAGCATTGAATATACTTGTAAACAAGTGAGTTATAAAGATTCTTAGCATTGTTTCTTGATACTTAAAGTTCCCATGAAACTGATTTACGAGCATGTAAGGCTTTGCTTTTAAGAATGCGTTGTTAATTTAATGCAATTTCATTATTATACACGCTTGGATTTCAATATGGCCGCTGGAGCGCGACGCCCCGCGGCGTTCACTGCCAAGGTCACCTAACATCAAACTGCGCAGCTTGGGTATACAGTAACTATGTAACTATACAGTGTGCTGTATAAACAGACAATATAATGTACCATCTAGATATAGCTTTATGGACAAAAACAAGGAAAATACTTGTCATCGATATTTTTAGAACACCGTGACTTGTTGATAGATACGTACTCTGTTTTGATTATTGAAATGAGGTTAAGGTAGTTATTAAAGTAGGTAGTTATTGTATTTACTTGTCGTTGTGGGTATTTTTATCTGCAAAGTTTCAGTTACTTTCATTAGCATGTGCAGTATCTGAATATCAAATTGATTTATAACACCTACATCTACTATTCTTATCGACTCATAAATATTTAATGTACATAAGTATGCCTTACAATAAGTACCATAGAGGAACATTTCAATTTATGGTCTTGACTTTTTAGCGATTTCAATTAACCTTTCTTCAGCGTGCTGTTAGGTATTACAATCATCGTTGATTGAATTCGATCATTCGTGTCTATCAAAGTAAATCTGCGTAACCTTGACCGCGAGTCCGTGACGGACTTTACGGCAATTCCAGCTTGATATCGGATACCTCGCCTCTCGCCCCTGCACTACACCGGCAATTTCCGAATCGATTTCTCTCATACATGGTTGCATAGGGTACCCATTCCCCATCGGCTGCCGTTCACTGGCCATTCATAAGAAATGCATTGAATATTATTACAATACCGTATATGCATTTGAGTAAATAATGGATCTCATGAAGTGGATATAAATTATACACAACTGAAACCAAAACGTAATAATTTGCGATAACTACAGGTCATACAGTCAGAACACTTAAAACACAACATGAACTTTAAAGAGGAGTTATCTAACATGTTAACGGCTCTATCACGGTCAGTGCTTTCTTTTTGTTGACATTTCTTGTCATTTAAATACCTATTCACTTAAAAGATATTAGAGAAAACAATTACATAAAGTGACAAATGAGCGATGGGCTAAATTAGTATCCAGTGAAAGCGGTTCGTAAACGGCAAAAATAGTTCTCCCTCGTAGTGATTTCACTGATATAACCATCTGGTTTAGTTCAGTGACAGTGCCAGGCCGAGTTGGCAATTTATCTAACATTGCCCTGTATTTAGTGTTACTACTAGACTTTGATCTTAGAGAACGGTTATTATGGGCTGTTGGTTTCATAGTGGTGATAAATTATTACTCGGTAGCAGTCACGTCTTGGTTTAATAAGATAAGATCTTTCTCAATCAGTTATTCATACCTTAAGGGCAGCGTGCAATTAGAAAGTTGCTTATTTGTTAACCGCTCGAGGGTATATAAAAGTATTGAGCTATTTGTGCTGGCGATTGACTGTGGCTTAACGTTTCTGCCGACAAACAAATTAGAAAGTAGAAAACCGAGTAGGGCACAATGTCAATATCGGAAATATTGAAGGTTTAACGAGTCAATTGATGAATTCGACGAGACCGTGAATTGGTCTTAAATTTTTATTTCTATAAAATTGTTTTCATTATATAATTTATCTTTATTGCTTATTTAAAACTAATTTATCTCCATCGTTAATCTCCATCTATTGAATAATAAAATATTCTCTAGTAGTAGATTTCGCCTGCGAGGAAATCCAACCAATTGCAACCCTCCAAGAACACAAAAAAAAATTGTACCCTTTTTTGCAAAAAAAAAATGGGTATAGTAAGTTTCCCATAAAATTTATGTTATTTTTGTAGTTTGTCAAAGAGGAACAATTCTTCCATACATCGTTTCATTATATCTCAAAGGGTTCAGGCAGTATTTTCAATGAAAGCTACCAGGTAACCCGACACTTCTAACAACTGAGAATTATTAGATTCTCGTCGTTTTTTGGGTAACTTTATCCATGATATCGCTTATCAGGTTTACAAAAACCTCTGACTGTTAAAAGACCATGTTTCCAATATTCAGATATTAACGTGAACACTAACTACATTTCTACTTTTTTGTTTATGCATGCTTTATTAACTAACAATTATCTATAAGTTGTTTTAGTACTTCAACGACTTTGAAATATTTATCACCACTGCGTAAATCAAATCTTGATTAGATATTTTTTAGCTATACAATTAATATGTCTGATTTAAATGTTAATGTTAATTAAAACAAAGTCGTAAGTCCTTTATATAGATGCTTTACGTAATTATCGCTCTCAAACTAAACTAAAACACGTGATTCCACTTCAGTCGTCAATCGTCATGTAACCAACGTGTAGACGAAATAGTTGTTCAGATCCATTGGCTGTTCATGAAATTGAATATGTAGGTGATTTTATATTGTATTTTTTATTAATATTCCACGCCACTGCACACGGTTCATATTCTACTAAGCTTTCGAAGATAACATTGTTTGCATTTATAATGCGTTCACTTCGGCCATCGAAACCAGTTATTTCAGATCGATTTTATCACCTCGGTAGTTTTATGGTTCATGTACCTATACGGCGTTTAGAAATTTCATCGGATGCTCAAAATGGCTGCCTCCCTCCGCGAGCCATTTGATTTGTTTTTTGTTGGAAACGTAGGCAGTGGTTAAGGGTACGAAAGACTGTTTAAAAGTATTCGCTTTGTGATCTAGGAACTCTTAAAACTAGCAATATTAGTTTTTGTTTTAAAACGTACCTATTTGTACTTACGAATATTTATATTAAAAACTATCTTGTTTGTTATCTAGGTAAGTTTAACAGTAGCAATAATATAATATATTATTATATAAATAATATCTGTAGAGTAGTATCTAAAAGTCCGTGTGTGAACATCGGAATTCTGTTCACGAAGACAAACCTGAGCGGACATTGCAATTCACGTCGTTACCTCACGTATTTCGGGTTCCTCGTAAAACACAGTTTTAGAATTAGTTCGATGTTTGACCAGGGCGTGGGCGGCGCTTTTTATGAATTTAGGTTTCTGTACCACACGTTCGATGAGTCAAGACAGCTTCGTTAGCTATTAGTTTTCAATTATTAAAATAATGAGCAAAATCATAATCATTAGAAGATTCTAGTTAGCCTAAAAAAATAAAACGGGAATTAATTTTTTTCGATATTCTAAAACAAAATAAAAAACACAAGGGTTTTTCTTCCAATAATGTAGGTACATTATCAGCAAGTAATATACTAGTTAGCTATATTTTATTTAAATATTCTCACAGGATAGGGATCGACGTAGGTGAAACCGCAGGGCGCTCTTAGTTTGAGATAATTTTGTAAACAGGAAACTGTCATGGTAGCGATTGTGCGAGTGGGAGTGGCTCCTGATTGTTACAATCGCCATTTTATTGCGCATTTGGTTTATATCCTGTGTTCTCTATTGCTTGATTGGTCGCTAGACAGTGCGTCTTGTTGCGTGCATTGATAAAGCAACTGATTTCCTATTGGTATTTCTAACGTGTTCCGAGGTCGTCCTGTTTAATTGTTATGTATTTATAAAGTTAAACACAATTGATGTTTTTCAGGGATTAAGCTCTCATATACTAGTACAACTAGATTTTAGTCCACATTCCGAAACTTGTAATATTTTTTATGTCTATTATTATATTAACTCCTCTTTGAATATCCGTGTCATTACCTTTATTGTGACCATAATTGCTCGAACCGATACAAGAGTCATTAACGTTCTACCTGCCTTCTCTAGAATACGATCAATGAAAAAAAAAATGTTTTTCCAGTAGCCCTATTCTGTAAATATATTATTAGTTGACATTGTGAGTTTCTAATTTCTCTCTCTCTCTCTCTCTCTCTCTCTCTCTCTCTCTCTCTCTCTCTCTCTCTGTCTATAGAATTGCATTAGACGGAGAGACAAAGAGACTAGACGTATGTAATTACATAGTCGAGGTATAAAAACATCCTTATAGAATAGGAGTTACGAAGCTAGGTAACAAGCCCTTATTGATATGCTGACATGTGGTTCCTCTTTCGTTGAACATTCAGCACATAAATATGTATGTATAGTCTTATCACATGTCTATACTGTAGACAGAGACACGGAAGCCAGATCTGAATAAAGTGTTTCACGGAACACGTTTGAGTATAGACACGGCGCCTTCGACAGAATGTGAACGTTATAACGTGTTATACGTTCTATTATAGGTTATATATTCGTATTTTATAAGCAGCTACATACAAATTGGATTCGTTCTATGTGTAGGCGTAAAGGCATTGCTTGATTTAGGTATTGAGTGTATCAGTATAGCTTCTAACATAGTCATGTTTGTAATGGTACCTACCTATATACAATAATATATCTTACTTAGATTTTGTTACGTTGATAACTAGTTAAATAATAGGAAAATATAATTTACTATAATATGATACCCAACTGTCTTTAAGATATCTATCAATTCCAAGTGAATTGTACTAATGGTACAACTGTCTTTTGATATCTTTCTTAGGCAATTTGTTTCGAATATCAATTTTAGTTTTTTAGGCCTGTGTGCACCAAGATTTCGGTTATCATAACCAACGGTTAACATAACTTTACTATAAATTTATTATATATACTATTTATAATAAACCCGTACGCCAGATAAGGACGTAAACCGGGTGGTTATCTTACCCGAGCTTACGTCCTTAACTGGTGTACGGGTTGTCGAGAACAGTAAATTTTACGTTTAGCTTATGTTAACCGTTGGTTATGATCACCGAAATCTTGGTGCTACTTCCTATTACTTCCCTCTTCGCTTTTTCCGCACTTGGCCATGACGCTGGTATTTGTGCATTACCTACCTATTTAAGTTATGTTGTTACATTTATCTTTTATTTGTTTGTTTCATTGTTAGATTGTCGAAGTAGTAGTGTATGTTTATTCGTAGGCATACAAAATAATACGATAACTTTTTGAAGATGTTATAATTTTTTTTTATATTTTATGAATAGGTAATTGTTCACAAATCTTATGAACAGGATTTACACAAGGTTTGATTTTATTTGTTTACGATACGACACGATAGTAGTGTAACAGAGCGTATGTTGATACGTTCGCGTAATGGCAGTGGGCGGCGCAGTGCGCGCGCGCAGCTTGGGTGCGGCCGCGGTCGTTGAACCGGCTTTGTTTGCCAACTCAGCTGCATACTCCCAGCTGAATACAGAATAACCGATGACATAGCGTTCCCAACTGATACAAACTAGGAATAATAAGTCTTAATTTATTCCTGCGTTGTCACGATGTTTGTTTATCAATTGCTGATTGTAGGTTACGCAAGATCGCTTAAGGGATTTTTTGTTTACACGATCTTTAACGAGCCTTTGTCTATGATATTTAACAACTTTGACGGCCTCCATGCTCCGTGGCATAGCAGCATGCGCAGTGGAATTATTATATAAGATGAAGGTCCAGGTTTTCTTTTTCCAGCTAAGCTGATTAAGATATTCTAGCCGTGTCTAATTACCACATTGGCAAAAACGTTCTGCCAAGCAACTTAAAGTTTAGGTACAATGTCGAAGAGGAAATCAAAAGGGATGCGGTTTTCATCCTACTCCTGAATTAGTTAGCTTCCACCTTACATTGCATCATCACGTGTGATTGTAGTCAGGTTACAACTGGTAATGAATAAAAACAAACTAAAATAAATGTTAACTGACTACTTATGTAGCAATCGTTAAATTGGTCAAGGAGGAATTTTGACTTTCGATACAAAATCAGGAATTTGTAAGGAGATTTAATAAGCAAAAAAGTTATTGTTACGATATTTTTTTGGGTACCTTTGTTTTGTTTTTGTCACGATTTTTGACTGTATAAAAATTATACTGCTATTGTGTGAGAGCATCGTGCATCTGCATGCATTGGCCTCATACAAGCATATTGGTCACGATATTTCTGAAGCTCACAAGAGAGTCCTATATCCATACAAAAAGGCTCCTTGACCTGTTTACCGACATTGTGGTTTTGCAAAATCATTTCTTCATATCTACTTACACTGATATATCTGTTTAAATATGAAAATATCTGGATAGGTATATCATTCGAATTTAAAAATCTTTTAGAATTTAACATATTTTACCAAATATAAAACATTGCCAAAGATGATTGGTTGTTTAGAAGTATTTTTACTCCAAGTAAACAGAGTAAGTCAGTTAGTATTGATCCTGTTTTACTCACGAATTGTTATTGCTAAATCAGCTTTTCAGCAAATTGATTATTAACTTAATAATAATTCTTGAAATAATAATAAGTAGGGGCCAAAGGTTCAAAAGAGCCACAACTCAAAGCTTTTAAGTCGGTAATTTAAAAAAGTAATTAGTGCTATTCAAAAAGGTTGGTCTGTAACGGCCCTTTTTAGTCCGTACACAAATTCAAATTACGAACACGGATAAAACAATGGCGCCCGCAGAAAGCGTAGTGAGAGCTCGTATCCGCGTGGGTCAGTTATTGTTTTCGATATGTCGTGTCGTATTCAAAAAGAGAAACTATCGGAGCAATATTTAGGTAGAGTTGTTATAATAACTCTTTCTATTGTGTTTGTTACAATTGAAACATTTATAGAAGTTACATACAAAAGATCGCTTAATAACTGTGAAAAATAATATTAAAAACAATTGAGGATATCTAGTTGACTGAAAATATTTGTTACCAGAAAGTTCCTCAAACAATGAAACATATTATTATCTGCTAAAACAATATAAAAGTGAATAATATTTTTCTATAACTGATATATTATAGCAAGTTACATAAACATCCTTTATATCTTCAATGTGGCTTATCGAATCTTAAATAGTTAAAACATTTACCACAACTTAGAAAAAAATGTTCGTTGACGATGACGCTATTTCAAAAACTGATATTGAGAGATGAACAGACAGACACGTTTAACTTTTGACACGTCACTTTTTACGTCTGACACGACATAAATGCAAGTCAAAATTCAGTTATTTCAAGTATGCTGTACTGTTTAAAAATACTTCAGAACGTTTGACTCCTTGTAGTAACTTTACTACCGGTTTGGAAGGCTGTGTTATGTTTCTTTCATTTTGCTACGTCACTTATAGATAATATTTTGACGTAGGTATCTGTTAATACTTTTTATTAGAAATCTTTATTAGATCGTAAAAATCGCTAGTAAAGTACACGTACTTAGATAACGCGCTGTGAACACGCTAAGAATCTTGTGTAAGGAAGTGAAAGCTGCATTAGCTGTTAGACGGAAGGCTGACGAAGGAGCTATTGGCTACAGATAAGATAACGCCGGGTCACGCACCGCATAGATAATTCACTTCGATAACCTCTCACGGAGCGGTTGAGTAAGATTGATCTTATAGCATCAGACAGGCCAACGATTGCTTGAATTCGCTTATAAGTGTATATTTCATACAAATTTCGAAGGTTTTCATATTATATAACATAAAAATTATGGATGATTTTACTTTTAGCCGTATATGTATTTTTTTAACATATGAGACCAACCGTAAATTATGTCGAAAATTTTGTAATTTTTAAACCCCTCGCCCCCTTAAGTATGTTTTAGTTACATTTATGTGTCTTGTCTCTTATTCGACGTCACATATTTTGCAATTCTACATGTTGGAATGATTCAAGTACAACAAAAAACAGTACAATAGTAGTTTTATCTTCATTGATAAACTTTTTATATATAAAATCCTCTATGAACTTCATCATGTTGACAATATTTTTTTAGTGTGTAATTAATTTTTACACATTAAAAACAGTTTGTAGTACTAGACTAAACTGACTAAAGCCAAACACGATTGAGAATGCTTGTCAACAAACAAAATTAAAATAAAGGTAGAAAATGTAACACATTTTATGTCCAATAAATTTAAAATTATGTTTTGTTTTTTTATAAAATCTTTTTTAAAAGATATTGAATGTAGGTATTAATTAGTTTTGAGCTTACTAATCTAATTTATTGTCATGAATTCATCATTAACAAGTTATTTAAAAAAATAGGTGTAAAATGACCAGTGATTTCTACCTCCATTTTTAATTTGTTTGTTGACAAGCATTCTCAATCGAGTTTGGCTTTAGTATAGTTTGTTTATTATAATATTATGTATAGCAGATTATTATCAATCTTGTGAGAAGATTCGTTTTGCATGAAGTTGTTGCCTTCCTTTGATTGGCACTTTTATACCTATATCACTCGGCTCACTAAGGCCGGCCTCGTTACATTTCGATTTTATTGTTTCGACCTGAATGTTGTGGATTAACTTCAAGGGTCGAATAGATATTGTATCTGTTCCTATATCATGACAACTGATTGTCAATTAATTTTCATATTATCGCCATATAATAACAAGTTTGGTATGACATGCTTATATAAAATATCTTCTATATTATCCTTTGTCAGTAGCAGCTGGTGCTCATTATCGAGAAGCAACCATGTAATCAAAAAGGAGTAATATAATAATTATTCGTTTCCGGATTTGTGCTGACTTTTTAATAAGATGTTAGTATTTGTGCACAAAATGACCACTGCCCCAGCGATACAATTCGGTTCTGGTTATATTATTATTAATTACGTTGAGGGTCCATCCATACCCCTAAAAAGGCTGATAATAAAGTTCCATTTGAATATGAATGCAATCTTGTTTGTTTGTCTTCCGTTTTAATTAATAGTAATTATTCTTTATTCCCAGGCGTTGGCCGCGGCAGTAGCCAGTCGGGGAGCGAGCGCGAAACAGAAGAAATATCGCGCGGGCCCGAGGCGTCCGCGCCGGTGACCATCCCCGACAGCGAGGAGCTGCAGCGGCGCAAGGAAGAGGCGCGCAGGAAGCGCCGGAGGAAGAAGCGCTCCGGCAGCTCGGTGGTTACGTCATGTTTCCAAGGTACGTTTGTCGGAACTTGTCTTATCATAGTGGGCAAGAGATAATCAATGGGCGAGTCACGTGGTTCAGAGTGGGGGCCTAGGTGCTAGAATTGCGACTAGGTAAGGGTAGCGGTTGACCCCCACTAGATGGACTGACAATATCAAACCTGTCGCAGGGAGCCTCTTGCCACATTTATTAAAAATATATTAAAAAAATTGTACTATTGGAGAAAAAAATAAAACGGAAAATATATGTAATTCAATAATTGTATCATAAGCGCACAGCTGCCTGCACTTGGGAGACTTCGGTGGCTTCAACGAATTAAGTACTTAGGTATATAAATAGACCTCTTAGGCTGTTACGCACTGGAACTGTGAGAAAACCGTTTAGAATATTAATGAAATGACGTTAACGCAACGCACCTTACATACTCGTAGCTCCGTTCGTCTTTCTCTGCCTCGTTTGTCCACTGGAAAATTACTGTGACTGAGGATTTGAGTAGTGGAATTTGGATTTGATTGGATTCTATGAAATTCTTCAGAGTTCGGAAGTTGCTTGCTTGTCTTTATAAAGGCTTAACGTGATACCCTATAGTAAAACGATAAACCATTTATCATCGCAGTTCAGATTATCATAGAATCAAACACTATTATACTAATGCCCGAAAACTGAAATGTCACTCAAATCTATTATTGACTTGAAACTCTCTTGAAATTCAGTATGCTTTTTGCTGTTGAACTCATGAGTATACAGATATTTGGGAGATGCTCAGTAGCGCATGAGATTCTTAATATTTGAATGACACTTCAATATTGGGTATAAATCCGCCAACTCGCATTGGTGCACCGCCTTGTTCGTGTAATGGAAAGTAATGTTATTTGTTGTTTGCAGACCTTTACAAGCTCACGGGCGAAGTACTGGGCGAGGGCGCGTACGCATCGGTGCAGACATGCGTCAACATCTACACGGGGCAGGAGTTTGCAGTGAAGATCATCGACAAAGTGCCGGGACACGCCCGCGCCCGGGTGTTCCGCGAGGTGGAGACCTTCCACTATTGCCAGGATCACCCGAACATAATCCAGCTCATTGAATTCTTTGAGGACACCGACAAGTTTTATCTTGTCTTCGAGAAGGTGAGTTCGACACGCACAGCCTCACACAAAACTCACAGACCGCGCTAGACTTCTAGATAGCTCTGAAGTTGACACGCCGAACTGCTCAGGTATATTGCGCCCGCTGAGAACTACAAAACAGCGCAATATGCGGCTCGTTTTCAAAGTGAACTAGAAGGGTGTATCCCATTAGTACCCCATACCGTAGTTCTATAGAATTGTTGGGATATTTTCCGGGCTGTCAAATTATATCCCAATAGTTCTATATAGTACTGTAGTATAGTTTTTGCTCTTGACTTTACTTATACCATATAAGTTATAAACTTTATATTATTTTAATTGATATTTCATTTTGTTTTTAACAAAAAAATGTCCCTTGCGACAAAACATAATTGTTAAATCCAAGTAGTAGTTGTGTCTAAAAAAATATTCTCTTATTTTAGAAGTTACAGGGGGGGGGGGGGGGACATTTTACCACTTTGGAAGTATCTTTCGCGCAAACTATTCAGTTTAGAAAAAAATTATATTAAAAACCTCAATACCATTTTAAAGACGTTTTGTGCAATTTAAGCAAAGCTGTATTCGATATAGTGTGTTTATAGTTAATCTCAAATTTAAATGGACATTTATTATTGCAATCAAAAGAGATTCCATATTAAACTTATAAAAACTATAGATATTTTATATGTAACGTACAAACAAGATGTTGATATCGACATTTCTTTGATTTTGTCCGATTAGTTCTATATAGAACTGATGGAACAATAAGCACTATTATGGTGTATCAACAGTTCTACAGAACTAAAATTAGGGGGTACTACTGGGATGCACCCAACTAGAAGATTGGCGTTTTCAATATGAAGAACCCCATATCTAACAAAGATGAGATATAGATACAAAAAAGCATTTTACAGTTGCCTCTCTCAAAATCTCAATTTGCCACAGATAATTTCAGTCTGTGGGTACTATCATGATACTTTTATACGCAGTGAATTTCGTCTGTTATCTAAACTAAGCAAACTTTTGCACATGACGCATATTTGTACATGACTACTTGTTTGTTAATTGAAGACAGACCATTAAACAATAGTTCCGGCAGTTACTTAGATTGTATAATAATTATAACACGAAAATGCGATATTTTCTATTTTAATGATGTAATTTTCCATGTTTATTAAATCCGCATTGAACACTGAATAAAGTCATTAAAATGAAATACCTTTCTTTTATCAGTGTCACTAATTTCCATTATTAGATTAGCATTCTTGGTGTACGAGTAATTTAACAATCAATTCTACCATGGTAACTTAATTCGATATGTGCAGATAATAATAAAATTATTACATTTATTAAACAGGTAGGTACTTTATTTCATATTAAACAATTTATCTGAGGAAAGCATCTTAAAAGTCTACATAGATAGCTATATAAACAAAACTAAAGATTTATGTTCAGAATTGTGTTGGCGTTATAAATTGAATTAGCGATTCTAATTATTTGACGAGACAGGCGAACACGAAACAATCGTTCATCCCACGTCCACGTTAGCAAAAACGTGAGTAGCAATACCAATGGAGAGGTCTATCGGCGTTTGATGGGGTTTATGGGCTATAGGTAGTAACTACATGGTGTTATGTTACAAAGAGATACATTGTTGAGCGAATATTCGAGACATACATAATTGAAAGCTGTTCCGTCATAGATAGCAACAATCTTATGATTCAGTAAGCAACAAGTTTGCCAAACAATATTTTTAATGCAATTCCTTTTCAGATAATGCTATCTCTATAATTCGATGTTTTTCTTTATAACGAGAAGCTTATAGAACAAAAACATTTTTGCTGTATCCTAGAAACACTTATCTTGTTTTTTGTAATTAAATCCTTATGACTGTTTAAAATTAAGCGCGTTTATCGGACTTAGTTATAAGTCTCAAACATAATCTACATACTGTCAGCAACCCAGCAGGTCTTTTATAAACTAATAAAGCAATTCAATCAGGTTAAGGCAGGCGAGGGAAGCCGGTTTGTACTGGCACGCGTAGCAATCTGTTAAGCCTTGCGCAAGGTCGAAGTTAGTTGCCACGAACGATACGTAATGGACTGTGATATTGGCTAGTTCTAATTCAGTGCCTGATACGAGTATGTACACCCATTCCAATATTAAAGAATCGTACCTAAAAGAAAATTTCGCAAATTTTTTATGCAGATTATATTTAGGGATGGTTACACCTGATTGAAAACAAATATGAGATTTAAAATGAGACGGAGCAGCCTAGAAAATGACTTTGAGATATATATTATAAAACCGTTTGTTGCTAAAAATGTGCGATTTGGACTAGCATTTACAACCTTATGTCAATGATCACACTTTTTAAACGACGATTAGGTTTTATCTGCTATTGTATCCGTTAATATTATGGAAACCATATTTATAACTATCCAGTGAAAAGGATGAAGGGAAATATTTTAGATTTGATCCTATAATATTCTGTAAACAAATTCAGGCAGTTGAATATCCAAGCTTCCATCTTTCACCAGTTAAATGACTCCTTTGCCCTAACAGCGTGTCTCCGTTGTTGCAGATCAACGGCGGTCAGCTTCTGTCCCGGATACAGGAGCATCATTACTTCTCAGAGCCGCAGGCGGCGGAGATAGTTCGCGAGATAGCCAACGCGCTGCACTTCCTGCACGGCAAGGGCGTGGCGCACCGCGACCTGAAGCCGGAGAACATCCTGTGCGTCAACCGCGAC
Source organism: Mycalesis mineus (assembly GCA_034621355.1). Classification (NCBI taxonomy): domain Eukaryota; kingdom Metazoa; phylum Arthropoda; class Insecta; order Lepidoptera; family Nymphalidae; genus Mycalesis; species Mycalesis mineus. Next base: position 16,101,337 of record CM067887.1, on the reverse strand, counting down.
AGTCTCTGCCCAGTTAAGATTTGTGACTTCGACCTTGGGAGCGGCATCAGCTTCACTTCGAGCCTCGCGAGCCCACTGGCGACCCCGCAACTCATGACGCCGGTAACTTGATGTCACCCAATAACTACAATTATGTATATAATTTTACATTAAACTTGCAGACGCCCTCAACTTCGCCCGCCAGTAAAATAGTTAATGCATCATTAGATGTTCTTGGAAGGTTGAGGGTTGAAAAAAAACTTTACATAATTCTTAATTTTAAACAAAAAATGGGTATAGCAAGTTAGGTTGCAGAACCTGGGATCTTTCATTCAAAGCGCTGCCTAAACAAACCCTTTGAGATAATTATATCGAAATAATGAATGAATAAATTATTAATCTTTATTAGAACTACAGAAAAGTCTGCGATGGCACGTATCTGTCTATTGAGAATAGATTGCGTTGTCTATTTTTCTATCAAAAACGTATTTTAGTTAGAAGTTCGCTCGTATAGCCACATGTTGTAACGTCGTCGTTTGCACGATCGCCAGGTGGGCAGCGCGGAGTTCATGGCGCCCGAGGTGGTGTCTCAAGTTTGCTCGTATAGCCATATGCTGTTACGTTGTCGTTTGCCGATCGCCAGGTGGGCAGCGCGGAGTTCATGGCGCCCGAGGTGGTGTCTCTGTTCGCGGGCTCCGCGGCCACGCACTACGACAAGCGCTGCGACCTGTGGTCGCTGGGCGTCATCGCCTACATCCTGCTGTGCGGCTACCCGCCCTTCCGCGCGGACTGCGGCGCCGACTGCGGCTGGGAGCGCGGCGACAACTGCCGCGCCTGCCAGGACCTGCTCTTCACTTCCATCCAGGTACGGTTCCCTTGCAGTGAGGAGGGTCGCAATTCGCCGCGGACATATTTATATACCTATATTTTTTTATGTACCTATAAGTACATAAAAAGCCGATAAAGTTTGTAGAGTTCCTTCGATTTTCCCACGATTCTATCATCATATCCTAACATGATTACTATGAGACATTTTTGAAATATACTCTTTCACATAAAAAAGAATTATTAAAATCAGACTTCTCTGTGAAAAGTTATGCGTGATCGTATATGTCGCATTACGCACGCACTATCGCACATCGTGCTGAGGTGACACTCGTGTGCAGGAGGGGCACTACTCGTTCCCGGAGGAGGAGTGGGCGCACATCTCTGCGGAGGCGAAGGACCTGATCGCGCAGCTGCTGGTGCGCGAGGCGTCGCACCGCATCAGCGCCGAGCGCGTGCTGCAGCACCCGTGGCTGCGGCGCGCGGACGCGGCGGCGCACTACCCGCCGCTGCGCACCCCGCATAACATCAAACGGTACGTCGCCTTACACAAGGCACTCTCATCATCGTCATCATCAGCGCCGAGCGCGTGCTGCAGCACCCGTGGCTGCGGCGCGCGGACGCGGCGGCGCACTACCCGCCGCTGCGCACCCCGCATAACATCAAACGGTACGTCGCCTTACACAAGGCACTCTCATCATCGTCATCATCAGCGCCGAGCGCGTGCTGCAGCACCCGTGGCTGCGGCGCGCGGACGCGGCGGCGCACTACCCGCCGCTGCGCACCCCGCATAACATCAAACGGTACGTCGCCTTACACAAGGCACTCTCATCATCGTCATCATCAGCCGGTGGACGTCCACTGTTGGACACAGGCCTTTTTTAGGGACTTCCAAACACAACGATCCCGAGCCGCCTGTAGCCAGCGGCTCCCTGCGACACAAGTTGGCTTTTGTTGATTTATGGCTTTAAATTTTAATTCTGACATCAGACCACAGCTGTAATCCATATAATTTAATAATGACTTTTGAATAATTTACGATGCTGAATGAATTATGATCACAAGAACATCGCGAACTGTTAGTTATCTTGATATAATCAATCTAACCTTACAGACAGACAGCAACCATCGGATGACTTATCCGATGGTTGCTGTCAGCTGCAGAGGTCAGCCTGTTATCATTATCATATTGTATATAATGATAACCTGACAATTCTAGGTTAAGCCTTTGTCTGACTACGTTTCGTACAAGAAGTTACAAAAATTATTTATTAGATATATTGCAGCCATGCAAAATATTATCTTGATGATATTATTGGTTTACAATAATAGTAAATAAAATTCGAGTAAAAAAAGACGAAAGTAGAGTAAACAGAAGCATTGTATCACATTCATAATAGAATTATTTATTTCTTGGTAAGACTGAACTGCGAGGGTAAATGGAAATGTTGGAAGAATGCCTAGGCAAATGTTCCTGGTCCAAATCTAGGAAGTTTTAAAATAAGGCAAGGTCAAGAGTACCCTTAACCGATAAACTTATATGAAAGGATTAATGAGAATGGAAGAAGCCAAGGAAGTATGCAAGGACTCTATGGGAATGACGCGCGATGTTATGTATGTATGTATGTATGCATGTACTGAAGTGCGTGTCTCCTCCGCAGGAACATGTCGGCTCGGAACCTGTCCAACTTCGCGGAGTCGGCCATGGCGGTGAACCGTGTGATCCAGCAGCACTTCTCCATGAACTACTCGTACATGGAGCGCCCGGCGGCGGCGCTGCGCTGCTCCAAGTCGTGCCACCCCAGCCCCGACGCCGTGGCGCGCGAGAGCATCCTGGAGGACGAGCTGGAGCGCACCGGGCTCGCGCTGCAGGGCATGCGCTGCGGCGACGAGTACTGCGCGCCCTTCGGCCTGTCGCCGCCCACCGAGTCGGAGCTGCTGCGGCGCCGCCACCAGCACCAGCTCGACAAGCCGCTGCCCGTTCATTAGCCGCCGCGCCCGCCGCCACCCCCGCCCCGCCTCATCTGTTCGAACCTTCTTGGTGATCTCATCGATTGGCGCCACATCGACCTGAACCCCTTCTGTGCCCCGTCACGATTCCGAGGAGAGTTTGGAGCCCGCGCGATAGTATGGTACCGGTGCCCTAGACACCCGCCGATCCGAGAGTGCTTCCCCCGGCCGCTGCGTGCCGGTTCCTGTCGATCTGACATGTGATAGCTTGTAGTACGCGAGGTGGTATTCCTGCGCGTGTTCAGTTGTGTATAGTTAGTGATAAGGGCTGGGGACAGCTGGCCCCGTCACATTCCACCGAGCGCCACAGTACAAGGACAATGGATCTACCTCCCGTTAGAGCCTCGCGAGGCTGCGGCGTCGCTCGCGGCGCCGGCCACGCGTGTCGCGTGCGGCGCGCGACCGTCGCGTCGCGGGCGGCGGCCGCGTGTTTACAGTTGCAGCGAAAGGTTGAACATCGGCGAGAGACTGTGCCAATGGATAATTCCTCCAGTGATGATCCGATCGCAATTTTACTGTGAACGGTACTTAGAGCTGTAACAGTTTTATTTGAGCCTTTGAAGATATATATTTATGAATAAATAAAAACGACTGAATAGTTTTTATCGATATGTAGAATGTTATTGTGAGTTTATGTTCAGGCGGCGAGCGCCGAGACCGACGTCGGTCGATAAAATCGTATTATATTGAGATAGTTGTGCTGATCTACATACTTTATAACGATTACAGAAATATATTTTTGGATTTATGAAATCCGTTATTCGAAATTGAGCTTGATTGTGTGATGCCTTGTGATCGTGGCCTACCCTCGATGCAATAAACATTTTGTTACTTTCTATAGTTTTCGGATACTAGTCTGTTTGTGATCGTATGAATTTTGTTTTTTGCATTTGTTGCACATGGCAACACCACATCTCATTTATGATTTATGTGAAGAATGAATCGAGCTGCGGTTGTAAGAATTAGGAACAGTGACATTGTCGCTGAGAGTTCAGTGTTTATGAATGTGCGCATAATTACAAACTAGGAATTAAATTCGCTTTGTATCGTCTTGTGTGGAAGGGCACTCGCGAACCGCTCGTATGAAATGTCATATATTTTTGACCAGAACTGTGTTGGTTAAGTGTTGCATGGGGTTCCATGGAGCTGCCATAAAATTGTGATCAGTTTGAATACTTTTATATTGCCGAAGAATGAAATGTTATAATAATGTTAAGTGTAGATTTGCTAGACTGTACCTACCCTGCGAACACTTTGATTGGAGAAAGATACACCCCTTGCCACCTAGCATTGGATGTTGTTTCATTTCTTCTCACAAATCTTTATTCTAATCCATATTCATATTAGTTACGAACCATCATACTAATTTATTTTATTTAGTTGGAGGTGGCTTTATCCAATCAATACCTAAACTTGTCGCAGTTATTTGTTAAAATCTTGTTTTCGACTTAATCATTGATTTTCAATTATTTGAAATACAGATGTTTGAATTTTTAATATCTCTTGTTGTTTATTTTTCACCCTTTCTACCTTATTAAATAAAAGGAGCCATACGTACATAACTATAATAGAAGAGAACACCGTCAGGATTCTCTGCCCGTACATCAGGACAAATTTCATCCTCACCATCTGGATGCCTGGTACAGTACTACCATCCGCTATACTAGGTCTTTTCTGCGGTTCTGCCACGCACTTCTAAGATATGGAACGAGCTTCCATCCTCAGTGTTCCCACATTCTTACAATTTGGGGATTTTTAAGGGGAGAGTAAATAAACAACTCAAAGGCCGGCAACGCATCAGTGGTGCCTCTGGTGTCGCACTTGTTCATGGGCGGCTGTAGTCACTTAACATCAGGTGATCCGCTTGCTCGTTTGCTCGCTATTTTTATAAAAAAAAAGAGGTATTATAATATACCTATCAACACAATTATTGAACAAGAGTACATATCACTGCCTGACGCATAGGAACCTAAATTAAATAGGTACCTACTGTACCATATACTCGATTGACTTTTATTTAGTAGGTAGGTAAATTTCACGATGTACACGCTCACTAAGAACGGATTTCCCGATGTTCCCTCTGGAAGGGGATCTACGCGGGTGAAACCGCAGGGCACATCAGTGAAGTAATCAAATAAGATTGACGTCATAGACATCTGCAATCGTCTTGACATTAATGCTAATGTTATACCCTGAAATAATGCCTGAAATTGATACAAATAGAGCCATCTGTGCCAAACATAAAAACTGCTCACTATTTCTTGCCATTGGTTTTTATAATAGCGGACACATGACAGCTGTGTATTTTTAATCACATATCACACCATAGATTAAAGACTACTAGATAGAGCCCATAGCGTGTCCACTCGTGAGACAGCAAATCAGCATTATTGACATGACATGTCAACATTTAAAGTACATCATAAAACGTTATGTTTTAAAATATCGTAAAATACGAAATATTACTTTATATAAGATAGTTTAGTAAACGCATAATACATGAAATTTGCTAAAAAATAACATATCTAAGCTTTAAATCATCAATCAATGAAGTTTATGCCTACTTACGTATGAAACGTAATTCCTTCGATTTTCTGTTCGCTGCGACTGTTGCAGCCGAAAATATTACAACCCACCATAGCACGATAACGTTTAAATTAATATCGTAACCGCAAAGTTATATTATTTTCAGCAAATTTAATAAAAAGCTAATAATTGCTCAGATATGTCCCTTGTCTGTCACAAATTCCACTCTTGACAAACAACAAAAACGAACACGCTGAAAGGGACAAAAAATAATCTTGTGTCACTTCCTAATAAAAGCCGAATGAAATAAGTCTGTCACGCTCTTGAACCTACAGCCGCATTCTTCTTCTTCTTCTTCTTCTTCCCGGGCTTTTTCCGCACTTGGCCACGATGTTGGCCGTTGTACGTGATTCCTCCGGTGTAGGTCCCCTCTGGTTTATTCCAACCAGCCGAGCTCGCTCCAGAAGCTTAGGAGGCCGCCCAGGTCGCCGATCGCTTCATGGAGTGTCGCTGAGGAACCAATGTAGGTAGCTCGTTGCTCCGACACACTGCTACATCTAAGCATAACATGTATCGGTGTTTCGTTTTCCTCCATGCAGGCTCTGCATAGAGGACTCTCAGTCATACCTAAAATTGAAAGGTGTTTGTTTAACATACAGTGGCCTGTTATTAGTCCTACTACTGTTCTCAACTTCATACGACTCAGGCGTATAAGTTTTTTCGTTAATTTTGGATTTAAGTTTGGAAGTGCTTCCTTTGTGTGGTTGCACTCTGTTGTTTTGGCCCATAGCTCGGCATGAGCACTTATAGTTTGTTTATGTAGCCATGATTTATATTCACTGAACGGTATGGGCGCTATTGGTTGTGGGCCTACTACCTTCAGTGTTGCAGCTTGTTTTGCTAGTTGGTCTGCCATGTCATTACCTATTATTCCACTGTGACTTCTTAACCATTGTAAGGTCACTGTGTTTCCCATCGCAAGTGTTTCTAGGGCGTGGTGACAGTCGAGCAGTAATCTTGAGGTCGTAGAGGATTTTGTTAGAGCTCTTAATACTGCTTGGCTGTCACTGTGTATGGTAATATTGAAATTTGTTACCTGTCTGCTAGCCACAGCTATGGCTGCTGTTGTGATTCCAACGCACTTAGCCTGAAAGACTGAGTTGTGCTTACCAAGCGCTTGCATGATCTTTATGTTCAGTTCCTGGCAGTATGAACCTGCTCCTGTTCCTCTGGTGGATTTTGATCCATCAGTATACACATCGATTGTGCTCGAATTGCTTCTTGAGTATGTATTTTCTTCCATGTTGATGTTGTACGGTTTGTCTACCATGAATCGTTTACATGTTTTATCACAAATCCATTCTAGGCTTGGGTTTGCCGTTAAAGCCTCCTGAAGGATTTTGGTGTGTCCTGTATATCTGTCTTTCCATAGCCCACAGGTTTTTAGTCCGAGTGCTGTCAAAATTGCCTCTTCTTTAATATGGAGGTGTAGTGGTGGTATTCCCAGAATTGCCTGAAGGGCTGCTGTTGGGGTTGTATTCATACTACCTGTTATTGCTAGTAGTGCCAGTCGCTGGAATTTTTGCAACTCTTGTTGTACAGTGATTAGAACTGTCCTTGTCCACCAGATTACTGATGCATAGGCCAGTGAGTTTCTGACTACGGTCAAATATAGCCATTTCACTATATGTGGTTTCAGTCCCCATGTTTTTCCAATCATACGTTTGCATTGGCTGAGGACGATTGTTGTGTTTTGAATTTTAGATTCAATGTGTTTCTTCCAGTTTAGCTTATTATCCAATGTTACACCTAGGTATTTCACTTCGGTTGAGAGTTTAAGTGTAACTTTGAATAATGTGGGCATAGTGATTATGTTTGGTTTTCTTTTGTTTGTGAACAGAATTAACTCTGTTTTGTTCGGATTAACAGATAGTTCGTTTTTTTACGCACCACTGTTCTATCTGCTTTAATGCACTTTGCATTATGCCAAATAGGGTGTTCTCTTGCTTGCCTCCTATTAGTATTGCTATGTCATCAGCATAACCAATGGTGTGATATCCTTTGTTATTCATTGTTGTGATAAGGTCGTCTACGACTAGATTCCACAGAAGGGGTGAAAGGACACCTCCTTGCGGACATCCTTTCGCAACAATGCCTTTGGTTATGCCATTTATGTCTATATGGACAACTCTTAGTTTTAATAGTGCGTTTATCCATTTTCTTAATGTTGTTGGCACGTTGTATCGTGTTAATGATGTTTCTATACTTTTAAACGTAGTTTTGTCAAAAGCACCTTCGATATCTATGAAGGCTCCTAGTGTTGCTATTTTGTTTTCTAGGTTATGTTCTATCTTGCCCACAACAGAGTGTAGTGCAGTTTCGGTAGATTTACTTATGCAGTATGCGTGTTGATTTGGGTGTATTGGAGAATTCATCAGTACTCCATCCCGTAAATGTCTATCAACTAGTCTTTCCAGAGTTTTTAGGAGAAAAGATGCTAGGCTGATAGGTCTGAACGCTTTTGGTTCTGTGTAATCTGATTTTCCTGGTTTTGGTAGGAAAACTACTTTCACTTTTCTCCATGAGTTGGGAATATATTTGTATGCTAGGCATGCTTTATATATTGTAGTCAGCCTTGGTGTTTACAATATATAAAGCAGCCTACAGCCGCATTATGACTCCATCTATACTAAAGCCAAACTTGATTGAGAATGCTTGTCAACAAACAAATTAAAAATGAAGGTAGAAATCACTAGTCATTTTCCAACTAATTTTTTAAATTAAATAGTTAATGACGAATTCATGACAGTAAATTAGATTAGTAAGCTTAAAACTAATTAATATATTCAGTATCTTTGAAATAACATTTTATAAAAACACAAAACATAATTTTAAATTTATTTGGTGTAAAATGTGTTGCATTTTCTACCTTCATTTTAAATTTCTTTGTTGACAAGCATTCTCAATCGAGTTTGGCTTTAGTATAGTAGTCTTTAATCTATGTATCACACTGTCGTTTGGTTAGGTGTTCAGTGGCGGCAACTGAAAGTAGACTGGAATTGCCCAGAAAAAAATATTTTCGCGTTTTTCTTATAAAAACGTATTATGTGTGAAAAATAAAATAAAAATTAGGTATTTCATATGGGCCTATATCTAGCCGTCATTTTAATTTTTTTATGCTTGATGAAAAAAATCGGTAGAACATGATAACATTTAATATAAGTAGCATTTAGAATATTTAACCTGAAACTTAAAACCTCACTAATTTACAGTTAATTTTACAAGGGAAAACGTCAAGAGAAACCTTAAAAAATAAAATTGTAAGCTCTACAGAGACGAACATCTTAGCATTTCATGGATTCACTGTGCGGTTGCTGGGTCCAGTGCTCGGCAGAGAAAAATTCTCAGAAGAGAGATTTGGAAAACGAGTGTAGGTTTGAATAATATGGTATTCCTTCATGACGTGCGTTAGTTAACATTAACACTCACCTCCTGTGTTCATGTTATTCTCCCTGCCCAGCCAAATTTTTTTTAGATAACTTTTATTTAGAGTGAAAGAGGAGTCTGTATGTATGTCCGCTGCCGACTGCCGTATGCATGAAAGAAAAGGAAGCCAGACAGACTGGAGGCGTACAGCGAGACATAACGAAGCGGTTTATCCTCCCATAAAAAGTAATCACTTCAAAAATGTTCTTTTTAAAAATATATCCAAAATGAAATCCGAAATTTAAAAAATTCTAAGTCATGTTTTTTTAATTTCGGTTTTCATTTTGGCTTTGTTAGTAGAAAAACAAATTATGCTGTATTTTATTCCAATAAAAATAAAATACAGCCAGTAAGCAAGGCAACATTATTTCATGGAATTACGCTTTTAAACGTCTGTGGTCACCTGCGCTGCATAGAAAAATATAGATAATACATTAATTATACAGCATAAGTCACTGATTTTTCGCACATCACTTTCATATTTTTATTTTATTTATGATTTCATTTTTAGAATTTCTCATTTTTAATAAATCACATAAATTATTTTATTGTTAGGTGGTTTGTGAGACTGACGAAATTTGTGTCAAACTTGTGTCAACAAAACGCAATTGACGTCAAAATCAATTGTCAAAAGATCGATCTTTTGCGCCAGTAGAGGGCGCTTGTAATCGCTCGGCCACGTAAGTCAGGGTCGTTTTTCCTTCACAGATTTAATTTATCACGTTAATTTTGGCCCCTGTGATAATATGTGAGGATGGTTTAACAACGCAAACTCGTGTGTAAAGTTTTCCAAGTTCAGAAGTCGCCATACGAGCGGTAAGTCGCGAAGTGCGTTTGTCCTTCCGTCATTCTTAGTGAATTAGCATTAATTAAACATCCTTGTCGATATCAAGTTTATTATCACAATACAAACATTAAGTGACTTTGTTTTCGTACGTCTGAAGTAAGGGTTTACTCGGGATTGTTTTTATTTAGCCGTATTTGTCGTTCCAGATTGACAAGCCATGTCTCATCTGCCGAACTCTTACAATAATGTTCCCGGTCAACAAAACACGAATCCTGGAATTTTCCACCAGTACAATCAAATTCCATTAAGCCAGTTACCGGCAGGCCTGAAACAGGATGGAAATTCAAACAAACCGAGCTCAGCAACAGGATTTAACAATCAAAATCATTTAAATCAGAGTGCTAACAGTTCTCCAGCGTTCAACCAACCCGGGATGATACCTCCACCAACTAGTTCACCTATGAGACCCCTTAAACCTATTAGTAATCATCCTCCTATGCAAAACATCCAGAACATTCCAATGAGTAATCCCAGTGTGCATTCTAAGCCCAATACTATCCCATCGTCATCACCATACCCTCCTAATGCTCAGCATCAGATAAACAATAATGCTCCACCTTTAGTTCCCTCTAGTCAATTTAGTCAGCCTGTAATGAATGGCCCAATGTCTGGACCCAATCAAAGACCAATCAACCAATATCCTCCATCATCCAGCTCCTTCAGCCCACCTCAACTAACAAACCAACCTTCAACAAATAGTAGTCATTCTCCAGTGAACCCTGCATTTGCTAACCAAAGGCCTCCAACTTCTATGCCACCTGGTTTAATAAACCAACCAAATACTTCATATAGTGGATCTTTAACTGGTCCTAGGAACAGTCCATTAACACTTGGTCCTTCTTCCCTTCCTCCCTCAAGTTTACCTGGTGGTCCTTCAAGAGGCAACTTAGTGAATGGCCCAAGTGTACCACCAATGTCTGCACCAATGGTTAGTCAAGCAGTGCCTCAAAGTTTATCATCTGGGCCTGTGCATGGTCAACCTGGCCTAAAGATTGGACCACAGACTAGCCAACCACAACCTCAAAATGGCCCATCTATACCAAACTTACCTCCAATGCAAGGTGGCCTCCCACCAATGCCTCCAATGAGTCAACCAGGACTGCAAAGTGGATCTAGAATGCCACCAATGAGTCAACCAGGATTACAAAGTGCACCTCCAGTGCCTCCAAACAGGCAAACAGGGTTACAAAGTGCACCTAGAATGCCACCAATGAGTCAACTAGGTTTACAAAGTGCACCTCAAAGGCCACCAATGAGTCAACCAGGATTACAAAGTGCGCCTTTAATGCCCCAAATGACTCAACCAGGGCTACAAAGCGCACCTCTAATGCCTCCAATGAGTCAACCAGGGTTACAAATTGCTCCTGGCATGCCACCAATGAGTCAGCCTGGTTTGCAAAGTGCACCTGTGATGCCACCAATGAGTCAACCAATGCCAGGCCCAGCAGGTGGTCCCGCAACAAACATGCAAAACAGATATCCACAAATGCAATACTCTACTCCGCAACAGAACCAAGCTCAGCAAAACATTGCCAAGCAATTCCCTTCACATAACATGTATGGTGTGACACAGCAAATGGGACAGTTAAGTGTAACCAAGCAGGGCTTTGATCAATTATGGGGGCACCAAATGGTTGACCTACTGCAGTGTAAGCATATACTGCCTGAATATCCAGAGGATCCTCCGGAGATAAGGCTTGGTCACCAATTTGCCGAGTCACCAAATTGTAGTCCAGAGTAAGTGACAATTTTTTACTCATCATCATTATCTACTATTATTTTTTTACACTCATTTATTTATTTACAATTATTTTTTAAATTTTTAACAATGCTTATAAAAGAATTATAAAAACACTATTAAAAATTTATAAAAAAATCCATTCCGCCTGCTGCGGGGCCTGGGGGTAGTAAGGACCCTCCTCACAATACGTGCCGTTTCAAGAATTACTGCCTTCTGTATCCGACCCTTGATCCAACAATTAAGCGAAATAACTATCTACTATTATTATTATTATTAATGGCCCACTATAGGGCCAGGACTCCCTCCTTATAGGAGAGGGGAAATGTACTCAATAGTAGAAAAAAGTTAAAATGTTATAAAAGGTTATGTATTATATAATTTAAATTTATTATTATATTTAAAAACTTTGGTCATATTGTTAAGAAAGATATAAAAATAAACATCAAATGTCAATTCTGAGATGATTTAGAAAAAAAAAGAAAATTAGATAGATTAGATGAAAAGCCTAAAATATCAGTTACTTTATAAGATTAAAGAAATAGAAAGCTAGTGTTACTATTCTTAATTTCAGTGGTAATAAGATATTGTACTTGGACAGTTGTAGGTCATCCGCTCTGAGTATGTGCATTGAGAATTTATAGCGGTTTTTATACAGATATTAAAATCTATTATTTTATTAATCAATCAAAATTCTTTTAAAGTCAAGCTACAAATGATAACATATAGTAATAATTATTTTTGAAAGTAAGAGAGATGATTCTTTATTTATACATTCAAGCATTCATTCTATACATTCATGATAGGGGTCAATTGTATTGTATAGATTAGTGACCAGTTGTAGGTCTAAGGGGCCCATTAACAATGTACATTGATAACAGACTCTTGCTCTCACTACCCAACCAAAGTTGCTAGTGCATTTCTAGATATGTGTTCAAATACCTATAGAACTTACTGCAGTTAGGTCAGATTTAGATCTTCAATCAGGCAGTACCAAGTAGGTTTGTCTTTTGCAATATACCTCATGTACATTGAACATTCAATCATCATTATCAGCCTATTTACGGCCCACTACAGGGCCAGGCCTCCCTCCTTACAGGAGAGGGGATGTGGAGCGTAAACCCACCACATTGCTCTAATGCGGGTTAGCGGGCATTTAATATATGGTTGTTATTGATTGTTGTGAGTCAATTTTTTTTGTCAAACACAAGCTTATCCTATTACAATATAAAGTATTATATTAGAAATGAGGCTTTACTATCATAGAAATAAAGTAATTACCATAATATATAACTTTAAATTCAAGTTACACAATATGATTCCTAAGTAACTAATTGTAATTGAAGTTGTGCAAGTGGTCTTTCATTTTAAGTCAGTACATGTGCTCAATGCTGACTCATGTCTATGTTTTGCATCAGGTCACAGTTTAGGTACCTACAATTATTGTTTTGATACATTCTTTGTCTTCAATCAATAAACTTTGATATTCACAAAGAAGTAACAAAAACAATTTGACAACATATATATTTAGGCTCATAATTTGATTTGTAGGATAAAATTCCAGATGACTTTGTCTGAATGTAATCTTTCTAACTTTAAAGATAGATATCACAAGTTTCTGCCCCCCTCAAATTTGAACAAGCCAACTTTATTTTTTCTAAGTAAGTCTATGCAAAAACTTCCCAATGTAGGATATTCAATTATTAGCTGTAAGTGATGTAAGGAAAATGATTTTTTTTATTTGAGAGCATATATTATAAAATATTATTTACAAATAAAAAAACATCTGTTATAAAATTTCTACTTGTAAATGTCTACATGGAAGATTTTAAATCACTCATAAGATGATATGAAGCTTATGCCCACCATACAGCTCCAATGCTGGTTGGCAGATTTTATTTTTGACTATAGTATCTTATTCTTACAATAATTATATTATTTTAGGGTTTAAAGACCATTTAATACACTTAAGCATTAAACAATTGAAATGAATAGGGTAATTGACATACTAATCTAATCATTTAAATTTGATTTATTGATAATTACAATTATTAGCTGCAATGACTTGTTATCTATTTAATGTGTTTCTTTTGTTTATGTTGAAACACATATGCTACACAGCTTTGTTGATTTACTAGCTGTTGCCTGCGGTTTTGCTCTCATATTCTGCAAATTTCTTCAGCAATCTTAGAATTTTTACACAGTTTATAGAACTAAATAGTTAAATTATAATTACTTGAATATTAACAATGTATACAGTGTAACTTAATCAGCTTTGACCTCAAAAGTAATGAGTGGGCTTAAATATAATATTTCATATGAAAATAATAATAACTTTACTTATTACTGAGTTCTGAGTGATCTCTTGTCTAATTAAGTGTAAACAACAATTAATAATGACATGTTTATATATTTAGGTTATTTAGGGTTATAATACTAATTTAAATAAACAACTCGATTCATGTGAATTTGATCAAATAAAGTAAATCTGTAAGTTTAATCAAGACGGTGGAGAGGTGTCAGTGTCAGTGTTGATTCAGACTATTTATCTAATGCTAATCTATTTATGTTTTTATTTTCAGAATTTTCAGATGTACAATAAATCGGATCCCTGAAACAAACTCCCTGCTGCAGAAGTCTAGACTACCTTTAGGTATCCTGATACATCCATTTAAAGACTTAAATGTAAGTTCATAACAATTTGTATAAATTTTAATAGCAGACTAACTGCGCTCGCGACTTACGACAATATATAATATTGTCATATATATATATATATCTGATGCATATAGATTACAATAGAAAAAAAATTTTGTTCCCAGAACCAATAAATAAAAAATTATAAAGCATTACAAAATATCTATTCACTTACGACAGTACGCATAACGCCATCCAATACATCCATAAATTACCCTAAAACCAGCCAGCCATTAACCTCAAGGCAGTTATGTACCTACTTACACACTAGAATTGATCAAAATAACAAATGTAACAGCTGATCGACGACCAAGGTCAATGCACTTTCCATTAATAGATTAAAACTTAGTTTGAAATGCCGGTACCGTCGGCAGCGAGCGTACAAACAGGCGCGGAGCGATTGTCGGCCTTTTAAAAGACCGACAACGGCACCGCTCTTTCTGAACGCTACCGCAACAAGGGACGCCGACAAACACGCACATTCTTGCCGCCCGCGTTTTACAGTAGGTAATTTATCAGGAAAGTTTATTGAACTTGGCACAGACATCAGCTGATTGAGTTTTAAGTGATTTTTTAAAAGTTTATTTCTTTCTTCATTTATTTATTTTTTACCAGTTCTAAAATTTGCAGGTGGGGACATATCTACCTGCTTAGTCCTTCGAAGGTTCCGTGTTCGATTTATTATTTATTTTTTATTAGTTCAGGTCTGGTCTAATGGGAGATTTTGGCGGTTTGGCTTTTCTTTTCGTATTTTATTTAGCAGTAATCGAATGTTTAAGACATACATTCCTTTGGTATCTTGTGATTAATTTATGAATGCCATGGTGCTATGTAAAATGTCCTAAGTAAGTAAATATTTTGTAAATAATTTTTAAATTTTTGTTACTGCTTCTAGAAATATTTTTATTCCGCTGTTGTAATTCGTACCCATTACACTTACTCCAGTTTCGCCGCTGGCTGATAATTCTAAAAAATATTATATATATAAAAATTCAGCCAATTCTCATGAATTTTTAGTCAAACCCTCAGGAATCTTAAACAGTATGAAAATCAGTTTAAATTCATCACAAACAGATATACAGAGATATGCGGCAAATAACTTCGTTTTATGTTATGTAGCGATTATGAACTAAATGAACTTTGTGCCTGCAAAAGTTTATTTAAACAGTTGGATTCTTTAAAAGTGTAACATGACTTTTGACTGAAAATAGACATTTAAATGATTTGAATTGGCAAACAAGTGAGCTGTCTGCTAGCCGATGTTAAGTGTGCGTTCGTGCACGGCTGCATGTGTCTATTAATCTTCAACATCACATATTGAACCAATTTGGGTGAAGTTGTAAGTAATGGGGCTAGATTAAAACACATTACTTTTTTATCCTGATATTTCCCACAGGATCGGGGATTAATCAATTAACATTTGTTACAGCATCTGCCTGTCATACAATGCACGTCCATAGTGCGGTGTCGCGCTTGCCGCACCTACATCAACCCCTTCGTATACTTCGTCGACGCCAAGCGGTGGAAATGTAACCTTTGCTACAGAGTCAATGATTGTAAGCATATTTTTATCTACAAAACAATTATTTATTTATTACGCCCCTGCCTTGACTAACCGATTGAAATTATGATGAAACAAAGTCTATGTATTCTCCTAAATTTTGCTTAGTTTACCTGTGAAAACAGCATGAAAATTCAACACAAATAGACAAAGATAATTCTGGAACCCAAGAGTTGATTTTGGAATATATACATTGTATGTTTTTAAGTATCTCTATAAAGGCTTATAATATTTTATTATTTGAAAAAAATGAAATAACAAACTAAATATTCTTCTATCTTATTTATATTATTTATCAAAAATAAAGCTGACCTTTCACATAAAGAATTTCTCATTACAGATTTGCATTATAAATGTATTATAATAATAATTTTAAAGGTTGATATATGTATTTTTTTCCAGTACCAGAAGAGTTCCAATACGACCCGGTGAGCAAGTCGTACGGCGACCCGTCCAGGCGGCCGGAGATCAAGTCGGCCACCATCGAGTTCATAGCGCCCAGTGAATACATGCTGCGCCCGCCGCAGCCCGCAGTGTACCTGTTCCTGTTGGACGTGTCGCAGATCGCCAGGGAGTCGGGCTATTTGCAGGTGAGATTTTTTTTCATGTACGTCAAATCTGCTATCAGTCCCAGGACTTTAAGCGAATGTGTTGTCACGTCATTTGAAGGTTGATTCTCATTAGGAGTCGGCACTCATTAGGTCACTTCTGGCTTCAGCTGTCCAGGTCGAGTATAGATTTTTATATAAGACATCTTGGACAAATGTCTATTTGCCAATATATTGGGGTAATTGCAGAGTCTTCTTTTATATTTGCTATAACTCCTGCACTTCATCCTTTATTTTACTAATTTGTAGATTGCGATGGATTTCTTCAATAGTTATCTACCACGGCCAGCTGGCAATGGTACGCAGAATATTTCTGTGCAAAGAAATGCTGCCAAAAGTTACTATAGCGAAAATCTCAGTCAGGAGTGCAGGTGGAAATGTTTGGTGTCCATCTGGGAAGGAAGTGTTTCTTATACCTGCTCTAACGTTGCATAACTGTTCTGGTGTGAATGTACTGGTGTGAAAACTTACACAAGAGGTTTAACTTGCCTTGCTGCACTGTTCATACATATTATTTTTTATCGAAATGCCTCAGAAGCCCGGAATGCAAGAGAGACGCGGGTTCGAATCCCGCCTGTTCCGCAATTCGATTTTATATTTATTCGTCATAATGAATATAATATTTATATAATCTTCGCAAAGTGTGGGTAACACTTCAATAAAAAATAATATGAATTAAAGTCAGAACATGTTATCTTTAAATTGAAGAGTTCATTGTAATATGAGCGTTCGATAGTGTTAAAAATCAAAAGTTCATACTAGATGGCATTACAGGCCTTACCTGCATATCAAAAACATACTCGTAATATTCTGGTGTGAATGTACTGTGAAACTTACACAAGAGGTTTAACTTGCCTTCGAAGTGTTGCACTGTTTATACATAATAGTTTTCCACTTTCCATCAGGTGGGTCACCTGCTTGGTCCATCAATTATTAATGATGATGATGATGTTGATGATCATTTGTCCCCAGGTGGTTTGCGACACACTGAAGAGTCACCTGGAGCAGCTGCCGGGCGATGCGCGTACGCAGATCGGCTTCTTGTGCTTCGACGCGCACATACACTACTACCTGATGAGCGAAGACCTCACCAGGCCGAAGGAGATGACCGTGTTGGATATTGATGGTATGTTATATTATGTAAACAAGTATAAATTAAGGAAAACTTGTTTTGCAAGCTTATATTTTCCCATATTGTGTATGAGAAAGGTATGGCATTGAGATGAATCAGTCCAATTCAAACTTGATTGAATTGTGTCATTTTGTTGTGTAGCTCTTATAATCACCTTTTAGCTGCAGAATCGCTATATAAGATCCATAAATTCGTAAATATATAGGAGTAACATAAAGTGTAGCCCAATGTAGAGAAAACGATAAATGTCGCCCAATAGCGCGCAATCAATAATATTGCTATATTTCCAATTTTTCCGCTACAGTGCGACGTTTGTCGGTTTTCTCTGTACATATATCCCTTGCGGTGTATGTCAGGCCTACTGAATTGGGTAGACAGGCAATAATATGGATCAATTATCAATAAACTAAAGTATTCCCCTTTAGTTTATTGATATTGTAAGTAGCGCAAACTTTTGGCAAGAAAGGGCGAACGCGTACAGATACGCTAGACTGTACATACAGTCAGACATAGCAACATGTTGCTTCTGGGCAGGTATCCACACTATCAATAAATCTAATGCAATTGCATTTGTGTTGGCAGATATATTCCTGCCGTCCCCGGAGTCGCTGCTGGTGAACCTGGGGGAGCACATGGAGCTCATCAAGGAGCTGCTGACTATTCTCCCGCAGCGCTACTCGGCGCCCGGCGTGCCCGCCTCGGCCTTGGGGGCCGCGCTGCAGGCCGCTTACAAACTCATGGTGAGCTCGTTGTTAAAACGAGAACGAGATGAAATACTTTGATGTAATCCCATAAAGCTCCCCACACACAGCATTAACATCATTAAATAGGCAAATAAAAAAACCAAGAAATTAAAATAGTAATATATGTAATAATAGTAATATTACAATGTAATGGCCATAATGCCGCCACTACAGGGCCAGATAAATAAAATTGTATTCACTTAGGCTGAACTACGACGCGTACAAGTGTTCAAAATGGCGCGTCGATGCGCAACCAGCATTGTGTAGAACCGTGCATTTTTTATATACAGAAGGTGTAACAATAAGAGGCAAAACAAACACAAAAGTGGTATTTATTATATTGTAACATCTTCATAAAGTTATCGTTTACAAGCTCTTATACTATACAATATATGTTTGAGGTATTTAGTAGATGACGAAATGTGAGGACAAAAATAAATATTTTCAATTTTGTTACAGGCACCCACGGGTGGTCGTATTACAGTCTTCCAAACATGTTTGCCAAATGTCGGCCCGGGAGCTTTGCAGTCAAGGTATCATATTAAATATTGAATACTAATTTATATATAATAATAATTATATATAAATAAAGTAATTATATATATAAAAATAATAATAATTTGAGACCTAAAATTAGGTGGATGACTTATGACAAAATACTGGTGTTTTAAATGTTTTTTTATAATAACAAATAGATTATTAGTCCAGGGTCGATAATTTTTAAAACCAAAAAAAATCATAATAGGATGAAACCCATTAGAAAAGGCAGGAAATATGATAAAAATTAATGGAAAAATAAATTACGGGCGATCTGAGGTCGGGAAGGGGTAGAGGGTGAGGGTTTAGGGGTAAAAAACGGATTTTCTCGATTTCTGGCAAAACTAAAAGTCCTCTATGGGAAAGAGTTATATGGCAAAGTTGTAGGTAATAAAATGATCTAAAACTTTTGTTCTTACACTTTTTTCACATAACCTCAAAATTTATGTGAAAAATTCGAAAAACCAAGTTTTTGGTTTTTTATTTTTATCTTTTACAAAAATTTTCTTTTTTTAACGAAATTTTGTGAAAACTTACCTTTTTATGTCCTAAATACGCTGTAATTTATTTGATTAAAAATATTTATTTTTTCACCTTATTTTGAATTAATATCGAAAAAGCACCCTAATTTTCAATCGAAAATTCACCCGTCAAAATATCAGCTTTTTTGAAAAAGTTGGTATGGTTTCTGTTCGTTGGAATCTCTAATTTCCGATGGTGAAAAAAAAAATATATGTTACTATGGTAAATGTTTGCTTCTCAGAAAATTCAAAAATTCAAAAAAAACTTGAATTCGAAAAATTTTTTTAAATTATTATAAATAATTTGATTCTTTTTTGCAGGATACCACTAAACGATTCAAAGCTGCTTTTTTATTGCATACACTTGCTTATCATCTGCCTTATTGCAAATGATACAAACAGATTCATCCATACTGATAATCTGAAAAAACAAAATCGAATTAATAATGTCTTCACTATTTAATCGTGAATAAACTCCCATGAAAAAAAAAATATTAAAGAAATCGATGTCAAAATGTATAAACAATATATCAAAATCTATAAAAAAGTATAAAATATATATGAAAATCGGCCAAAAGTTTGTTTCATTAGAAATATATTTACGATATATATTGTATAAATTTTTTATAGATTTTAAATATATTTTTTATAGATTTTGAAATATATTTTTTTTCATGGGATTAACTAAATTTGTTTGTGGAAAATTAAGGAGATAATTATTTTTTTATCTTGTACTAAAATATCATTTAATTTCAATCTTTAGGTTATGTTAAGTTAATCATACTATTTTTTAAAGAAAATATTACGATTTTTATGGTTGAGTTGATTGATACAGATAAAAATAGAGATAGTATTTACCTTTCTATGCAGATTCGAAAAGTTTTATTGTTTTTTTAAGTAAACTTGTCACAATTATCTTCAAGAAACTCAGCGTGCACGTGTATTTTTATAAACGATGTTGTATACTGTACTGTATTTCGAATACTGGTTAGGCTAGCGGTTGTAACAGCTGCTACGAAATATATAGTATATAATAGTCGGTATGTATGTAGTAAGACCCAGACCCGCCTAGCGCCTTCCCCACTTCTCCACGAAATACCTTTTGATGGGCTACAATTTTTCGTAGGTCACTAAGGTATATATATAATTTATCTCAAAATAGTTATAAATAGGCATCTACGCATATAATTAAAAAAAAATTAGACAACTTTCTCCAAATATTGTAGATGTCTTATTAAATATTAATTTAATTAACTTATTTGTTAGTTAATTATAGTAGTATATTTTTATTTGCAATTTTTTTTTATCATCGTCACATTTAATCTAACGTTTTTGGAGTAATTATTATTAATTTTTATAATAATTAAAAAAAATTTTTCGAATTCAAGTTTTTTTTTATTTTTGCATTTTCTGAGAAGATTTACCGTAGTAACATATATATTTTTTTTCACTATCGGAAAGTAGAGATTCCAACGAACAGAAACCATACCAACTTTTTGAAAAAAGCTGATATTTTAACGGGTGAATTTTCGATTGAAAATTAGGGTGTTTTTTCGATATTAATTCAAAATAAGGTGAAAAAATAAAAAATTTTAATCAAATAAATTACAGCGTATTTGGGACATAAAAAGGTAAGTTTTCACAAAATTTCGTTAAAAAAGAAAATTTTTGTGAAAGATAAAAATAATAAACCAAAAACTTGGTTTTTTGAATTTTTCACATAAATTTTGAGGTTATGTGAAAAAAGTGTAAGAACAAAAGTTTTAGATCATTTTATTACCTACAACTTTGCCATATAACTCTTTCCCATAGGACTTTTAGTTTTGCCAGAAATCGAGAAAATCCGTTTTTTACCCCTAAACCCTCACCCTCTACCCCTTCCCGACCTCAGATCGCCCGTAATTTATTTTTCCATTAATTTTTATGGCATTCTCTTCCTTTTGGAATGGGTTTCATCCTACTGTGATTTTCTTTTACTTTTTATTATGTTTGAGGCTATCTGCACTGGGCTATATGGCAAACAAATAAAATTGATGAAATAATAATTAAGACAATATTAAAATAAAGACGTTACAATACTGTGACATCATAAATAAGTACCGCCATAGTAGTTCAGCACTCTATATCTTTGTCGGATTTTACTTTTATTTGGACTGGACAACTATAATTTTATTCTAGTTTTAATAAAGTAATAAAAATTGTCGAATTATCTATAATTTTTCTACAAAAGACCAAGTATGTGCATCGCTAGATTATTCTATGTCCGTTTACAAATAACTCGCGCGTGGAGTTACAATATTGCTCTCTGATCTCCGCATGCTTTTTACCTCAACTCCAATAACTAAAATAAAATATCTTTTAACTCCTTTTAATTTTTTATTATATAAGTTTTTCGATTGTTTTAATATTTTGATAGAGAGGACCCCAACGCTCGTTCATCCAAAGACGTGGCGCACTTGAACCCAGCGACGGACTTCTACAAGCGACTGGCGCTAGACTGCAGCGGGGCGCAAGTGGCCGTCGACTTGTTCCTACTTAGCTCACAGTATTGTGACCTCGCGACGCTCAGTAAGTTCATACAAAGACGTGGCGCACTTGAACCCAGCGACGGACTTCTACAAGCGACTGGCGCTAGACTGCAGCGGGGCGCAAGTGGCCGTCGACTTGTTCCTACTTAGCTCACAGTATTGTGACCTCGCGACGCTCAGTAAGTTCATACAGAGACGTGGCGCACTTGAACCCAGCGACGGACTTCTACAAGCGACTGGCGCTAGACTGCAGCGGGGCGCAAGTGGCCGTCGACTTGTTCCTACTTAGCTCACAGTATTGTGACCTCGCGACGCTCAGTAAGTTCATACAAAGACGTGGCGCACTTGAACCCAGCGACGGACTTCTACAAGCGACTGGCGCTAGACTGCAGCGGGGCGCAAGTGGCCGTCGACTTGTTCCTACTTAGCTCACAGTATTGTGACCTCGCGACGCTCAGTAAGTTCATACAGAGACGTGGCGCACTTGAACCCAGCGACGGACTTCTACAAGCGACTGGTGCTAGACTGCAGCGGGGCGCAAGTGGCCGTCGACTTGTTCCTACTTAGCTCACAGTACTGTGACCTCGCGACGCTCAGTAAGTTCATACAGAGACGTGGCGCACTTGAACCCAGCGACGGACTTCTACAAGCGACTGGTGCTAGACTGCAGCGGGGCGCAAGTGGCCGTCGACTTGTTCCTACTTAGCTCACAGTACTGTGACCTCGCGACGCTCAGTAAGTTCATACAGAGACGTGGCGCACTTGAACCCAGCGACGGACTTCTACAAGCGACTGGTGCTAGACTGCAGCGGGGCGCAAGTGGCCGTCGACTTGTTCCTACTTAGCTCACAGTACTGTGACCTCGCGACGCTCAGTAAGTTCATACGAAAATTATAACGTAGCTAATGGACAAACCCGCAATTGGTCCCGCGAATGTCTCAAGAATCGTGTACCAAGAAATGCTATGGACAAATTAATACTATGGACTTCGGGTCAGCGCTAAAAAATGGCAATGACCTAAAGATTTTAGATTTAAAAGCGAAAAAGATTTCTAATCGCATTTAGTTCATGTTAGCTTACTGAGAGAATACAACAATGTTAGTTATTAAAGGATAATGTTTTAGAATTTAACGAAACCTAAATAGTCCAGTTATTTTGTTGTTTAACATTTGAATTTTTTAATTCCTTCATTTTAATAAAAGAAGTTTTACCATAATGGTAAAATGGAAACCTTCCGTCCGTCCGTCCACACTCGATTATTTTGATAACTATAAGAATTATCTACATGAAATTTGGAACAGTTATATAAAACAGTGACCTATTTAGTATTTATTGTAGTAAATATTTTTTACTACGTCATTGTAGTAAAAAAAATATATTGGTTGGTACTAGATTTATCCCAGCATATAGAGGTCACTGATAAATTTAAAGTTTGCTGTGAATATAATTTATAGGTTAAAGATGCCAAAAAATTCAAAGCTACCTACTCCACACCATTTATGTTCTATTTTCACGAGAAGCTGCCATGTCAAAAAAGGTTGTCATGGCAACCGTCAGTCAAAGCTTTTTGCAAGCAAATAGACCGTTGCAAATTAGATTTCATAATAATAATCTAAGACATATATTACAATGTTTTAGTTTGTTAATAAAAATACAAATACATTCTAGTGTATATAAGATATCTCGACACACTTTGTCGTGTAATTTGATTTACACCCGAAGTCCATAGTACTAACAATTAATATGTCAATGATTTCATAGGTAAATCTGGCTTTGTAAACGCGTATTCCGTTGACTGGTAATAGATGTCAGTTTGTGTATATATATACACAAACAGACTTGCAACGAGTTTGCTGGTAATGATGATGATGATTGCAAACGCGCATTGTTGCCAGCGGCTCCCTGCGACACGTTTGATCGCGATATATAGGATATATCAATTAAATTATTTAACAGAAAACGCTAATTAGTCACAAGTTATTTGCCTGATTTGGCCATTGTAGATATCCGTGAGCATTGGCTTCGTGAGATGTTCTTAGATGTTCTAATTTATTGCCAATTTTTCTGGTTCCTTACTGCATATTCTAAATGGTTTTGTGGAAATAATGGCTACTCGTGATCTTAAATGTACGCTTAAATTATTAAAAAGCTGGAGTAAAAAGTAATTTGTTTTGTTCATTTTAGAGGCGTTCAACTTGTAAGGTGGCGCGGAATTTGGGAGACCCTGTTGGTTATGGGTTATACTATAATATCTTATTTACTTTCTGTCATTAAGGTACAGCTTTGTAGACAACTGACAATGTGTTATCAAATAACTGTCAGTCATGTGCCAGGGAAGGTCATTATCACCAATTGTTTAAGATCCATACGGAACTTATGACAATCAGACAATTTATGCATTATGCAGAGAAAGGCGAGTAGTCACTTCTCAGACCATGCCTGTTTGATAAAACTGTTTGAAGTAGCCCCTTCTATCAAATTACTTGAATGTCTATGGTCTGCATTAAAAGGACGTTGAAATGAATGGGTTAAGTTAATGTGGCTTATATTATTTGTATCGCAGGTGGTATGAGCAAGTTTAGCGCAGGCACCGTGCACCACATCCCGCTGTTCCGCGCGCAACGCTCGTGGCAGGCGGAGCAGCTCACGCGCATGTTCAAGCGCTACCTCACGCGCAAGATCGGCTTCGAGGCGGTGCTGAGGGTGCGCTGTACCAGGTATGAGCAAGTTCTACCGACTCTACAAAATACCTAAATCGTTGCAATTGTGCCTATAAAATTTTAAGAGTTCCTATGTAAACATTTTGAGAATATAGCCTTTTTAATAAAAAAAGAATTATCAATATCGGACTACTGTGGAACGGCAATTATAATCAGAAATAATCTAAAACACCATTTCTTAGATCATTACAAAACTCCCCATACACAAGCGACAACCATTAAGGTCGAAGAAAAATGATGCCATAACACTCTCTGCTGTTTACTGCCCACCTCGTCACAAAATCGACGAGGCATTATTTTCGAGCTATTTCGAATCTTTGGGTAATCGCTTTATTGCGGGAGGCGATTGGAACGCAAAACATACGTTCTGGGGATCCCGCTGCACGCTTCCGCGTGGCAGAGAACTCAAAAAAAGTCTTGAGAATAATAATTTATTCACTCTCTCTACTGGTGAACCGACGTACTGGCCTTCGGATACTAACAAGAGGCCTGATCTTATAGACTTCTTGGTTACAAAAACTGTTTCTCACTTCTACACTAACATCGAATCTAGTCTTGATGGGTCCTCTGACCATTCGCCTATAATCCTAGAGCTGTGTAGGGCTTCTGTATCGACAAGTGAAAATGATGATTTAGAGACTACATAAACGAAACCATTGAGTTGAAAATTCCTCTCAAGAGTAAAGAAGATATTGACAACGCCACTACATATGTAACAAACTTAATCCAAGTGGCAGCGTGGATCAATACTCCGCATTTAAACCTTAAATAACAAGGTATTTATCTTCCATCCGAAATTAGGGCAATAATTAAAGAAAAAAGGAGGCTTAGACGCAACTGGCAGAGCTCACGCAGTCTACAAGATAAGACTGAATTGAATCGTGCCATAAAATAACTTAAAATGATACTTGCTGATTCATCTTACATCACAATCAAGAAAAATCTTGAATCACTGTCTCCAACAGGACGTGGAGACCGATCGCTATGGAAGGCCACAAAATTATTAAACCAACCTCAGCCACACTTTTCACCCATTAGAACTGGCGTTACTTGGGCTCGCAGTGATATTGAAAAGGCAGAGGCCTTTGCAGCTCACCTTGTCACTGTGTTCCAACCTTATCCTAGATCTGATGATCCTGAAATTGATGAAATCCTCCTACAGGACCTCCAGATGTGCCTACCGCTCAAGCCTACATCTCCGAGAGAAATAAAGAAAGTAATTTCATCCCTAGACTCGAATAAAGCTCCAGGCTTTGATCTGATTACTCCTCGCATCCTCAAAGAGCTACCCCGAAAGTGTCTGGTATATTTGGCCAACTTGTTTAACCGCATTTTCCAGAATAACTATTTCCCTGACATTTGGAAAGTATCTCAAATAACCATGATACACAAGCCAGGGAAAGCTCAGGAAGAAGCCAGCTCCTATCGACCGATTAGCCTTACTCCTGTTCTCTCGAAAATCTGGGAAATAATTTTCTTAGCAAGATTAAACAATGTTTTAGAAGAAAGTGCAATTATCCCCATTCACCAGTTCGGCTTTCGCAAGCATCACTCGACCATTGAACAAGTCCACAGAGTATACCACACAATCCGACAGTGCCTTGAAAATAAGGAATATTACTCCGCGGCATTCCTGGACGTCCAACAGGCCTTTGACAGAGTGTGGCACAAAGGACTATTGACGAAAATAAACAAATCTTACCTCATTCTATGTTCCTGTTGCTTGAATCTTATCTGGAAAATAGAATATTCAATAAATCAAACGTAATGCGCATCCAAAGGATACAAAATAATATACTTAGGACCATTTGCAATGCGCCATGGTTTACTTACACAAAAAGCACAAAGCCAACATCCCAATCGCCTCGCCAATTCATTGGTTGTAGCACCAAGAGTTAAACGCCTGAAACGAGCTGACGTGCTCGAAGACTAGCAGATAGTAGAGCGATGGCTCTACTGGCTCCAAACATCCATAAAAAACATCAACCCATCTGCTTATAGTCTAACGACTGATTGCAGATATCGTGAGAGGAAAAAAAAATAACGGACTACTGTAATTTTTTACAGAGTAGTTCGATTTTGATAATACACACATTATTTTGTGTACACACATAATGTGTCATAAAAACATAATATACGCGTCGAATTGAGAACCTCCTTCGTTCTATCGTCGGTTAATAAAACCGCGTAACGCGTATAACGCGTAAGTTCTCATAGTAATCATTACAATGCAGGGGTGTGTCGGTGCACACGTTTCACGGCAACTTCTTCGTGCGCTCGACGGACCTGCTCTCTCTGCCCAACGTGTCGCCCGACGCGGGCTTCGGCATGCAGCTCACGATAGAAGAGTCGTTGGCGGACTTGCAACAAGTGTGCTTCCAGGCGGCTTTGCTCTATACGAGTAGTAAAGGTAATGTTGCGCAATGGTATGGAAACACTCCTTGCATGCCATGTGTGTAAGGCGAAGTGGTAGTGTCATGTGTCTGTCATATGTAGATCAAATTTTGGAAACTAAATTAAATCGCCAATAGACATAAATCGTGTAGAAAGAATAGAATTTGCCGCTCAAGGTAGATGACTGAAAGTTGAGCTGGTGTCTATTGACACATCCTATAGGTCTACATTGTACAATCTATGTTTGTGGCTACACTAAAGCCAAAATTAATTTGTAATGTTTATCAAGTTAAAAATGAAGGTACTCTAGAAAACGCAAGCTATTTCATACCTAATACATTTAAAATTTTGTATTTTTTCTTGACATTTTAATTATATTAAATTGTTTTATGCTTATTACTATCACTTATTATTTATTGAATTTCTAAGTTTCCAGCATAGCAAAGGGCATAACTAGACTTTGTTTTGTTTCCAGGTGAAAGAAGAATACGAGTCCATACATTAGCGTTGCCAACAGCCAACACCTTACCCGACGTCCTGCACTCGGCGGACCAGCAGTGCATTCTTGGATTGCTCAGTAAAATGGGTACGTACTATGGGCAGATATAAAACATCTATGGTATTATTAGAATTATTCATCTATACTAATATTATATAGAGGTAAAGTTTGTTAATAAAGTTCTGTCGGGGCTAATCTTCGGAACTACTCATCCGATTTAAAAAAATCTTGCAGCAGTAGAATGCTACGTTATCGGTGAGTGTTATAGGCTATATTTTATATTTGTATTGTATATATTACCCGAGTTATCACAGTTTTTGTTACGCTGGTCGGACCGTGAAATTAATTAAATTTTGATTTATGCGCGTACGCTGCCTTAGATATTGGATATAATTGAAAACATTGCATGAAAACATTATGCATCTTAAAAAGTTCTACAAAAAAATCCACGATAGCATATATCTATCTTTTATATTTTGGCAGATATATAACTTTTTGTGTTTTAAAAATAATTTAATTCATATGCTTACGTTTACGTCATTATATATAGAACTAAACTTAAATACTTATCAAAATAAATAATTTAATAATCACAAGGATATTATAGAGATAAGATTTGCCTTTTACAGTATGTTAATTAGTTATATAGTTTCGGAGATATTACAAAATTGCTAACAAACATGCCGCTATATCGTCCAAATTAAGTTGACCTCCTCCGTGTTATGTTATACGTACTAAATAGGGGTCAACATTTTGGTACTGATATTTTTGAGAATTCGATCTTTGATCTTTTCTTTTAATTTATTAGGCATGGCAGACCATATTTATATAATATACGAAAAAGTTATGTTCGTTTGTTTAAACGGGCTTATCTCCAGATCTGCATGTCGGAACGTAAATTATTCTGTTTATTATGAAAGCTAAAGTCAAAAGTGAAATAGACTATTAGAAGCTATACACATCAGCTTGCCATAAATTGCCAATGTTTTACAAAAATTTAGATCTTTAGTACACGGGACGGGACTGAGGATATTGCTTCACGGGAAACTATAAAAAAATTAAATTGAGAGGGGTAGCGGCAAAAGAGCACACTTTATATGAAAGTCTGTCTTTAAAATTAAAAGATTACCTAAGAGGTTTTCACGCGGACGAAGTCGCGGGCGACTGCTAGTAATTAATAAAAATGTTAGAGCATTCACATAGACAATCACCACATTCAATTGACAGTCACTGGGCATAAGTTGGCACAACGAATTAACGTTACGCCATATTCCGTCACGGCGTGAAAATAGATTTTACTGCCAAGACGTTAATGGATTTTAAATATCAAAATGTTTTCAGCCGTGGACCGTTGTGCGACAGCGTCGATGTCGGAAGCGAAGGAGGCCCTCATCAACGCGGCGGTAGACGTGATGTCTGCGTTCAGACTGTCGCAGAACTTGCCCGCGGGCACCGTCAGTGCGTCGCTGCACGCGCCCATGTCGCTGCGACTGCTGCCCTTGTACATACTGGCTCTGTTGAAACGGGTGAGTGTTCTCAAGCTTGTCGATTCAACTATCACTATTGAAAAAAAATGTAAAGTCGCTGCTTGAAAAATAAGTTGTTGAATAATTTGGAGAATGATATTATTTTTTTCCTTCTTAAGTTAAGTAACATAAATCACCTTACGTAAACTAGGCAGTAATATGAAGATATTAATTAATATATAAAAGATCACCTAAATCTTCAAAATCTTTAAAAAACACTAAATCAGTAGGATATGATGGAATTCGCACTGACGTATTAAAATCTTGTGCTACATACCTAAGTGATCCATTATCATATATAATAAATGTGTCGTTTGAACAAGGACTGGCTTAAAAGTATCAGTGGTTAAACCATTATTTAAAAAGGATGATCCTAAGGAAATGAATAATTACCGTCCATGTCGCTGCGCCTGCTGCCCTTGTACATACTGGCTCTGTTGAAACGGGTGAGTGTTCTCAAGCTTGTCGATTCTGCAGGTCAACTATCACTATTGAAAAAAAATTTGTAAAGTAGCTGCTTGAAAAATAAGTTGTTAAATAATTTGGAGAATGATATTATTTTTTTTTCCTTCTTAAGTTAAGTAACATAAATCACCTTACGTAAACTAGGCAGTAATACGAAGATATTAATTAATATATAAAAGATCACCTAAATGTTCTGTGATACTAATTTCAAAGTATTGTCACGGAAGATCCCTCGGAGGTATGAGAAAGGAGGAGTTTATATTTGTATTTGTATTTATTTATTTCTTCGTTTTGGGTTTTCGTCATATCGTTACGAATGTCAGTACATAATATAAATCTTGTAATAAAAAATTACATTTAAAAATAATATATGTCAAATTAGGTTAAGTACTAAGATTAAATAATAAAAATTACCAATAACTACACAATGTAAATTACACAAATACAATATCAATAATCAAATAACTATTACATACAAATATGTATATTTTAACAACACGTTATTTAACTATTTATGTCTGTATCAATGGCACGTGCAGTTCTATACCGTCCATGCATTTCTATCTTCCAAATATTCATTTACCTTATAATAGCTTTTCTTTATTAATATTTCGTTAATTTTTACTTTAAATTGTTTATCAGGGAGATCTATTATATTTTGTGGGATCTTGTTGTAGAAATTTATGGTATTACCAATAAATGATTTCATAGTTTTTTTTAGCCTATGTTTCTGAAGGACTAGTTTACCTTTACTTCATAGATTTAAATTGTGACCATCAGAGTTTTTTTTATAATTGTGAATATTTTTTCTAATATACATAATATTTTCGAAAATGTATAGTGATGGCATAGTAAAAATGGAGATTTTTTTGAAAAATTCTCTAAGAGAATCGCGAGGCTTCATGTTATATATAGCGCGAATGGCCCTTTTCGGTAGTATAAATATTGTTTCCCAATCGGCAGCCGCACCCTACAATAAAATACCATAAGACATCAGGCTTTGAAAATAAGCAAAGTATACAATTCTAGCAGTATCTATATCTGTAAGTTTTCTTATTCTGCGAATTGCAAATACCGCGGATTTTAACTTATTTAATAGAAGATTGATGTGTTTTCTCCATTGCAACTTGTCATCAATTGTCATTCTCAGAAAAGAAACATTATCTAAAATGTCTAGTTTCTCGCCATTGAGAAATATTTCTATTTTTTTGTTACCACGAAAGTTTTTAGGAGTAAAATATAAGCATTTAGTTTTCTTACTATTTAGGGCTAAATTGTTAACTGAAAACCAGTGAGAAAGTAGGGAAAGCGCTTTATTAAGCTCTTCCACATTACATATCTTTCTATTGACATTATATGTAATTGATGTGTCATCTGCGAATAGTACTTGTGTCTGCTAGTTCTTTAATCATATATGGTAGGTCATTAATGTATACCAAAAATAGGAATGGACCGAGTATAGATCCTTGTGGTACGCCTAATTTTACTTTTGTGCCATTAGATATACTTTTATTAACACATACTTTCATTTGTCTGTTAGATAAATAAGATGAAATAAGATCTAAGGATGTACCAGCAACTCCGTAGTATCTCATTTTAGGATTAGTATTTGATGATCTACGCAGTCAAACGCCTTGGAAAGATCGCAGAAAATTCCATATTTTATGATTGGAAACCTCATTTGGATTAAAAGTAAATGCAATTTTAAAAAAAGGAGTAAGTTTAAAGAATGGAACAGTTCAAATGATTTCATGTGAAGAACGAAGACAAGATTCAGAGAGTTCAAAGCGAGTAGTCGTTGAGTCAAGACGGTTGAAGGAATGTAGGGAGATGTTCCCTGAGAGTGGGCGTGTAAAGACGATGGATCTCTGGTGGTTCCCCAGTGTGGTTGGGGTGTGTGGCCGTGAGGTGCCGAGGCAGATCATCGGCGCCGTCGTGATGGGTCCCTTTAGGCTTAGAAGCGTGAAACGACGGCGTCGCAGCGTGCTGCATCGAATCTGTATACTTATTTATTTTTTTGGTTAATAAACGTCTAATTCTCCCTGTTGTGTGGTTGTTCTTCCAATCCTAGGTCGTAACAGTATCCAAACCTTCCAGGTATTTCGTTTGCTCAAAATACGTGAAAGGTTTTGACACTTTGTAGCTAATATTGGTACATGTTCGTTTACAGAAAGCGCTGCGCACGGGCACGTCGACGCGCCTGGACGACCGCGTGGCGGACATGTGCTTCATGAAGAGCGCGCCGCTGTGCGCCGTGCTGCGCGCCGTGTACCCCGACCTGTACGCGCTGCACACGCTGGCGGAGCACAGCAAGGACGAGCTGGAGCCGCCGCGCCTGCAGCTTACGGCCGAGAGGTGGGGGTGCACTAGCTCATGGACCCCCGGAGCTAGTCGAGACCGGAAGACTCAATCGCCACGCGTCTCGTTTGCAGGATCAACATGAACGGCGCGTACCTGCTGGACGACGGCGAGAACATGATCATGTACGTGTGCCACGGCGTCAGCCCCGCCTTCCTGTCGGAGACGTTCGGCGTGGCGTCGTTCAGCCAGCTGCCCGACGAGGCGCGCTCGCTGCCGCAGCTGGAGACGGACGGCAACGAGCTGCTGCACGCGCTCATCGCCCGGCTGAACGAAGACAGACCCTACCCGGCCAGCTTGTTGATTCTGAGGTGAGTTATAATGTACGTGTGCCACGGCGTCAGCCCCGCCTTCCTGTCGGAGACGTTCGGCGTGGCGTCGTTCAGCCAGCTGCCCGACGAGGCGCGCTCGCTGCCGCAGCTGGAGACGGACGGCAACGAGCTGCTGCACGCGCTCATCGCCCGGCTGAACGAAGACAGACCCTACCCGGCCAGCTTGTTGATTCTGAGGTGAGTTATAATGTACGTGTGCTGTGCCACGGCGTCAGCCCCGCCTTCCTGTCGGAGACGTTCGGCGTGGCGTCGTTCAGCCAGCTGCCCGACGAGGCGCGCTCGCTGCCGCAGCTGGAGACGGACGGCAACGAGCTGCTGCACGCGCTCATCGCCCGGCTGAACGAAGACAGACCCTACCCGGCCAGCTTGTTGATTCTGAGGTGAGTTATAATGTACGTGTGCTGTGCCACGGCGTCAGCCCCGCCTTCCTGTCGGAGACGTTCGGCGTGGCGTCGTTCAGCCAGCTGCCCGACGAGGCGCGCTCGCTGCCGCAGCTGGAGACGGACGGCAACGAGCTGCTGCACGCGCTCATCGCCCGGCTGAACGAAGACAGACCCTACCCGGCCAGCTTGTTGATTCTGAGGTGAGTTATAATGTACGTGTGCTGTGCCACGGCGTCAGCCCCGCCTTCCTGTCGGAGACGTTCGGCGTGGCGTCGTTCAGCCAGCTGCCCGACGAGGCGCGCTCGCTGCCGCAGCTGGAGACGGACGGCAACGAGCTGCTGCACGCGCTCATCGCCCGGCTGAACGAAGACAGACCCTACCCGGCCAGCTTGTTGATTCTGAGGTGAGTTATAATGTACGTGTGCTGTGCCACGGCGTCAGCCCCGCCTTCCTGTCGGAGACGTTCGGCGTGGCGTCGTTCAGCCAGCTGCCCGACGAGGCGCGCTCGCTGCCGCAGCTGGAGACGGACGGCAACGAGCTGCTGCACGCGCTCATCGCCCGGCTGAACGAAGACAGACCCTACCCGGCCAGCTTGTTGATTCTGAGGTGAGTTATAATGTACGTGTGCTGTGCCACGGCGTCAGCCCCGCCTTCCTGTCGGAGACGTTCGGCGTGGCGTCGTTCAGCCAGCTGCCCGACGAGGCGCGCTCGCTGCCGCAGCTGGAGACGGACGGCAACGAGCTGCTGCACGCGCTCATCGCCCGGCTGAACGAAGACAGACCCTACCCGGCCAGCTTGTTGATTCTGAGGTGAGTTATAATGTACGTGTGCTGTGCCACGGCGTCAGCCCCGCCTTCCTGTCGGAGACGTTCGGCGTGGCGTCGTTCAGCCAGCTGCCCGACGAGGCGCGCTCGCTGCCGCAGCTGGAGACGGACGGCAACGAGCTGCTGCACGCGCTCATCGCCCGGCTGAACGAAGACAGACCCTACCCGGCCAGCTTGTTGATTCTGAGGTGAGTTATAATGTACGTGTGCTGTGCCACGGCGTCAGCCCCGCCTTCCTGTCGGAGACGTTCGGCGTGGCGTCGTTCAGCCAGCTGCCCGACGAGGCGCGCTCGCTGCCGCAGCTGGAGACGGACGGCAACGAGCTGCTGCACGCGCTCATCGCCCGGCTGAACGAAGACAGACCCTCTACCCGGCCAGCTTGTTGATTCTGAGGTGAGTTATTATGACATGTATGTAAAACATTATAAAATCCTAGAAGATTTATTGTGGCACGCAACATAATCGTCTCTGGTCCAACAGGGACAACTCTGCGTCGCGGCAGCTGTTCACCGAGCGACTGATCGAGGACCGCGTGGAGTCCGCGCTGTCGTACTACGAGTTCCTGCAGCACGTCAAGACGCAGGTGAAATGAGAGCAGCTCGCGAGCTGCCCACTGCAGCACTGCCCTAAGTTGTTAAGCTCATACGATGAATTAGATTTCGGCACGACTCCGTTCTTTGTACTATTTCTAGTTTATCTAATATATTTCGTTCAACCAAGTTTCATATTTTGGAAGTGGATGGGCTAAAGTTTGCATTGGTATTTTAAATTTATTTTTCGTTCGAGACCATACAATGGAAATAATTTTTTTATTACCATATTTTGAACGCCATTATGTGAGTTAAAGAGGTAGGTAGTTTGATATTTATAATAGGATGTCAGTGGTAAAATTCTATGAGATGGCGTTATGAAAATATTAAAATGATTTTGCGAAGAATAAATACCCAAAAAATATCTACACCCCATATTAGATGAAATTTCCTTATTAGTAGAAGTATGCGTTACTTTGTTGAAATTCAATCAAATTACTTGAAATACACGAAATTATAGTATATTTCTTGAAAGCTTAGTTTACAAAGACTTATGAAACGTCAAGTTCCAATTATTAATATTATTTATTAATTACATAATATTATTGATAATACTTGTATGAAGATGAAAGTCGATCCAATGTACAATAATATTCATAATTAAAAACATTAAATGATGTATTAAGAAAATAGTATAAAGTACGGAGTATTTATGAGATAAAATAGAACACACATGTAGATAGAGGGACTCGAATGAAATAATGTATCTTGTAATTAGGATATACGTTTCAGAATTAAATTGTACAGATGAAAATGCCTTGTATTCATTGATATAAAAAATCAATTCGACCGAATTAGTTGCCGACTTATAAATCCCAGTTTAAAACGAACCTAAGGGACTTTGCAATAAAGTTCAATTGGACTATACATCGACAGCCAGTATTATTTGTGAAATTAATTTATCAGTGGTAAAGAGTATTCAACTTTAAATACTGAAGTTGAAGGTTTATTTTAACTAATGCCAGTGGAAAACGAATGGCGGTGTGCGATTCAAATTCGTATATATCTCTCTATCTTAAAAGATTTTATGGATAGAGAGTGACTGCGACAGATTAGATAGCAGTGTCATTACCTAATGGTGATATTATCGGAAACTTGTTCAGCTATGATTTGAAAGTCATTGGGAGTACTTTACCGAGTCGCTAAGTGAATAGTTAACGTCAATTTATGGAATAGATAGGTTTTCTCTCGATATAACTAAATGGTTAGATCCAGTATAAATTGAACTAAAATTTTGGAGCGACTGTGTAAAAATCTCCAAATATGCACTATAAATTCAGCATACATAATTCAGGGAATATATTTTGTTTAAATGTAGCAACTTTTCCTTTTCTCGACTATGGGAAACACAATTTATGAGACCGTGGCGGTTTATTAAGTATATAAGTATCAATTTGGTTTTAGCTTTGCTCGGTATTTTTTTGGAAATTATACATTTCCTAAAATAGGTTTCATTTTAGGAATCTAGATCGATTAATCGCTCCCAAAATTTCCCACACACAAAATTTAAAGAGTTGCTCGTTTAGAGGTGTGTATTAGATTAAATAGGTAACAAAAAATCAAGTGGTTAATAACGAGTTTTGGTGGCATTTTCCACTTAAACGCGTATTCATAAGGAGGTTGTCAATATTGGCGTTGCGAGCAACTGAAAAAAATCAAGTTTAGGTTATTGGTTAAAGGAACTTTGAAATAACCTTTTGTAAGACATTAAACTCTTAAATGGTTTATTGTAAATAATTTTTTAAAGCGAATAATATAACTAGTACACCGTGTTTGATTTTTTATATCAATGCCTATTTGTAGTATTTAGGTGTTTATAAACCGACTACAAATATGCTGAGAACTGATCATCAATAGATAAATGTCTATACAATGATTTTGTAAAACGCTGTTAGTTACAAATGATTAAAATAAAACAAAGCTAGTATAATAGCTTAGATGGGTTCCGATCTTATATCAAAAACAAGTTACGTGTTAAATTCAATGGTTTAAATAATTAAAGTATAAAAGGACTAACACGTTTGTTGATATCTTTGTTAACGAATCGTATTCGACAGTTGATTCAATCGTTAAACGCCTCTAGTACGAGTTTGTACATCTCGAAAGATTTTATGTGACTTTTGTCTGCGACTTTATTCTCATTTAATATTATATACAAACTAAATATAGACGAGACATGAAATTGATTTTTCACTAAGCTACTGAACTGAAGATCTCAATTCAAATAAAGTATCTTTGTATATGCAAAAGGGAGCGTTAAGAGGTAGAGTCTGTCTGTGGTTTAGCTTCTAAACGAATGGACTATGATGGTTTATTTTTTTTTAATTTGACGTGATTGAGTTGTTCTTAATATGTATACGATAAATGAGTCTAAAGATATCTGCGTTTGTCATAATTTAAAAACGTGACAAAATTCTCTACCCTATTTATTACTCTCGGAAGATTTACAAATTTTAATAATTTTAACTCCTAATAATAGTACAACAAGAGTAAAGTTAGAAAACAATAAAATATACAAAAGTCATTTCAGTGTTTAAGATGTCTTAATTCGTACTAAAGAATGTGCAGGATAGTGAACATGGGCCTTTATTATGCCACAGCGTAGTGAGGCTACGGGTAATTTCATGAACAATACTTGGTATATAGATAGAGACCTTAATAGGCTAGGTGAAAATTATATAAAGTTATTATAAAACTCATTAGTTCGCTATTCTAATAATTTTTCTTTTTAATTTTTTTCCATTTACTCTCGTTGCAGTTGAGTCGATTTTTTAAAACTGTTTTCGAAATTTACATTGGACCGATTGGGCAAAATTTGAGGCTGATTGTTTGCCTTTTCTTATATAGCTGCTGATTGGGCTGTCTTAGCTGATGACCATCAATATATGGAAACGCAAAAAAAGAGTTGTCACATTATATGTTGCGGACCCACAAGCAAATTAATAACTCTAGAATAACAAGACTTATTATCATTAGAACTCATATGAGATCGGTTAAAACTATAGGTATTCTATTTTGGGAAGACCATTTGGCTTTCGATGTAGTAAGTTCACTGTACAGACATGTTTTTGTGAACTAAAGGAACGTAGTACAGCAGAAACGCATTGTTGATATTTAGAGTGATACGCGCATGACATCGAAAAAAGATTGCCAAAGAATCGTTTTTGTACACCTTACAACCATAGCCAAACAGTCTTTCCAAAATAGAAGATCTTGTACCTAGGGTAAAAACCCTTGGATTGGGTGGTATAGTTTCTCCAATATGGTGTATAGGCCAATATAACCTGCACTGACCTTTATTTTGATCATTTTTTACATTAAGTTATATTCCTGCTTTAATAAGTATTTTTGTATAGAATCTTATGATTATTATTTTTTAATATTCCTTTAGCAAATTCTAGGGCGTGTCTGTAAAAGCGTAGTCTAATAAATAATTAATATTAATATTACAAAATAAATGATGCAATAAGACTTTTTTATTGTATTTCGGTATTAGGTGTATTTAATTACTGTTAATATTAACTTTATTTATGCCTATCGATATTCGATTGTAAATTGAATACTATATTATAAATTCCAAATCAATTTGTTTGAACAGTTGAATAAGTCAAGAGAAATGAATTTTAATAGATGTACTACGTACGCTGTGAAAGTAGATTTTAGGAAATTTCTTAAAGATATGTTCACAGGCATTTTATACTTTCAGCTTCATGGTAAATCCATAAGAAATATTATTATGTTGTTGAAATAATAATTTTGTAGATATCAGATACACTTTTTGCATGATTTTTATTCTTAGATGAATAAGATAAGGGAAACATTAACCATTTTTACAACCCTTATCATTATCAGTTCATTAACGGCCTACGATAGCGCCAGCCTCGCAGGTGTTGTAGGTGAGGGGATATGGAACTTAGACTCACCATGCTGCTCTAATGCGGTTAGACGAGCTGACATTGTTCCGAAACAATTGCTTATATTGTCAATATCCGCAATAATATTGACAATATTATTGACAACATGTAGGGAAAGGTTGTGCCTAAATAAATTATACGTAGCCCTACACATTGACAATAATATTGACAATATTATTGACAACATGTAGGGAAAGGTTGTGCCTAAATAAATTATACTGATATATTGCCGGGGAACGACTTTCAGTAGCCCTACACATTGACAATAATATTGACAGTATCATTGAGTTGAAGTTGCAAATTTATCAAACATAAATAAAAGAAGACATACGTTATCTTTAAACATATCTGTATGTAAGAACTCAAGTAATGCCGGTGAATATATTTGTAATACTATGAAATTGACAATTTGATTTGGAATGCTCTATACATAGTTGGATGGTTTTATCAGAGATGGCTTTTTATTTATACCGGGAACATTATAAACTATAATGATGTAAAGCTAGTTGACTCTTTCTAACACAAAGGAGACACCAGTTATGAGAGAGATGAAATATAAAACCAATGTTATTAATATTGTAGTTTTATTTGATACTGCTTGGCGTCGTTGAACTTTACAATACATATATATGTCGGGGACGGCAGCGGTCTATCAGAAAGTAAGTCATCACCTGAATACGTGTCGCGGGCGTAACGTGGGCTACGAGCAAAAGACAATCACTGTTATTACTTTTATATACACACACTCAAACAACGAGGCGTTATTACAGTTCCTAGCTAAGTTGTTCGCACGGAGGCACACTCTTGAGTGAAATAGGTATATTCCTGCTGTTAGACGATTGCCTTCACCCCAATCGTTCAGTTCAGCTTCACTCTTACAACTTCACTCATTCGCTCGAAGTTGCTCCGCACGAACGTCAGACTAGACTCTGTAGAAGCGCCATCTATCGGGACACTTGCGTCTCGTTGTTAAATCAGCTTCCGTATCCGACATATAGATTATATATAGGTAAAAACGCGCTTGGTTTTTTACCAATTGCGCTTGGATTGGATATCATAGATTCTGCACCATCTTATATATGTCAAAATATCGTGCACTGACTTTTAAGTTAAGTTTAGAAGATTAGTGGAACAAATAGACTTTTAATTTTATTTATTTGCATAGATTTTTAAGTTTTAAAAACACCACAGCACTCCGTACATTCGAGGGTACCGAAGTCCTTATCCACATCAAACGGCCAGTAGTCTTTGGGAGCGTATTCGCTCCTCCGGAATATCTGGTCGTCTATCAGTGCCCAGAGCCAGAGATAGTTCCGGGTCCTCAGCAGCTTGGCGTTGGACTCCACCACCGCGTTGATAGCCCGACGAGATACCGCGTCGCGTTCTGACGACGTGTTGAAGGAGAGGTTGTTTACGTTGCATCTGAATACCTGTTGTTACAAACTTCGTGATTATTATTACCATCAGACAAAAAACTGCTAAATTTGTAGAAAAAACAGTTTTTTCGGTTGCGGAGCTTATGAGTGCTAAAGCAAACGGTGGTCAAAGCTCCAGCGTTAGAGACCTCCTCACAATGCGCGCTGTTTCATACATTATTGCCATTCTACATCCGACCATTGATTGAACAGCTAAACGAAAGCTTCTTAAGGTTTTGGTCAAAGCTTTTCAACATAAGGCCATTGACTGAAACGACCAACAACTGAACAATGCAGTTTATTCAACATTCCACATGGCGATAATCTCGAGAGTAAGGTCCAAGTATTTTGATAGATTTGGTATATCTATGTATATTATAATGACCATTAACATTGCTGATGCTATACGCTAAAACTCTTGATTCATAATTATTAGCATATTTCAATAGTGTACTACAGGAACAGGTATTTCTCCTTATAGGAAGGGATATGGAGTTAGGACCACCATGCTGCTCCTGTACGAGTTTGTGTGTAGGCTGATAATGTTGGACCCAACATCACCAACGTTGAGGATTTCTTAAGAGAAAGAACTTCAATATTCCAATAGCTCGATCCAGAATATGAATACAGGACCTCATTATGCGAAACCACATGACAGGCTTATTACTAGACCAACAAAGCTCTAGACGACTCAAGGACACCTAAATAAGATTGACCTATCTATGCATAATGCATCAGGACCTTAAAAAATGATAAGTGCCAAAACTTGATGATATAAAGGGCATAACAAACTCTGTGATTTTTTAATTTTCTTTACAAGGCTACCGGTAAACTGTTTGTCTGTCGGCACCGGGTCTTAAATTTTTTTAGGTCGGTGAAAAACTAAGAACATTCCACCTCCAGACAGCATCTGATGGACAAAGACCTCCCAAAGTGCCGGCCAAAGAAAAAACCTAGTTATTTCGATATTATTTTGAACATTTTTTACTAAGGCAGCAATGCTG
This sequence comes from Mycalesis mineus, assembly GCA_034621355.1. Taxonomy (NCBI): domain Eukaryota; kingdom Metazoa; phylum Arthropoda; class Insecta; order Lepidoptera; family Nymphalidae; genus Mycalesis; species Mycalesis mineus. The sequence continues at coordinate 16,061,175 of CM067887.1, read as the reverse complement.
TGAAACCTTTAATTTCTGTGACACTGAAGGTTAAAAGTGGTGTTTTTTTCCGAGAATTTTGTTTTTAAACAGATAGGCGTTGTCGTTACATACATTTTTTGCTGTTACAATGTGTGTGTGTGTGTGTTTCGAAGTTAGAATTTGCTGCACGGGGACCTGGCTTGTCCCTCCCAGACCCAGGGTTATTTTTTAATTAGGTAATGGACTTACCTCGTGTCCACACATCTCTATAACGCACAGGTTGACGAAATCCACTGGAACCAGGTCTACACGGAATCCCAACTTTTGAAGGTGTTCTGATTAATTATTAATTAATTTGTTTATATCTACTATAACGATGCATATTTTCTGTCGATAATAGTTACATAACAACATACATACACATCTACTTAACTATTTACATTTTTGTCTATAATCAAAAGCTGGTCTAAACTGACCACCTTACGTATACAAAAACTTTGGAATTCTTCAACGACGAAGATTTTTAAAGTCGCTTAAAAAATGGGCAAATTGTACGTGGCCATATTTTTCGCATTGCATCCTTACACGTGTTTTTAGAAGGTTGCGATAGGTAAACTAACTGTTTTTGTGGACGATGTCGAGGGAGATTGCCAGTAGTACATAATTACCTATAGGTAGGTAGGTAGGTAGGTAGGTAGGAGGTCGTATATTCCAATTTTTGAGCCTCCTCTAAAGCTTGCGCACTGTACAAAATCAATTTGTGCAGACTTCGCTTTGTGTTAAGAGTGACTCTAAGACTTGTACGACTGACTATACGAGTACTTAGCTATTACCAGTATCGTTGAATTTTTAGGAAGTAAATATACAAGTAAATAGAGGAACTTGACCTCTAGTGGTATTACCTTGAATGCCGCGTAGTTTTTGAGGCTTGTGACAAGGCGTGTAAAACGAATCGTGTGGGCCGTAGTAGATTCTTACATATTGCATTGACATTATTTTTATTTATATAAAAATATTAGATCGATCTAAGCAAAAAATATTATCAAAATTAAATAAATAAAATGTCAAAATATTTCAGATTTGACGTACATAGTGTCACAGTTTACTATGATAGCCATTAGAATGCAACTTCTAGATAAGTATTTTAAAAACGTAACCTTTTTTTAAAGTAAACAATACCTAACTAAGCAAATAGAGTGAGAGTGAGAGCCTGTGATAGCCAAACTGTCTTTATTTTATGAAAGCTGAAAGTTTATAAGGAGGTGCTCTTACCTATAAAGTTAAGTAAGAGGGTATTGAGCCAGCGTGGTGTATAACCTCGTATGCTCTCTTTAAGGCCTGGAGACATTTACAGTCCGTAAATTGGCTATTCTTGAATACTATCCGCGTACTAATATAACTATAGTTAAAGTTATTTACATATTAGATATAAACTGATAGAAAAACTATTTTAGGTATAAGTAGATAGTCTTCTATTAACTGGACTTGATAATACCATCATCACCATTACCAGCCGGTGGACGTCCACTGCTGGACATAGGCCTTATTTAGGGACTTCAAACACAACGATCCCGAGCCGCCTGTTGCCAGCGGCTCCCTGCGACACGTTTGATGTCGTCAGTCCACCTGGTTGGGGGTCGACCAACACTGTGCTTTCCGGTGCGGGGTCCCCAATCTAGCACCTTGGGCCCCCAACGTCCATCAGCTGTTCGAACTACGTGCCCCGTTGCCACTTCAGTTCTGCGACTCGCTGAGCTATGTATAACATGAATTGCATGAACTCTTCACAAATATGTACCTAGTGTACCTAGCACTACAAAACATTTCATACATTTACAAATTACCTACTTCTTATCTAGTGAATGTTTCCATTATTCCGCTATCTTCAGAAATATTAAAAAATATGGGGCTTCGTAATCTTTTCAAAAAATGAAACAACCGGTATGTCTATGAGTGTATTTATTTGTTCCTTAGAGTCAATTTTAGCGGTATGCCGTCGACAACTCCTTGCACCACATTGAGACGATGGTTCAGCTTCAGTTTCCTTTGGGTTTTCTTCCCCGGCTCCACAGAAAACTTGTGCAAGATAGCAGCGAGACCTGCCAGCGACTGCATTTGTCCCAGCCGAGCACCTACAACAAGTAATAGGTACTTAGCTTGTATTTTTTTAACACAACAACATTAACGCTTTTGATCATCATCATTATCAGGTCATTAACGGTCCACTACACTACCAGGCTTCCCGCTTTGTAGGAGGCGATATGCTGAGTAGATCACACTGCTCCAATGCGGCTTGGTAGCCTTAGGTATCAACCTATGTGACTAATTAACGATCACTAACAGATGTTGTTGATAGTGACCGGTACTGACGGCTTATCGTGCTCTCCGACGCACGGGGGTATGACACTACTAACTTTCCGACTCCAGGCTAAGAATAAACTTTAAGAATTATTCCACAACCCGACCCAGGAGTTGAACCCAGGACCTCATAATGGACGCTTCGTTTGTGAAACACTATACAAACGAGGCAGTCAAGTAGTAAATAATACTTTTGTATATGAAAAAAATAGTTTTTTTTTATAAGAAAACAGTAAAATTGTAAACAGTAAGGTATAAGTTAATTGTAAAAAGAGGAAGGAAGTAATCCAGCGGTAAACTACTGTTGCTCTATTAAAAGAAATATTAAGTTTTTTTTTTAAGTTAAACGCTTTTCTTATCCGCGTTAAGTCATTGCAATTTTCACGACAATAATAACTTAAGTCTTATACGGTTAAATAGTTACATTACATTACAAGCCTCCCAATTCATATTTAAAAATAATTGAATTTGATTCAGTTTATATTTTAACGTAGAAAATCAATTATCATAGTGTCGGTTGAATATGACAAGGTCGTTACTCATTATTCTAGTTAGAAAGTGTTTAGGTGTGCTATAAATCGTTTAGATGCTTAATAGGAACCACCTAAAACTACCCTTTCGACAAAACCTAAGCTTTTAAACCCCCAAGATTCTTGAAGCCATCAAAGTCAAAGCCAGTTTATATTTTAATAACAAGTTGAATGATTGACCACTCATAGAATGAATTCATTCATAAAATTGTATCCTATTTAATATACTTGGTGTTTAAAGGGTATTGGTAGAGATAAAACTATCTCAAATAATAATCTACCTGTTAATTGCTTACCGTGAATTATCTCCAATGAATAATCTATAATACATGTTAATTGTTTACCGGTTACTGTTTTTTATCTTATCGTAGAGATAAAGAGTTCAAACAAATAACTGTCATAATTAATTAAAGCAATTCTATAAAATAATAATTATAACGCCCGCGGTTTTATCCGTTTTCGTTGCCGTGGAAATCGGGATAAAACCTTTATGCTATTTTGATATGTAAGGTAAATTATTGTGAATTTGTATTAAGTAGCTTTTCGTGAAAGCGCAACGTACATAAGTCATTATCAGCCTATTAACGGCTCACTACAGGGCCAGGCCTCCCTCCTTATAGGATAAGGATATGGAGCGTACACCCACCACACTGCTCCAATGCGGGTTGGCGGGCTTAGGGTGATAATGTTTCTTTTTGTTAACGATCACTATCAGATGTTGATGATAGTGATCAGCACCGATGGCTTAATGTGCTCTCCGAGGCACGGGGGTGTAACACCACCAAGTTCCAGACTCCGGGCTTGGAGTATACTGAACATTACATAGAAGAATGAAAAAGCTCAGAATTATTCCATGACCCGAGCCAGGGATCGAACCCAGGACCTCGTGATCGAAGCCATTAGACCAACGAGGCAGTCATATACATACTTGCATACATCCTCACAATGTTTCGCGTTTATAATATTAGTAGGTAGTGTAGTACAATGTGTCACAAATATCATAAACAAGTTATGTAACCACAGGCTTTATGTATATTTTACAAGGTCGTTTTTCGATAGGAAGTCAACTTTAGAAATACTAATACTAATTAGCTGTACATATTTTCAATGCCAGTTGTATCTACTAATAACTGGTGGGCATGTTTTTGATCATTGTCGAAGTTGAATGTTGAACTCGTACGTACCAATGCAACTTCGAGGTCCTTCTCCGAAAGGCATGTAAATATACTTCTGACGCGTCACATCTTTGTCCTTTATAACCCTATCTATAATAAATTCTTCAGGATCATCGAAATATTTCTCGTCGGTTTGTATCGCTTGTAGAGGGATGATAATTTTAACGCCTGGGTCTATTGTTATTCCAAGTTGTTTGATTGTGTATGGCCTAGCACAATCTCTGTGCAGAGTAGCGACAGAGGGGAATAAACGCAAGGATTCCTTGAACGCCTTGTCTAAAAGTGTCATCTCTGCTATAGCATCATAACATAATTTGTTATCATACTTCATTAGAACTTGGTCAATCTCTTGTTGTATTTTGTGCTGTATCTCAGGATGGAAAGCCAGTTCATGTAACGTGTAGCTAGTGACTGAAGACGAGGTTTCAAAACCGGCAGCAAAGAATACGAACACTTGCGCGATTAAATAGTTCAGTTCCATATCCATTTCAACCTGTTTGGGCGAACCATCTGCTTCTCTGTGTTCGATAGAGTCCCCAGTTATTCGTCCTTTAGCTGCTAGATCTAGAATGAGATCCACGAAATCATTTCGTCCAGATGACTTAAAGTTGCGTTGTTGGAAAATCTTTGTTATGAGATCAATGAATGCTTTCTCTGCATCTTTTTCCATAATAGTCAACATTCCTCGAATTTCGGGGAAAATTTCCCATATTCCAAATAGAAAGACGTCTCTAAGCGATCGCTTGAAAACATTCTTGCCGACTTCTCTGAAGAAGGAATTCTCATTGTTAATGGTATCCATTTCGATTCCGAATCCACATGCCCCGATAAATTCAGTGGTAAAACGTGCCATCAGCTCTCGCGCGTCAAATTCTCCACCTTTGTTCATTATATCCTTACCTAAATTTTCAAGCTTTCCCGCACACTTTATGATTAAAGGGAACATGGCTTTCAATTTCGCGGTAGTGAACGCAGGTGTTAACCTGTGACGTAAAAGTTTCCAGGTATCACCGTCAACGTTGAAAAGGTTGGCCATAAGAGGTTCCTTTTTCGGATCTCTGCCCAAACCACGAGGGTAAAAGTGATCGAAATGCACACTCAAAATGTCCCTTGCTATATCCGGGTCTCTGATGATCAGGTTTGGTGTTACACCGGTAAAGTATCCAACTACTTTTTCGTTAGGATATTTTTTATACATTTCAGTAGTAATCGCGGTAATACTTTTAATGGCGAACACATTCCTTACATGATTTCCGAACAAGGGCAAAGGTGTGTCATGCTTTACTCCCCTCTTGATCCAATAGTCGTGATTTCTGGTGGTATATAAATAAACCAAAACGATTATAACAATCACAAGAAGCATCAACATCTTAACAAACTGATAGAAGGTACGGCACTGGAAATTTTACAGTACGAATTCTATTATATAATAATAATTAATGACAAATATGTACATATAGTTTTATCTACTTAGCTAAATTTGACAATGATAACGATAAGTCTATAGAGTGAAAATGATAGAACTATTCATACGTATGTAGGAGGTTTTAAATTAGATGAAACTTTTTCACCATAACTCACTACCACTTTGAAATTGGTTACCATAGCGATAAGGCTAAAACAACTGACCATCTGTTGCAATCTTTAATTAGAATTCCGTATCCAAATGGTAAAAAACTCTTATTTATTCGTGAAGTCTGTCTGTCTGGTCGTTCGTATTTCGCAGTTTCATTTTTACTATTGAAACTTGGTAAATAGATTCAGTGAATCGCATAAGATTTATTTTTAACTAAAATTCAAATTTTTTTTCATTAAACTAATACATGTTACTCGGTATCTTATACAGGTTTTCAAAAATGATATTGAGGTTTCTAATATCATTTATTTCTAAACTGAATAGTTTGCGTGAGAGACACTTCCAAAGTGGTAAAATGTGTGCCCCACCTTCTAAGTTGTAACTTCTAAAATAAAATAGTGATAAAACCATTGACATATCAATAGTTAGTACTATAGACTTCGGGTGTAATGCAAAATTCACGACAAAAGTGTCTCGAGATATCTTATATATGCTAGAATGTATTTGTATTTTTATAAACACACTAAAACATTGTATATTATATTGTAACACATATGTCTTATATTTTTGTTATACAGTCTAATTTGCAACGGTCTAATTGCTTGCAATAGGTAATCTTTTTTCAAGCTTTGGCTGACGGTTGTCATGGCAGCCATTATTTGACATGGCAGCTTCTCGTGAAAATAGGACAACATAAATGCTGTGGACTTTGAATTTTTTTTGGCATCTTTAACCTATATATTATATTCACAACAAACTTTAAATGTATTAGTCACCTCTACATGCTGGAAAATCTAGTAACAACCAATATATTTTTTTTACTCTACAATGTACAACTCTACAATTTATGTTAGGTCACTGTTTTAAATTTCATGTAGATAATTCTTATAGTTATCAAAATAATCGAGTGTGAAGGACGGACCGACGGACGGACGGAAGGGTTTCATATAACTCTCATATATTTTTATTTACATATATTTTTTAAAATTTTTAACAATGTTATATAATACAAAAATATATAAAAAAACACTATTAAAAATTTATAAAAAAAATCTGCTCCTCCACTTGCGGGGCCTTTGCGGGCCCAAGCAACCGGTGGTCAGGACTCCAGAGTGAGGAACCTCCTCACAATACGCGCCGTTTCAAGGACTACTGCCTTCTGTATTCGACCCTTGACCCAAGAATTAAGCGAAAGCTTCTTAAGGTGTTGGTCGAAGCTTTTCGCAAAAAGACCATTGACTGAAATGACTATCGGAACAATAATAGTTGACTCAACATTCCACATGGCAGTAATCTCGTGAGCAAGGTCCAAGTATATTGATACTTTTTCCTTTTCGGCTTTCACGAGGTTATTGTCATGAGGAACAGTAATATCAACAATTGTTGCACGGCCTACTGATCGATCGACTATTACTATATCAGGTCTATTGGCTACAATATACCTGTCAGTGATAATCGTTCGATCCCAATAGAGCAATGCACTGTTATTTTCAAGAACTGGCGCAGGGTCGTACCTATAGTAAGGTACCTCAAAATCACCAAGGCCGTACTGAAGAGCAAGTTGTTGATGGATTACCATTATGGTAAAACTTCTTTGATTAATATTCATGACATAAAAAATAAAAGTTTATTAATTAAAATTCTTTTCAATTCAAAAATGAAGGAATTAAAAAATACAAATATTCAACAAAAAATTGAGAGGTGTCAAGGGGCAACCGGATGGATCGAAGTTGTTATATATTTTGGTCGTGTTCGGGGAGACGTACGTGTTTGTTATTTGTCTTCCCGCGGTGTGTGCTTTTTAGTGTTGTCAAGACGACGACAGCACAGAGCAGCAGCGCAAGTCGCAACGCAGGTGGTTTTTCCTTTCCAAGCTATACAATAGCTTACTATAGCAGAAAGTGTCGTTACAACTTTACGTGAGAATCTTTTTCCGTCTAGCACTCTTTCACAACGCGCAATAAGGAACTTCGTTCCAACAAAATAATTCTATGCAGTCGTTGTTCTAAAACATTATTGACGTGTATTCTCTCAATAAGCTAATACGAGACTGAATGTGATTAGAAACCTTTTTCGCGTTGTAGCTCTCTTTTGGTTTGGACACTTTTTAGCGCTGACCCGAAGTCCATAGTATTAATATGTCAATGGATAAAACTAAAAATAATATATGATGTAAAGTACGATGCAGACTCCCACTGAAAAGGTTTTTTAACGATATATAGTAAGTAGTTTTTTTAACACTAAATAAATCGTACACATGTGTCACAAAAATACACTATTATGAAAACATCGATTAAAGTTACAACGAACAACAAAACCTTGTATATTATGTTACTTGCTACTACGAAAACCCTACATGGGCGAGTCCAACTCGCACTTGGCCGCTTCTTATAATTACCTATGATACAAGTCTGCTTACTTGAAACTAGTATGATTGAACTAGCATTGAGGCAGGCAGGTAATACTGGTTATCTAGAAGTGTTTAGAAACTAGATTCAGAGTCGGTTACCTAGTTCAATTAAGAAAGACTGATTGGTGAACAGAAACTAAGATTATATTGTAAAATTTGCATTAAAATGCATTAGTTAATTTAGATATACTTAGTTATAAAATAGAAACCTTCCGTTGACTGTTGCGTCAAGGAACGGATACAGAAGGCGCTAATCCTTAAACGGCCAAGCTTATGCGGAGGTTACTCGCTCTAAGCACTCAAAATCTTTCTATCCGAAGTATTAAATCTATTTTTGTAAATAAATTTGACTCTGCCCGTTAATTTGCTGGCTCTTTTTAGAAATATTAATTGAATTCGCACGACGATTCGGGCATTCGGATGGCCAGCAGATTTAGAATGCCCTTTTTAAGCTTCACGAATATTCAATGTAGTGGAAGTTGCCTAAGGGCTTCGAGTAAATATAACTATAGGCTTTGTTTTATTGACTTTGCTATGGAAACAGTGTATTTGAAAACAATCAGTCGAAGTAGCATACGTTAGCTTGTATTACCATTCATAATTAAGGGGCTTAGTGTAGGTATTATAAAGGCTGAAAATAATAAGCCTATTTTAAACAAATGCAGAAAACTAATTAAGCCTATTTTAAATAAATGATTGCATTGCAGCTGTTTATGCAATACCGTTGTTGGTGATAACAGCGTGCTTGACAACTCATGCAAGGTCTGCGATCACCTGACGGGGCGTGAAAAACGCGGCGTTTGTGCTATAATCAGGGCGATCTTATGCATTTTCCTTATCGAATACAACTTGGCCCTTAACTGCTATCACACCCGATGTTAAGTGATGATGCAATCTAAGATGGAAACGGGCTAACTAGTTAGGAGTAGGATGAAATTTACACCCCTTTCGGTTTCAGCACGACATCGTACGTGGTAACTAGCCACGACTAAAGCCTCCCACCAGACAGACAAAGATAAATTAAGTAAAATCTCAGTCAACCCCGCTACCGATCGAACCCAGGACCTCCGTCTTATAAATCCACCGCGCATATAGCTTGGTCAATCCACGATGGCTCGTAGTGTTTTGTTTTTCAAACGCTTACAGTGCAAGTGTGCAATAAAAACTGCAAGAATGTGAGTTCTATTACTACGTAACGAGTAGCAATGTGTGCACACTCACACAAAGTGTCAAGTTAATTATGTCAACAAGAATGTCATGTATGACTAGCAGTATGCTCTACTTCATTTTAACTCATTTTTTAAAAATGAATATGTCGTGTTGGTCCTGCACAGTAAAATTATATTGTGATATAGGTTAATATATGTATATCGGAGTATAACCATTCTCCTTGACATCATCTTTAGTGGTTAAAGACTTTGTCTACACGAACAGATATATTGCAAGTTTACAATGTTTTGATACATGAAATAGATTTTTATAATTCCTGACGTATTATAAAGATTCAGAACAGTAGTTTATTTACACCCATCTTACTTTACTCCCTAATTTAATTTACTTCTTAAGAACACTTTTACACTGGTCCAACTCGACTAAATATCCTCACCGCACTCCAGACAAATACTCTACTAGGACTTTGGCGCCCGACTCTTTTATTGGTTGGAGTATTAAAACGAATCAATCATTCATTCATTTATCAAATCAAATTGAATTTAACTTTGTGTTAAAATTTAATCTCTCATTAAATGATTAACAATTAGTTCTATTTCGATTACTTTCATAAAAAAACTCGTGACATACCAAAAATAATTACATTCACAGACAGTAACATTTCCATAAACAATGACGTCTATTACAATATTACAACAATCTATTCAATCTAATTCCTTCGACATATATATTAACCCATTTAAAAATATCTTAAAAACACACATACCCACAATCATCTCAGATAGGTACCTAGTATATCTATTTTTCTTTTGTTTAAACAGTTTAATGATTGAGCTCAATTCCACGCTGTCTTGTCTACCATACCCCTAGCGTTTTCGTAAAGCGTGAACCCATGATATCTATTATTATTTTGATTCATTACAAGTTAACAATTAACAAAAAGTTAACATTACAAGGAACGCTAAATCGCTTGACGGTACGTCTTTTTAGTGGGATAGTACCAATGTATATATAGTACAAATACCAAAGCTATTTTGCTAAGCTAATTTGGAAAATCTATATTGGCAGTAACAAACCAATCAAGTGACCTTTGTAGAAAAATTAAAGTCGAGTCGGTCAACCTGAAGGAATGGGCAACGGAACGATTCTTCTGGCTAAGTCACATTTAAATGTGTAGTTTATCATCATACGATACGTTTTTTTGACATTATAAATATAATATTGGTAAAAAAATTTCGAGACTGATGTTCGAACTGTACTCCCCGCACCCTTCGGTTTCCCCTCGCGAGAAATAGTGGGGCGCGTCTTAATCAATTGAACTATCAGTACCACTGCTCCACCGGAGGTTGTCAAATATATAAAAGGATAAAGACAACGACGGACTCGTCACGAGATATCTAAACTATACACTATTTTAACTTGAAATTTATTGAATTAATACGCTTTACGCTCACTAATGATTGATTTCTCGATACTCTCATGGGACGGAATCTACGCGGGCATAGCTACGGGTACTGTTAATTACGTCGTGAGGAAAACGGCATTGATGTTTGCCCATATAGTTGCTTATTTGCCATTTCAACTTTGATTGAAAATGAGGAGAAACACTCTTGTTAGCTGACAAAATTATTCCACAAACTTCCGGTGGATTGATTCTTCTATTTTATGCCTGTGAGTTTTAGTGGAGAAACAAATCAAGGTAAGTTTGTGAAAAATGCGTTCAAATTATACACCTCCTTTAGAATAAAAATACTAGTTAAGTTTTTACTTTATTTCTACAATAAAATAACAATATCAATAATAATATTTGACAATAACAAACTGCGTGTCACGGCGTCTCGTCAGATGAATACTGGCATTTTTTACCCATGTCGCATGTAAACAATCTAGACCAAAGGTTTCAAAAATTTCCCTTGTAAGCCCTTAACTCTGACTGGCGCAGAGGCAAATAGGAGCGAGGCGTCATCATTTTTGCCTGCATTGCATATTCATTTCTATTTTCCGATTGTAAAGTACAGTAGTTGTATTATACAAAATTGAAATGAAAGTCGACGCGCGCCACTCCTTTTTGAGTCTTCCATGTTTCAACTTTATACTTTATCGATTTGAAAGCCGAGATGATAATAAATTTTTTTAATTATTAGTTACCATCGTTATATAATGAACGCGTCGCTCCGTTTTAAGTCTGAATTAGACTTTGTTTGCAATTTTATCTGTAAGTAGGTTGGTGTGCCTTAGTGATACGATAAATAAATAATTAGCTTTGTGCCTGTGTACAAGATACATATAAATTAAGTAGTAATAAAATAAATAACTAAATGTGTAAACCTTGTTAGCTACATTAAAGTATCAATACCTAAGTTAAGAGAATTTTAAGAATAATCCTTCCTTACACATTATAAAACAAATGCATTTGTCTGTCTGTATGTCTGTTTGCCATAAACTCAAAGATTACCGAACGGACTGTCATGCGCATTATCACAGAAAATCGGTCTACTCTGTAAAATGTTATGCGTAATGCGCATAGATTAAAGACTAATAGATAGAGCCCATAGCGTGTCCACTCGTGAGACAGCAAATCAGCCTTATTGACATGACATGTCAACATTTAAAGTACATCATAAAACGTTATGTTTTAAAATATCGTAAAATACGAAATATTACTTTATATAAGATAGTTTAGTAAACGCATAATACATGAAATTTGCTAAAAAATAACATATCTAAGCTTTAAATCATCAATCAATGAAGTTTATGCCTACTTACGTATGAAACGTAATTCCTTCGATTTTCTGTTCGCTGCGACTGTTGCAGCCGAAAATATTACAACCCACCATAGCACGATAACGTTTAAATTAATATCGTAACCGCAAAGTTGTATTATTTATCAGCAAATTTAATAAAAAGCTACTTATTACTCAGATATGTCCTTTGGGACAAAAAATAATCTTGTGTCACTTTCTAATAAAGGCTGAATGAAACAAGTCTGTCACGCTCTTGAACCTACAGCCGCGTTATGACTCCATCTATTAGTCTTTAATCTATGGTAATGCGTATATGCCATACAAAAAAAATATTATTTATTTATTTTTAAAAAAATATACGCGTCAAATTTGAGAACCTCAAAAAATAAACGTACAATTTTTTTGGTGTTCTTGGAAGCTGAAATAAGCATATAATTTTTCACGCGGTCGCCTGCTACGAAATATTTACCTATTAATGGACGACGTGTTTGTGTTTGCATGGTTTTTAGATATATACCTAATTAGATAAATCTAAAATATATCTTATTATTTTATATCCAACATATTTACACAATAATTTCTTGTATATGCTAAGTAAGTAGTTATATTATTTTCTGATCCACACCCAAGGAATTAGTGGCAGTAGGTACCTACTTTTATTATAATTAATATTAATTTGATAACGTGCAACACATTTTCATTCATATAACATTAACGACGCACTTTTTTTGTTTGGCAAAATTTATAAAAGACCCATTTTGATAGAGAAGAATATGTGCTATTTAAGGTTAAATCCAGAATAGGTTCTTCTTAAAAATAATTTTTACCGAAATAGCGCAAAGCTGTTTTAAGGGGAACTAACATAATTATCATACCATATTAAATAGTTTATGAGGTAGGTAGGTGTGCTAGTTTTGAGAAACCAGTTGGTATTTAGAGGAAGTCAGCAGGAACTCAACACTTTACTACGTTATTATAGAACAAAGTTCCCCGTCGCGTTTAACTTACTCCCAATAAATTCACAGACTAGATTATTTCATGCTCCTTTCAGCAATAGATAGAGAACCTACGGAAGGTTTGGTATAAATTTTGTTGTATGAAGATAATTGTGAGAAATATCGCGCCGCCAGGGAGCTTCGAATAAAAACGCTGCCAAATCCCTTTAACAAAACATAAGACAATGTTTTTTCCTTTTATTAGGACTCCAAAAAAGTTCGCGGTAGAATATAAATAAATAATAATAAATAAATAAATATTATAGGACAATATACACATCGCTATATAGCTCCAAAGTAAGCGTAGGTAGTTTGTGTTATGGGTGTCTATCTATCTTTTAAGGATGATTTGCTATACCCATATTTTTTTTAAGAAAGTGGGTAAACAATTATTATTTGTTTGGTGGTCGACGACGGGTGAAGTTGCGGGCATTTGTAGAAGAGTATATGTAATACAGAAAGGTGAACCTTTTTTTACGCTGGGAAATGCATCCTCCCTGGAAACAGGGTGGCCATAGCTGCGCGGTTTCCGGAAGGGTATGTGGGACTCCCCAACTGAAGAAGCAGCTGCAATACTCACTAAAACCTAGCGATGTTCTATCGCGTCGCCTGATGACTAGGTCCTGGGAGTATCGCAAATATTCCGCAACCCAGCGAGCGGCGTTCACCGAGGCAGTCCCTCAACTGGGGAATCGATGGATTCCCTAAAATCCATCTGGGCCACCAGGCACATGCGGTGCGCCCCCCGACCCGAGGATGAATCTTATCAAGCGATGGGTTAACAGAAAAGTGAAGTAACCTAGACCTAGGTTAGTGTTAGCGTCGGCATTAGGTAACTACAAATTATTATGATTCCTATTATTATAATTTTATTAAAAAAAAAATAATACAAGTACAATAATAGAAATCATAATTATTTGTAGTTACCTAATGCCCACACTACCATTTAACTAGGAATAATTATTATTATATCTGTCTATGAAAATAACTTTTTTGTATCGGTTTCTGAAAAACTATTTACCTAGATATCTAACGTCCAGAAGCAAAAACTAAAATATAAAATGTTACTATAAATAACTACTTACCTTGTTGTAGCAGATAATTATAAGAAATCTAATTATTTTATTTTTGATTTCACCATATGCGGGAAAACATTTTATCAAAATGGCAAAATGAAGAATTAATACTAAGTATCTCTTGAAAATGATGAAGCACAATATTTCAAAGCACCATCGAACCTCGAACTCAGAACATTGTGATCTGAAGTCGAATAGGCTATAACCAATGGACCCACCGGTGCATGAGCGTTGCTGTATGACTATGTCTATGTTAGTTTAATGTGAACGCCCCAGGGTTCGTTGGTGTTAACGACCCTGTAACATCACTATCACTAAATATTATAAAGTCCCCTGCCGTGTCTGTCTGTCGCACAGACAACATAAAGGATTTTCACGCGGTTTTCACCAATTGACGGAAGAGGAAGATTTTAATATATAATTTCTTAGGGTTTCGGGTGAATTGTCTTAAAAACTACGATAATTTTTGGAAAGATTGCATTGCCTGCCTTTCTCTTACTCAGGACTACAAAAAGTCCACGGGACATATATTTTTAGGACACCTTGTTATACTCATTTTTTCTTAATAAAATGACGTATATTTTTTTTATACTCAGTATATCGTTTGTCGTGGGCGAAATTGCGGGCGTCTACTATAACACATTGATAACATAAATAATTATAACACGCTATATTGTATGTGATTACGAAAAAGTAGGTATGTAAGTATATATTTTTGCCAACACAGTACAAAGTCCAACATCGTATCTATATATGAGTTGTGCCCAGTGGTTTCAGCCGCGTAGGTCCTTTTCCCGTAGGAGTTTTGGGAATTCGTTCTCGGTGAACATCGCGTCTGCGCCTATAGCTTGTGCCAATCTTCAAACCCGCTCGGAACACAAGGCGTATACCTGCGCACTATACTCATTGATTTTGTAGTACAAAATAGTTCTGTGTGCCTAGTGTAAGATTTTACCGCGTCGATATCGAAAACAGTAAATGCAAATTTCAAATGGAATTGGAGCGCCATATAGTTATAGCGAGAGTAAACGCTTTTTTTCTATGTAATTTGACGTTACGAGTGAGTACGTTTTTATGCAGTCGCTCGGTGAAAAACTCGCACTTGCCCCACTGAGCGCCGCTATGATACCTAGGTACTCATAAGTGTGTCAACTTCAGAGGCGACTCGCAGTTTACAACGACCTATAATATACCAACCTATATCAATCAATATAGGTTGGTATATTAAATACTATACGAACTATACTATAGTACTATACCTGTGATAGTTGTCAAGGGCCAACTTGTAGTCGATTAAAAAAAATCGAATGTATTGACTGATTGACTCACCGTGAGGTTTCTAAAACTATACACTCGATTGACTTGTTTAGCATAAAAACTCAATGCGCGATGTAGACGCGGATTTCTTGACACTCCCACGAGAACGAGGATGAAACCGCTGGTCACAGCTAGTACGTTGTATTAGCGATAGTTATTAGCTTATTGCCACGTGCAATTTTTTATATTTTTTTTGTCTTAATGTCGTTTCAGCCGGTTGCATTCATATGGATGTACTTATTTATTTATTTACTCGTACTTATAACTCTACCTCGTTGGTGTAGTGATTATTGAATGTGGCTTTTGATTACGAGGCCTTGGTTTTTGATTAGACTAGAAACCAGGGCCTCGTAAGAAAGGGCTGTGAAATATTAAATAAAGAAAGGGCTCCCAAGAAATTCAGTGGGAAAGGTTTCAGCCCGGAGTTGGAAAGTTGGAAGTGTTACGCCATAGAGCCTCGGAGCCTTAAATCGCCATGGTCATTGTCGTTAACATTGTAATCGTTACAAAATCTAACATTATCACTGCCCGCTAACCCGCATTGGAGTTCTGTGGTACCTAGGTTAGGTTAGCTCCATGTTCTTTATCCTAATGAAAGCCCGTCCTGTAGGAAGTCATGACATAAACAAAATAAGGAAATTTTCAACAATCTTCATCTTACTATTTTAGCCAATTTTCAAGAACTCTTAGGCGTGTGTGCACAAAGATTTCGGTTATTATAACCAACGGTTAATATAACTTTACTATAAATTTACTATTTATAATAAACCCGTACGCCGGTAAGGACGTAAACCGGGCGGTTATCTTAACCGAGCTTACGTCCTTAACCGGTGTACGGGTTGTCGTGAACAGTTTTTAAAAAAATTTTACGTTTAGCTTATGTTAACCGTTGGTTATGATAACCGATATCTTGGTGCACACAGGCCTTAATTAATTGGATTTAAATCATCGTAACATTATACATTGGTGTTGCTTGGTGGTATGAAAATCGTCTAGTAGTTTCGAGTTAATCGCATTTCGCCTTTTTTGTAATATGAACTATTAAATGGAATACAGAATAATAATAAACGTTTTAAAATTATTAAACATAATTATTTCCGTGATTTTACTTACCAATACATGCTCTAGGACCTTCTCCAAATGGCAAATACACATATTTTGGTCTCTTATTTACTTCTTCAGAAGTAAATCTCTCCAATTTAAACTCATTGGGATTTGGATAGTATTGTTCATCTACTTGCATCGCCTGTATGGGAATAATGATCTTTACTCCAGGGTGGATAGTGATGCCAACTTGGGGAATGGTATATTCCTTAGTGCATACCCTTTGCAAGATTCCCAGAGGAGGGAATATCCTCATGGCCTCCTTGAGTGCCATATCCAAAAGGTTCATTTCTGCTACGGCATCATAACACAATTTGTTGTCGTATTTTTCAAGCACTTGATCGATTTCTTTCTGAATTTTGACTTGGATTTCAGGATAATAGGCAAGTTGGTGCAACGTGGTGCTCGTAACTGATGATGACGTCTCAAACCCAGCAGCAAAGAACACAAACACTTGAGCAACTAAACACTGTAGGTCCATATCCATTTCAGTTAGTTTTGGTGATCCATCCGAGTGTTTGTGCTCAATAGATTCGCCGACGATTTTCCCCTTGTCCGCCAGTTCGAGAAGTAAGTCAACGAAATCATTCCGCCCCGAAGGTTTGTAATTTCGTTGTTCAAATATTTTCACGCTTATCCCGGCCAGCGTTTTCTCAACCTTTATGTCCATGAGACGTAGTGTTTTCCTGAGAAAGGGAAATAAATCCCACAATGCGAAGAGATAAACTTCTTTTAAGACCCGCTCAAACACTCTCTTACCTACTTTCCTGAACACAGAGTTTTCATTATTTATCGTATCCATTTCTATGCCAAAACCGCAGGCGCCGATAAATTCAGTAGAAAATCGAGCCATCAAATCCCGCACATCACAGTCTCCACCCTCGGCTACTTTCGCTTCGCCAAGCTTTTGAAGTTTTTCTGCACATTTGGTCACTATAGGAAACATACCTTTCAGTTTCGCTGTAGTGAAAGCCGGTGTTAATCTTTGCCGTAAAAGTTTCCATGTGTCTCCGTCCGTATGAAACAAATTCTTTAGTAGAAGTTCTTTTTTCTCGTTTCTTGCTAACCCGCGATGGTGAAAGTGAGTAAAGTCCACGTTCAATATGTGTCTTACTATTTCCGGATCTCTTATAATCAACTCCGGTGTGGATCCTCGGAAGTAGCCTACGACTTTCTCCTCTGGGTATTTATTGTATAAGTCTGAAGAAACGCAAGCCATACTCTTCCATCCTAAAGAGTTTAGTAAGTGATTTCCAAATATTGGTATCGGCGTTTCGTGCTTTACATTTCTTACAGCCCAATAGTTTCGCGTGCGGTTAAAGTAGAAATACAAAGAAACAAACAGGCATATCAGAACCGGCACAATCATGTTTACGCGTCGAATTGAGACACGCGACTGCAGTGTTGTGTATGGTCGGTAAAGATAAAGCGTTACAATTACTAGTATTGAAGTAATGAAGGCTCGTTCTAGAAAACATTGACCGGTAGCATTTCATTGTATGTAAATTGTTCAAATTAATATGTGTATTTATCCACACTCCAGCAATGGAAATTACATTAATGCAAACAGTTTTGTTTTTATATAGACAGATCATATTTAATAACAATAAGTAATAAAATAAATTCTAACGTGCTTTCTACACTTTGGAAATTAAAGTCACTGGTATTTAATTTATTTTTACTAGTCGTCATTACTTTATTGGTATTTAAGGTTTACAATAATTTTCATTTGATTTGAACATTCAAATAAAAATCAATTTACCTTGAACTGTTAGTTGTACCAATAACTGGTTCTAACAGTGTCAAGTACAATATATTTTAGCCAAAGGCTACACATTTGCATTGAGCCTCATTACAAGGAGATTTTTTCTCTAAGATGAGCTAGCAACATGATCTGTAAAATCATACGTTAAATAATGGTAAAAACTTTTACCAGGTAAACATATTTTACAAAACTAATATCATTAAATCCAAAGTCTTTCGATTTAGAAAAGTATACCTATTTGTATTGACTATGATACAGGCAGAATTTAAGCCCAACAAGAAATTCAACAGTTGTTTTTAATCGACGAAAAAAAACGGAGGAGGTTCTCAATTCGACGTGTATATTTTTTTATTTTTTAATATGTATGACCACGCATAACTTTTTACAGAGTTGTCGGATTTTGATAATTTTTTTTATTAGAAAGGGCATACTTCCAAGGTGGTTATTAAGAGTCAGTGCCAGCCAAGGTTTCTACTTTAAGAACATTACCTAGAACCCACAAACTGCTTTACTACGTTGAATAAATGTTCTTTAAACTTGCTGGCACCGACTTCATAGATATCCTTGAGTAAATTAAAACAACTAAATGACACAGTTATTTTTTACTTTTTAGTGCGTTTTGAGTCGGTTCTATTTTTGTTAAAAAAAATTTTATTTAATAATTATCACCTATATATTTATAAATTTATAAATTAATAGTTTCGTTACTTTCGTTAAGCGCACAAATGGTTTGGACGTTCGTATATTTTACTAGGTATACCTATTGGAAAAAAATTACGAATCATTATTTGTCTTGCTTTCTTAGTATATATATGTCAAAATATATGAGACTAAATTAAAATCACTTTTCTACTGATGTTCGATTGTCCACAATCATTGATTTGGCCACAGACATTCAATTGGTTATTATCATTACTTATTTATTCTTCATTTGTTTGTATGCCACAAAAACAAGACAGAGATGTGAGTGAGATAATGAAGACGGCCTTATCGCGCACTAGCGATCTCAATTAGGCAGCTTGGGCTTGGAAAATCATTAAACTACAGGTGGCGTAACATTATCAGCCAATGGACGTTCACTGATGGACATGTACGCCTCTTGTAAGGTTTATTTTGCTTTTTTATTTTTTATGGGTTAATAGTTTTGGGCTTGATTACAATCTTGCCTTATATAAAGAGAAATAGCCTAGAAAATGCCTAGAAAATGCCTTCAGGTTGTAGGTGGCAGGTAAGAAGACTCCGGAAGGGCATTCAATACTTTCGCTGTTTGGATAAGAAACGTTACTACATTTGGCTGGCATCGTTCTACAATCCACTTGATAATCCATTCGAATACTGGGCGTTCACCAGTACTACGCTAGTGCGGTCGCTGTCCCAGTCTATTTTGTGTATCTTGGGACTACTAAGTTTACAGGGTATACGAACAAACGTTCCTCTTCAGCTTTGCTACTTGTAGAGCTATGGTCGGTAACTTTGGGTCCCGTCCCCAGGCTAAGAATTTAATAATTTTTTTTAAGATAATAAAACGTAGTATTATTTGTGTTCGTGAATTTTGTTATTTTAAGAAATTTTCGGTGTAACTGTAAGCTCATACTGAAGCAGTCTGTCCTGGTAACTATCATAAACAGCCGATATCAGCAGTGGCCCTTAAATGATAATTAATTAATATTAAATTAATAATGATTAACGGTGTAAATTTTAATACTAGATTAAATTGGATTTTTTATACTCTTTCTATTTATATATTTATATGTCATGTAAAAAAATTTAAAAATCGTTATTGTTAAGAATTATAAAACATGAAAATATAAATAAATGAAAGATTAAGCTTACATGGTAATGAACTATACACTCTTTTAATTTGAAATTTATCGTATTAATACTCTTGACGCTCACTAATGATTGATTTCTCGATACTCTCATGGAACGGAATCTACGCGGGCATAGCTACAAGTACTAATAATTACGTCATGAGGGAAACGGCATTGATATTGGCCCATATAGTTGCTTATAACCCATTTCAGCTTTGATTGAAAATGAGGAGAAATACTCACGTTAGCTGACAAAATGATTCCACAAATTTCCGGACTTCGATTGATTCTTCTACTGTATGACTGTGAGTTTTAGTGGAGAAACAAATCAAGGCAAATTTGTAAAAAATGCGTTCAAATTATACACAAGTTTGTCACCTCCTTGAGAATAGAAATGCTAGTTAAGTTTTTACTTTATTTCTACAATAAAATAACAATAATTATCAATAATAATATTTGACAATAACAAACTACGTGTCACGGCGCCTCGTCGTATGAATACTGGCATTTTTTACCCATGTCGCATGTAAACAATCTAGACCAAAGGTTTCAAATATTTCCCTTAATTCAGACTGGCGCAGAGGCAAATAGGAGCGAGGCGTCATCATTTTTGTCTGCATTGCATATTCATTTCTATTTTCCGATCGTAAAGTGTAGTTGTATTATACAAAATTGAAATGAAAGTCGCCCCTCCTTTTTGAATCTTCCATGTTTCAAGTTTGTACTTTATCGATTTGAAAGCCGAGATGATTAAAAATTTTTAATTATTAGTTACCATCGTTATATAATGAACGCGTCGCTCCGTTAAAAGTCTGTGTTAAGCCTTAGACATCGTTTGCAATTTTATCTGTAAGTAGGTTGGTGTGCCTTAGTGATACGATAAATAAATAATTAGCAGTATGCCTTTGTACCAAGATACATATAAATTAAGTAGTAATCAAATAAATAACTAAATGCATAAACCTTGTTAGCTACATTAAAGTATCAAATATACGCGTCAAATTTGAGAACCTCAAAAAATAAACGTACAATTTTTTTGGTGTCCTTGGGAGGTGAAATAAGCATATCATTTTTCACGCGGTCGCCTGCTAGGAAATATTTACCTATTAATGGACGACGTGTTTGTGTTTGCATGGTTTTTAGATATATACCTAATTAGATAAATCTAAAATATATGTTATTATTTTATATCCAACATATTTACACAATAATAATTTCTTGTATATGCTAAGTAAGTAGTTATATTATTTTCTGATCCACACCAAAGGAATTAGTGGCAGTAGGTACCTACTTTGTTTAATTATAATTAATATTAATTTGCTATCGTGCAACACATTTTCATTCATATAACATTAACGACGCACTTTTTTTTGTTTGGCAAAATTTATAAAAGACCCTTTTTGATAGAGAAGAATATGTGCTATTTATGGTTAAATCCAGAATAGGTTCTTCTTAAAAATAATTTTTACCGAAATAGCGCAAAGCTGTTTTAGGCGGAACTAACTAAAACCTAGCGATGTTCTATCGCGTCGCCTGGTGTCTGGGTCCCGGGGGTATCGCGAATCTTGCGCAACCCAGTGAGCGGCGTCCATCGAGGCAGTCCCTCAACGTGGGAATCGATGGATTCCCTAAAATCCATCTGGGCCACCAGGCACGTGCGGTGCGCCCCCCGACCCGAGGATGAATCTTATCAAGCGATGGGTTAACAGAAAAGTGAAGTAACCTAGACCTAGGTTAGTGTTAGCGTCGGCATTAGGTAACTACAAATTATTATGATTCCTATTATTATAATTTTATTAAAAAAAAAATAATACAAGTACAATAATAGAAATCATAATTATTTGTAGTTACCTAATGCCCACACTACCACTTACCTAGGAATAATAATTATTATATCTGTCTATGAAAATAACTTTTTTGTATCGGTTTCTGAAAAACTATTTACCTAGATATCTAACGTCCAGAAGCAAAAACTAAAATATAAAATGTTACCAAAAATAACTAATCTTATTATATTAGATAATTATAAGAAATCTAATTATTTTATTTTTGATTTCACCATATGCGGGAAAACATTTTATCAAAATAGCAAAGTGAAGAATTAATACTAAGTATCTCTTTATTATCTCTTTAGTATTAAATGATGAAGCACAATATTTCAAAGCACCATCGAAACTCGAACTCAGAACATTGTGATCTGAAGTCGAGTCGGCTATAAGCAACGGACCCACCGGTGCATGAGCGTTGCTGTATGATTATGTCTATGTGAGCGCCCCAGGGTTCGTTGGTGTTAACGACCCTGTATTATCACTATCACTAAATATTATAAAGTCCCCTGCCGTGTCTGTCTGTCTGTCTGTCGCACAGACAACATAAAGGATTTTCACGCGGTTTTCACCAATTGACGGAAGAGGAAGATTTTAATATATAATTTCTTAGGGTTTCGGGTGAATTGTCTTAAAAACTACGATAATTTTTGGAAAGATTGCGCTGCCTGCCTTTCTCTTACTCAGGACTACAAAAAGCCCACGGGACATATATTTTTAGGACACCTTGTTATACTCATTTTTTCTTAATAAAATGACGTATATTTTTTTCTACTCATTATATCGTTTGCCGCGGGCGAAGTTACGGGCGTTTGCTAGTAAACTACTATAACACATTGATAACATAAATAATTATAACACGCTTTATTGTATGTGATTACGAAAAAGTAGGTATGTAAGTGTATATTTTTGCCAACACAGAACAAAGTCCAACATCGTATCTATATATGCGTTGTGCCCAGTGGTTTCAGCCGTGTAGGTCCTTTTCCCGTAGGAGTTTTGGGAATTCGTTCTCGGTGAACATCGCGCCTAAGCCTATAGTGCTAATTTTTAAATCCGCTCTGAACACGAGGCGTATACCTGCGCGCTATACTCATTGATTTTGTAATACAAAATAGTTCTGTGTGCCTGGCCTTGTGTAAGATTTTACCGGGTCGATATCGAAAACAGTAAATGCAAATTTTAAATGGAATTGGAGTAGCGCCATCTAGTTATAGCGAGAGTAAACGCTTTTTTTTTCTATATAATTTGACCTTATGAGTGAGTACGGTTTTACGTAGTCACTCGGTGAAAAACTCGCACTTACCCCATTGAGCACCGCTATGATACCTACTCACACGTGTGTCAACTTCAAAGGCGACTCGCAATTTGCCAGGACCTACCGCTGGTCACAGCTAGTACGTTATCTTAGCGATTGTTATTAGCTTATTATACCGGGTACAATTTTTCATCATTTTTTTTCTGTCATAATTCTGTTTCAGCCGGTTGCGTTAATAAGGATGTACTTATTTATTTATTTACTCGTACTTATAACTCTACCTCATTGGTGTAGTGATTATTAAATGTGGCTTTTGATTACGAGGCCTTGGTTTTTAATTAGACTAGATACCAGGGCCTCTTAAGAAAGGGCTGTGAAATATTGACAGCTTCCTCCCAAGAAATTCAGTGTGAAAGGTTTCAGCCCGGAGTTGGAAAATTGGAAGTGTTACGTGATAGAGCCTGGGAGCCTTAAATCGTCATGGTCATTATCGTTAACATTACAAAATCAAACATTATCATTGCCCGCTAACCCGCATTGGAGTTGTTTGGTACATAGGTTAGGTTAGCTCCATGTTCTTGATGGATGATGGAAGCCTGTCCTGTAGGAAGTCATGACATAAAGGAACTTCTCAACAATCTTCATCTTACTATTTTAGCCAATTTTCAAGAACTCTTAATTAATTAGATTTGAATCTTCGTAACATTATACATTGATGTTGCTTGGTGGTATGAAAATCGTCTAGTAGTTTCGAGTTAATCGCATTTCGCCTTTTTTGTAATATGAACTATATTAAATGGAATACAGAATAATAAAAAACGTTTTGAAATTATTAAACATAATTATTTTCGTGATTTTACTTACCAATACATGCTCGAGGACCTTCTCCAAATGGCAAATACACATATTTTGGTCTCTTATTTACTTCTTCAGAAGTAAATCTCTCCAATTTAAACTCGTTGGGATTTGGATAGTATTGTTCATCTACTTGCATCGCCTGTATGGGAATAATGATCTTTACTCCAGGGTGGATAGTGATGCCAACTTGGGGAATGCTATATTCCTTAGTGCATACCCTTTGCAAGATTCCCAGAGGAGGGAATATCCTCATGGCCTCCTTGAGTGCCATATCCAAAAGGTTCATTTCTGCTACTGCATCATAACACAATTTGTTGTCGTATTTTTCAAGCACTTGATCGATTTCTTTCTGAATTTTGACTTGGATTTCAGGATAATAGGCAAGTTGGTGCAACGTGGTGCTCGTAACTGATGATGACGTCTCAAACCCAGCAGCAAAGAACACAAACACTTGAGCAACTAAACACTGCAGGTCCATATCCATTTCAGTTAGTTTTGGTGATCCATCCGAGTGTTTGTGCTCAATAGATTCGCCGACGATTTTCCCCTTGTCCGCCAGTTCGAGAAGTAAGTCAACGAAATCATTCCGCCCCGAAGGTTTGTAATTTCGTTGTTCAAATATTTTCACGCTTATCCCGGCCAGCGTTTTCTCAACCTTCATATCCATGAGACGTAGTGTTTTCCTGAGAAAGGGAAATAAATCCCACAATGCGAACAGATAAACTTCTTTTAAGACCCGCTCAAACACTCTCTTACCTACTTTCCTGAACACAGAGTTTTCATTATTTATCGTATCCATTTCTATGCCAAAACCGCAGGCGCCGATAAATTCAGTAGAAAATCGAGCCATTAAATCCCGCACATCACAGTCTCCACCCTCGGCTACTTTCGCTTCGCCGAGCTTTTGAAGTTTTTCTGCACATTTGGTCACTATAGGAAACATACCTTTCAGTTTCGCTGTAGTGAAAGCCGGTGTTAATCTTTGCCGTAATAGTTTCCATGTGTCCCCGTCCGTATGAAACAAATTCTTTAGTAGAAGTTCTTTTTTCTCGTTTCTTGCTAACCCGCGATGGTGAAAGTGAGTAAAGTCCACGTTCAATATGTGTCTTACTATTTCCGGATCTCTTATAATCAACTCCGGTGTGGATCCCCGGAAGTAGCCTACGACTTTCTCCTCTGGGTATTTATTGTATAAGTCTGAAGAAACGCAAGCCATACTCTTCCATCCTAAAGAGTTTAGTAAGTGATTTCCAAATATTGGTATCGGCGTTTCGTGCTTTACATTTCTTACAGCCCAATAGTTTCGCGTGCGGTTAAAGTAGAAATACAAAGAAACAAACAGGCATATCAGAACCGGCACAATCATGTTTACGCGTCGAATTGAGACACGCGACTGCAGTGTTGTGTATGGCCGGTAAAGATAAAGCGTTACAATTACTAGTATTGAAGTAATGAAGGCTCGTTCTAGAAAACATTGACTGTAGCATTTCATTGTATGTAAATTGTTTAAATTAATATGTATTTATCCACACTTCAGCAATGGAAATTGCATTACATGGATTAATGCAAACAGTTTTGTTTTTATATAGACAGATCATATTTAATAACAATAAGTAATAAAATAAATTCTAACGTGCTTTCTACACTTTGGAAATTAAAGTCACTCGTATTTAATTTATTTTTACTAGTCGTCATTGCTTTATTGGTATTTAAGGTTTACAATAATTTTCATTTGATTTGAACATTCAAATAAAAATCAATTTACCTTGAACTGTTAGTTGTACCAATAACTGGTTCTAACAGTGTCAAGTACAATATATTTTGGCCCAAGGCTACACATTTGCATTGAGCCTCATTACAAGGAGATTTTTTCTCTAAGATGAGCTAGCAACATGATCTGTAAAATCATACGTTAAGTAATGGTAAAAACTTTTACCAGATAAACATATTTTACAAAACTAATATCATTAAATCCAAAGTCTTTCGCTTTAGCAAAGTATACCTATTTGTATTGACTATGATACAGGCAGAATTTAAGCCCAACAAGAAATTCAACAGTTGTTTTTTAACCGACCAAAAAAAACAGAGGAGGTTCAATTCGACGTGTATATATTTTTTAAATTTTGATATTTTTTTTTTTATTAGAAAGGGCATACTTCCAAGGTGGTTATTAAGAGTCGGTGCCAGCCAAGGTTTCTACTTTAAGAACATTACCTAGAACCCACAAACTACGTTGAATAAATGTTCCTTAAACTTGGCTGGCACCGACTTCATAGATATCCTTGAGTAAATTAAAACAACTAAATGACACAGTTATTTTTTACTTTTTAGTGCGTTTTGAGTCGGTTCTATTTTTGTTAAAAAAAAATTTTCTTAATAATTATCATAAATATATTTATAAATTTATAAATTAATAGTTTCGTTACTTTAGTTAAGCGCACAAATGGTTTGGACGTTCGTATATTTTACTAGGTATACCTATTTGAAAAAAATTACGAATCATTATTTGTCTTGCTTTCTTAGTATGTATATGTCAAAATATATGAGACTAAATTAAAATCACTTTTCTACTGATGTTCGATTGTCCACAATCATTGATTTGGCCACAGACATTCAATTGGTTATTATCATTACTTATTTATTCTTTATTTATTTGTATGCCACAAAAACAAGACAGAGACGTGAGTAAGATAATGAAGACGGCCTTATCGCTCACTAGCGATCTCAATTAGGCAACTTGGGCTTGGAAAATCATTAAACTACAGGTGGTGTAACATTATCAGCCAATGGACGTTCACTGATGGACATGTACGCCTTGTAAGGTTTATTGGAACGAAGTTCCTTATCGCGCGTTGTGAAAGGGGGCTAGACGGAAAAAATTCGTACGAAAAGTTGTCACGACACTTTTTGATCAAAGGATCTTGTGTGTGCCTTTCCGCCTTTGATGTGTGTGCGCGTGAGCGGTGGCCCGGTGGGGGGCGCCCACGCTGTATGCTGTCTCGCGCTCTCGTGGCGCCCTCTGGTGTTTCGGTGTACAACAACAAATATTATTATTACTTAAAAAAAATAAAATTTTATTACAATTCCTTCACTAATCAATCGAAAGGAACTTCGTTCCATCCGGGTGTCCCTTGACACCTCTCAATTTTTTTTTGCTTTTTTATTTTTTATGGGTTAATAGTTTTGGGCTTGATTAAAATCTTGCCTAATATAAAGAGCTGTTATGAGGTCTTAGATGGACGCGCTTGCCTAGAAAATGCCTTCAGGTTGTAGGTGGCAGGTAAGAAGACTCCGGAAGGGCATTCAATACTTTCGCTGTTTGGATAAAAAACGTTAGGTACTACATATGGCTGGCATCGTTCTACAATCCACTTGATAATCCATTCGAATACTGGGCGTTCACCAGTGCTGCGCTAGTGCGGTCGCTGTCCCAGTCTATCTTGTGTATCTTGGGACTACTAAGTTTACAGGGTATACGAACAAACGTTCCTCTTCAGCTTTGCTACTTGTAGAGCTATGGTCGGTAACTTTGGGTCCCGTCCCCAGGCTAAGAATTTAATAAATTTTTTTTGAAGATAATAAAACGTAGAATTTGTGTTCGTGAATTTTGTTATTTTAAGAAATGTTCGGTGTAACTGTAAGCTCATACTTAAGCAGTCTGTCCTGGTAACTATCATAAACAGCCGATATCAGCAGTGGCCCTTAAATGATAATTAATTAGTATTAAATTAATAATGATTAAGGGTGTAAAGGAGAATGGCGAGATTGTATGTACCTTTGGACCCGAAGAAAACGGTAGCGTTCAAAGTAGATACTTATTAGCAGTTGTAAAACATAACATAACTAAGAAAAAAGCAAATAGTAAGTAGGTTTGAAAAGTTGGGAGAAAAAAGACGTGAAAGCTTTTATCTTATAACCTCAAATATTTACTAATTAAAAATGAGCTGCTAGAAGAAGTTACTGTTTAATTGTATCAGGATATTAAATACGTAGGAATGTGTTCCACATACACTCGTAAATAATAGCTAGATATTTAAATAAACATGCGGTACAAGATTAAAGTAGGTATACCACAGTTTTTATATAGCCAATATATCGCTATGCTGGCATTTTGTTATAGGCAGGTAATTGTTTACTCTGCATAACTTCTGCATGTTAAATGTGAGATGGAAGATAGTTACAGAAAAATTACTAAATATATTAATAAGCCTAAGTAAAAATCTTAGCCAAAAGGTTGATTATAAAGTGCAGTAGTTATAAACTAACAATAATTAAATAAAAAGGAGACAGTAAATCCCTTAAATACAAGTTTCCTAGCGTTTCGTTTTTCTGAAGTTACAAACTACCAATTCATTGCAGAGAAGAAAATGAAAATATTGTTACAACTTGGGTATCTTTAAAACAAGAGTGAATAGGATTTTTCTAAGCGAGTGCATTTCATCTTAGACCACAATATCCACACATACCATCAATAGAGGTTGGGATCAAGCGCAAGCTTATTTCGTATAAAAAAGAGATCTACATAGATATAAAACTAATTGTATAAATCCACTGAAAATTATAAAAAAAATTACAAGAATACATAAATAAAACAATATTGACATAATGCAAGCTCATTTAATTTTGTTGCTGAATGTAGGCATCACAATTTGTCCAGAAGATTCTACTAATGGGCCTTTAGTAGTAGAACAATAAGTCTAAACTTCTATAACTTCCTCTGTTTGTTAATTTGGAGATATATTAACTCCGTAGCTTGTAGAGGGCACAGGAATACCTGATCTTCTATTGGAGATACCTCTTTGTGCTAGTAAACAACAAGTAACACATAGCTATCTCATCGACAGATGTTAACTGAAACAATATTTTAATGTTGAACTTCTTACAGAATAAATAATATTAAAGCTGTAGGGCATATCAAGTGATTTTAATTTTTTTTATTAAACTACCTTGTTGTTCCAGTGGTGAGTTTATGAGCCTTCACATAACTAGCATTTGTGCCTGTTTTCCCTCCTACTATATACAGATGATGATGTTTAATACTAATAATCACTACAGTTTATTGAAGCAGTTTAAATTAAAACAACACATTTTAATAGTTAACAAAGTCCAAATTGCTGGAAACTAGATGTCCAAAGGCAATTACTTTCAACGTTTAAATGTAACATTAAAACCCAAAAATGATCAACAACCAACATCAAACAATATTGTTTATTAATATGACTGTTAGTTTTAAACACAATGACAATACCCAATAGTCCTGCCAACATTTGTCTGTCAAAAAATAAAGTCTATTAAGTCAAAATAAGTAAACTAAACATAAAAGACAAGTTCCTTTTTAAATGTCACTTAATTAATCAATAGCTTAGCACCACATAAACCCAAAATATCATGTAATAGCTGGACAAGAAAATCGTGGAAATAATGGTCGCGTCACAACCGTTCATGTGGGCACCCTATATAGTACGACAATATCGGTTTTGATACTTTGATTTAAATACAATTTTTAATAACGTGATTTCACTGACACACTTTCAAAATAATATTGGTTAGGATAGAAAAATAATTAATGAAACTTCTGAAAGGATGGTAATGTATTTTAATTAGAAAATTTGTATTCATACAACTATAAATATTTAGTCAGAATGAAAAATGCTTTCGTCTAAATATTCCACGCCAGATAAGCCTTCAGCCACGTCTTGGCGCGAGCCAACTCCAGTTGCTGCTGCTATATATCTGCTGCTATCAACCGCTGGCTATCTTCAGATGTGTCACTACTGCTTTCATCTTGCAGGTTTTTAATTATTTTGTCAATATCACTATACAGAGAATATCCCCTTTGGTAATAATCACTCTCTATTTTCATTACGTGTCCAATCGTCCAATTCTTTTGTAGGTCGCCTAGTTCTATGTTTCCCTGGTGTGGAGAAAACACCTTTATTTCTCTGTCCTTCCAGAGCAATTCGTCTTATAGTACTGACGAATTTACCTAAAAAAAGATATTTACTTCAGTATATACAGGTTTATTACCTACCATTGCGTACATACACATATAAGCGAAATAATAATCCGCACAATTTTTTTCTGTGATTTATGCAATATCCACAAAAAAGTATCAAAATTATACAAACGCGCTATTTGGCAAATGCATTTTATAAACATAACCTTTAATTCCGGAATCTACATTTACAAGCAAACAAGCATACTATGAGAGGGTATTGTAATTAAGCCACACATATAATATACGATTACTTTATTTAAACCACATTTTACCAGTCATTTCAGCAGTCCTTTTGTAAACTTCGTTCAAATCGGATAAAATTTTTGTGGATTAGAGTTCTGCCAAAAATCTCTTAAATACTTTGTAAATGATCTCTCTAGCCGAGCTGTGGATTACGGTTCTGTCTATTTTGAGCACAATAACACAATAACATTGAAAATAACACGAACAACGATTATCGATTTCAAGAAATGACACATCTACGGACTTGACGTGGTTGACAACCCGCAAAAGGAGTGTTGCCAGTTATCATATTTTTTAGTACCGTTTCACGACTTTTTTGCCAAGCTAATATATGTATATAGAATGAAAAAATAAAGCCGATTCTATAATAATTATTTGAATAAATAGATCATACCTAAAAATCAAAAAGTTCAATTTGCACAGTAATAAAATATATAATGAGATTAATAATTGTAAATAGATATGTATTTTACATATATTTTTTATAACTAGTAGGTAACTGTTATAATAGATACACTTTTAAAACTAACACATAGTTATACGTTTTACAATAATTACAAAACTTATGTGATCTTTTTTTACTGGTTTATTATATAAATAAACATATCTTCTAAAATAAAGTTTTGACTTAAAACTACCAGATTTACTAAGAAATCCACTAAGTTGGTAACACTGGAACTGCTGTCTTGTGCTACCTTCTACCAGAGAGCCGTTCCGGTTACTGCAGACGACTAATTTCCAGTCAATTATAATTATTTTTGTTCTTCTGATTCCCATCTTTAACAAATCCCAATTTTTTTATACAAGTATCATATAAAGTTGCAGTTTTAATTAGTACAATCTGGTATCTGAACGATGCTTTAAAATTATAAGGCCACTCTCGCCAATCTCCTTTTAATACTAGATTAAAATGGATTTTTTTATACTCTTTCTTTTTATATATTTATATGTCATGTAAAAATTTAAAAATCGTTATTGTTAAGAATTATAAAACGTGAAAATATAAATAAATGAAAGATTAAGCTTACATGGTAATGAACAGGCTGATAATAGTGATGATGTTGATTCCTACTAAGTACACGGAATTTTCTTTCCCTTGGTTTTTTATTTGATTGTGTGTTTACCGTAGGCTTTATACGCCGCTTAAGAAGTTTCGCCAGAAGCATTTCCTTGGTATTAAAATCACTTCTATGATAACGCAAGCGAAGATGGAATTGCCTCTAATTTTATACGTTATGTTTTATTTTAACAATGCAGTCATTTATATACTAATAAAAACATATTTTAATAGAATGATTGTGATTTTTACTAATAATTTATCTATATAACTATATTTTAAATACTCTTTAAAATTTTAATCCAATTAGCAAAAATGTTAGGTGTACCTTAGGCTCCAACTAAGTAAGTAACTAACTAAGTAAGTAAGGTAAGTAATAAAAATACCCTTGAAAGAGGACCCATTTTAGTATGATTCTTTTTAACTGTCCTAAACTATAAAGTATTTCAATAATATTGATAAAATTATCTTATACAGATAATTTTATCAATATTATTGTAAATAATTAGAGATATAGTTAAATATGTATTACCTTTTCATTTTATTTTACACTGGTAATGCACATGCACTGGTAATGTATTCCTACGAATCGTTTGTTGATCGATCGTAGATAAACAAGCAGAAAACTGATAACATCAACTAATGAAACATAATAACTTAGTATAAAAAAGAAGTATACAAAATATATTTTTAATCGCGCTTGTCTACCATACATAATGATTTAATCTGTATCTGTACATAGGTACATAATCGAAATACCACTGACTGTTTCAGATCGGTTCTCTGCTTGAGCCAGGTCGATGTGCGTTATGCCATTGTTTATGAGAGTGTTCGCGCCATCTTTTGGCTGCTTCAGTGATAGAGCGCGCAGTTGTAGCGCGTCTTCGTAACCCAAGTTGAGGAGGATGCATGGCCTCAAGTAACAACCTTTTTTAACTGACAAAAAAAACGAAAGCAACATGTTAATAATCAGAATAGGTTTCTAGACATGTGCAAAATAAAAAGGATTTTCAAACTTTAATAGCATTAAGCTCTCCCTAAGGTGCTTGTTGTTTTATTTAATTTGTTAAAGCATAAAGGAAATGGTCCAAAATTGTATGGAGCACAGACTCACTTTCTGTACATGAGTTGAAAAAAACTAAATGTATTAATAATCTAGTTTTGATTAGCCAAATCTCTGAATTCACTTTTATTTGGGCGAAATATTATTTATTCTCTCCAAAACAATGTAACACTTTACGTATAATCATGGCGGATCTTAGATAAATATTATCTATGGTAGACATTCTCCAAATGGCGGATTGATGTTGTTTTGACTTTTGCTGTCAGTGTTTATTGACGTAGGGTCCATTTGATTTGATGGTTAGATTATGGAGGGTAGAGGAAAGGAGAGTCATCTTATTGGGGAGAAAAGTTGAAAAAGTGTCCAGTTGTATGCGTTAAATAACAGTTCAAAAATCCTCCACAATCGCGCTAGTGGATGCACAGGGTATGGTATGAATGTAGCAATCGTAGATGAATTGAAGTATGCCGAGTTAAATAAAAATTTTTAACAAAAAATAGAACCGACTCAAAACGCACTAAAAAGTAAAAAATAATTGTATCATTTACTTGGTTCAATTTACTTAAGCATATCTATGAAGTCGGTGCCAGCCAACTTTAAGGAACATTTATTTTACGTAGTAAAGAAGTTTGTCAGTTCTAGGTAACGTCCTTAAAGTAGAAACCTTGGCTGGCACCGACTCCTAAATATGCTTAAGTAAATTAAACCAAGTAAATGACACAATTATTTTTTACTTTTTAGTGCGTTTTGAGTCGGTTCTATTTTTTGTTAAAAATTTTTATTTCTTACTTTTTAGTGATTTATCGCCACGTAACGTACTCGTACTATACTGTCATAGTATATTATACGGCACTAGTAGCCAAAAAGCTACCGATAACGAGACAAAAACTGAAATCGCTGTAAGCGTGCCTCCAAAATTCGAAGAGTTCCTTTAATTTCCCCAGGATATCATCATCAGATCCTAACATGGTGACAATGGGACCACCTTGGAAGTATGCCCTTTTTAATAAAAAATCAAAATCGGACTACTCTGTAAAAAGTTATGCGTGGTCATAAATAAAAAAAACAAAAAAAATATATACGTGTCGAATTGAGAACCTCCTCCGTTTTTTTTCGTCGGTTAAAAATTTAATGTCATTATCGACTAAAGTAGTTAATTATTGAGAACTTCAACAACTTACGTTGTACAAAATATTATGGTAAATATAACCTTAAAGAATTATAACCAAACGTGCGTTTAGAGTGATTTTAGTTCGTAAACAGTAAATAGTACGGATATTGATATATAAACATTTAATTTTATGAAAAAGTGAGTGAATAACAGAACAGTTATGGGTAAAATTTGTGTTGTGAAAAGTTGTCCAAGTGGACGTAAATCTCAAAACAAAAAAAATATACTCTAACAATATTTGGCGCTTCTTTTGAGAGTTACTTTGATGCAACTGTGGCGCCATCCTAATTTAATACATTTTGACGGACACTTTTTCATATACACAGATGATCCTCCTTTCCTCTACCCTCCATAGGTTAGATATTGGTTAGGTATAGGTACCTAACGGATTACTGAATAATAATATTAAAATATTGAATTTTGTTCTTACTACCTATAGCTAAGATGTGTATGTCTAAAATGTATTATAGTTAAAAACAAAGCCCGGAACACGGAAGAAAAGACTTATATCAAA
This sequence comes from Mycalesis mineus, assembly GCA_034621355.1. Taxonomy (NCBI): domain Eukaryota; kingdom Metazoa; phylum Arthropoda; class Insecta; order Lepidoptera; family Nymphalidae; genus Mycalesis; species Mycalesis mineus. Next base: position 16,027,195 of record CM067887.1, on the reverse strand, counting down.
AATGACATATTTTGAGTTTGATAAATCAATGTCATCTTTATCACGTACAGACTAATATTAGAAAGATGCCATCTTTTAATACCCCAAAAACTAGGAATTTAATTTTTAACCAACGTTTTATTTAGTTCGTTTCGTTCACTTATTTTATTTTTTATAAAATCCTTGTATTTTTTCTATTTTAATGGTATGTGGTACAAAAGTGAAGCGGAAATGGACCATCTCCTTTAGCCCTTGGTTCATAACATATACCTATATGTTGAGATAACAGTAGAGTCCAGTCGTAAACCATCACCCTTAGTTTTTTCTGTCATATGAAAAATAAGCTTAGATTGTCTTCAAGTTCCTGCAAATGATTTAAGCCAGCATTAGTTTCCCTTCGAACCCATAAATAAACCACGTTTAGGGCGCCAAAAGCAGCGATTCACGCGATTGTAAACAAAATAAGTCACCGTTGGACGGGAATAGCCATCGGAATGCCGGATACCGCGGGCGTAGCAATCACAGGTGACCAACGTTTCAGAGATTCAGCCAGTGGCCACCGCTCGTCGCGCGGAGAAGCACGACCAACGCGTATCCACGGGACGAATATAATATCGATAACAAATACGTTACGAACACTTGACATCACTGAACTTGAAACAATTAAAAAATTTAATCTTTGAATTACATCCAAGATAAAGAGAAATAACAAAATATTATTTTTGAATTACATTCAAAACAATTTCGAATATTAAAGTGTGTTTGTTTAGTTGAAGTAAGTGAAGTGAACTTTAATAAGAAAATGAAGGTACTTACAGTTGAAGATAAAGTTTCTAGTGTTGGGAACGAGAATGAACCTACAGTTGATACAGATGAAAAATTAACAAAAGAGGAATTAAACAGGTAAGTTAGAAGTTAGGAAATGTTAGTAAAGTATTGAAAGTAAATAAAATGAACTAAACAGATAATTAGTTACTAAATAATTAATTAGAGAATACGTAAGTAGTAGCTGTCACATAATTGACTGATAAAAAACTTGACAAAATGGTAATAAGTGTACCTTATAAAATAAAATAAAAGAAAACGGAAATAATTTATCTCAAATTTGAACCTCATTTTTCGAAACTACAAACCTTTACAGATTAACAGTCTTAACCTAAAATCTATCCTGACTTCAAAAGTGTCATTTCCTAGATTAATAAATTTAAGAAATGACAAAAATTTAAGGAATATTTGTGTTGAACTCTATGATAGTTTGAGTTTCCGAATGTATGTTTTCTTGCGTTAATTGAAATTCATTCTAACGTAGATTTACCATATAAATATTTTTGAAAATTCAAGTAGGTTGTGGAACTTACAAACGGCTTAAGTATAATAGATATTTGAATATTTAATACAGTTACTACTAATTTTATTTCTCTGCCTGTCATTTAAAACCGATCAAAGGTATTGGTGGGATAATTTTATGTCTCTCCTGAGTTACCATTTTAAAGTGCATTGTCACCTAACTACAAGGCGAGATGGTGAAGAATAGGTAACTTGGAAAAAAAAATAAAACATCTGAACATAAAATATGACCAAAAATCTTTTCAACATAAATAAAATCTGCTTCTGAAATTCAAACTATATAATTTATTTATTTTGATGTTTTCCGCGAAAAGACGAATCCAAGCTTGTCGCTTGATCAGTCATCCAGATCTTATACAGTACTCTCTCTATGTATTCACCCATCCGAAACTGGAGCGTTCTCAGGAGATGTTGACTATACAATACAATTGCAAAGTCAAAGTTCATGATGAACTTCATAAAGTATCACCTACTTTTATTTAATAAATTTCCAGTGTAAGTGGGCTAGAATCCAGAGCCGTAAACCCAAAAAAAAACTTGATTTTACTTTTGCGATTTTGAATGCCGAACGAAGGTTCGCGAGTTGGAATTCCGCGTCCAAAATCAAAGGTACGCAAGTTCGCGCTAGGTCAGACGCGCTGGCTGTGTGCCAGGATGACACAAGCGACTGGTATGCGCTGTTTACGTGGCGGATTGTTGACGTTTTTTTTTCAGAGCATTTGTCCCGCATTCCAGACTCTCGCACTGATGTAAAAGAGAAAAGTGTCACTATCTGTTCAGTTTTTCTTTTCTCTCAAAAATATTCAGTAAATTCTAAGCCTGGAGAACATGTTAAGCCGTCGGTTCCGGTCACTATCATCAAAATTTGGTAGTAATTAAATCATTATCACCCTAAGCTCCTCAATTCATATTGGAGCAGCGTGGTGGGTCTGCGCTCCATATCCCCTCTCCTACAAGGTGGGAGTCCTGGCTTTAGTTGTCCGTTTACAGGCTGACAATGATGATGACTGTACTTATTATTATTAAACAATATCCTAAGCTTGTCAAAGACTAGTGGTTGTACGGACGTACATTCATAGGGTTTTTATTAATTTGGTTATGAGGAAGATTCAATTATATAATTTGTCAAGGTTTTATGTAACTTGGCTGAAAAACGATGATAAGTGTCGGAAAATCTCGAGCCAGATGGAAAACGTTGCGTACCTAATCCCTGAGAGTAGTCACACACAAGTTGGTGTTATTGGAATGTTACAATGCACTAGTTTTGCTCTTAGACAAAGTTAGGACATACGCTTGTAGATACTATAATAAAAAATAAATAATTTATATAATTTTTTACGATTCATGAAAATTGCTAGAATTTGTATTTTATTTGATGAATATTTTCATCATAATAGAGAACGGCGTTTTTCTTTGAATTTTCATTATTTATAGCTTAAAATCTCAGTCCCGTCGGCTTTGAAACAAAAAGAGCCGCATAGTAATTGATACATTCGTTTAGAAGCTATTTTGCAACAAATACAGAAATTCAAATGTTTAGCAGTTAAAAAAAAACGAAACAAGTATAAGTTAGTATATTGCTGTGAATTTATAAACGTTACAATAACATAAAACATAAAATTTTGATTATAAGGTATAGTAATAGTTAAGATGAATAACAGATGTTCTGTACGTAAGTTTGTTTGTAAACATGAGTATCGGTTGATCAGTCGCAACTCTAACGCGTTGTAGAACGTTACATGTTCATAAATCTTATTATATTTATAAGAAGCTTTACAAATGTTATTATAGAAATTTAAGACCTTCATAATAACTTATACTTACGAGTATGATCCTATAATTAATTTCAAGTAATGGCTAATGCCCACTTCGTCCGTGTGAATTATGATTTTTTTTACTACTCGAATGAAGGTCACAATTGTTCTCAAATTGTAATTTATCTTTGTACCAAATTTCGATTCCGTTTGTTTATTCCATTATCACTATCGGATGCTCATGATATTAGCCCTGACCCGTCGATGTAACGTGTTCTCCGAGGCACGGATATAACCCGCGTATTGATATTTTTTATATCGAAGTTTATCGTATAACGGAAAAGGTTATAACTATTGTTAGATAATATTTATACTGTAGAGTCAGATCCGGAGCAGCATCCGGGTGACGTTTTTAAATAAACTTTCGCAAATCAACACGTGCTTCCATTCAACTATTCTTCTTTGTCCTCAGAGGCTGTCCTCTCGGAGTATCCCGGGTCATAGCATCAGTGTACGTGTGTGGTGCCCATGCTTTGCCCGGTGCAGTCAAGGCATTACATCCAGGGCTGGTGGTGAATGCAGCTCCAGAACTTCCCCCACCACCTGAAGACTACGTTCCAAGACACTACGTACCGTTACTGGACACACCAAATTCTGATATGCACCCGTACATGGAACGAGTGGCTGATCTTATTCATGAGGTAAATAATTGTTTCCTTAATGCAATTTTTTTATATTAATAGTTGCCGGACTCATTACCTTCCTGATGGTAAGTGAAAATCCATCGTCTATAAACAGAACAACATTTCGTAGGACATACAAGGAACATGCCGTCCTAGTGTCTCGATCGACATATTTGTAGTTTTATATTTTTTAAACTGGCTTTAATGTGAGATGCATTTACCACCTTACCGGTATAACGTTAAGCGTTATGCGTCGTAGTACAGAATACATAATTAAACTTCTGGCATAGTATCTGTGTGTGGTATATGCGAGTACAAAAGATCCAAATGGGTCGAAGTGCATCCGCTATGGCGGACCGCACCATCTACTAGTTTTCGAATTTAGTCCTATCTAATATTGCAAGATCATGTAACATTAGATGAAAATGCATATTATATCCAAATCGTGTTAGTAAAATAATAATAATAGAATTAAAATAAAATTTTATTTAGATGTCAAGCAAGAAAATTTCGTCAAACGATTGCAAGTTAAGACAGAAACTTTATTAAGACTACAGATAGACAGATATTGTAAAATATAACAGATCAATTCAATTTGTGTACAGGTCGTGTCAAGAAATGAAGTAGTGCTTGTCCATTGCGTCGCTGGTGTCTCAAGATCAGTAACTCTTTGCTTAGCCTATCTAGTGAAATGGCAGAAGATGACCCTCAGCGACGCCTATCACCATCTCAAGCAAAGAAGGTAAAGTCTTTGACAAGTTCATTACAAAAATCATAATAATTATTACTTATTAGATCAAGCCTATTGTTCCGACTTTAACTAATTTATCATCCTACCATGATTATATTGAAATCAATTACGAATGTAGTTTAATAAATTGCCATGAATGCCAGAGAAGCGTGTTAACAATAAGTTATTATAAAACATCATCATCATCATCATTATCAGCCAATTAGCGGCCCACTACAGGGCCAGGCCGCCCTCCTTATAGGAGAGGGGATATAAAGCGTACACCCACCACGCTGTTCCAATGCGGGTTGGCGGACTTAGGGTGATAATGTTTTATTTATTAACTATTACTATCAGATGTTGATGATAGTGACCGGGATCGATGGCTTAGCGTGCTCTCCGAGGCACAGGGGTGTAACACCACCAACTTCCAAACTCCGGGCTTGGAATGTACTGAACATAGAAGAATGAAAAAGCTCAGAATTATTACATGACCCGACCCAGGAATCGAACCCGGGACCTCGTGATAGAAGCCACATAGGCTAACCACTAGACCAACGAGGCAGTATTATAATACATGGCAAACTTTGAATTTGCTTCCTGAAAGTGTTGGTATAGCAATATATGCATGTGTACTCGTAAACATATTTGCAGTGAATTTTTAATAGCATACAGTTAATTATTGAAAAGAACAAAACAGATTTTGTTGTTATTATCTTGTCCTAATAGAAAATGAATTACAGGCCGCAGATCCGACCGAACACCGGTTTCTTCAAGCAGCTCATAAAATTCGAAGAGAGGCTGTTTAGCGAGGCGTCTGTCAAGATGGTTTACTGCGAAGCCATTGACAAGGAGATCCCTGATGTATACGAACCAGATTATAGAGGAATGATGTGGTTCCGACAGCGCTATGGACCTATTGAGAAGAGTTAATAGTTTATAGATAAATGTAGTGATATATGAGTAACAATATAAAGTAAATAATTATATATTGTAACAGGTACGTACGATAAAACGATCGTGTAAAAATTGAATATTGACTACGTTCTATGAAAATATCAACGATTGAAACGTCACGTTTTATTTGATTATTTGAATATATTTTTGAGGACTTTCGTGGCGCAGTGGTATGAGCGGTGGATTTATAAAACGGTGGTCCTGGGTTCGATTTCCGGCGGGGAAAATTGAGATTTTTCTTAATTTGCCTTGGTCTGGCTGGTGAGCGGCTTTCGCAGTAGTTAGTTACCACCCTACCGACAAAGACGTACCGCCAAGCGATTTAGCGTTCCGGTACGATGTCGTTAGAAACCGATAGGGTTGTGGATTTCATCCTACTCCTAATTAGTTAGCCGGCTTCCATCTTAGATTGCATCATCTCCTAATATCAGGTGTGATAGCAGTCAAGGGCCAACTTGTACTTGATAAAAAAGAAATAAGAAAAACTATTAATGCAAAGAACGCCAAATATAGGTGATTTAAATTTATCTAGATTTAAAACATTTCTTGGATTAATGTCAATATAATGGCAATAATATAGTTACTGAGAGTGGAAGAAGCTAAGAAAGTATGCAAGGGCCGTGGCGAACGGAAGGACTGCACTGTAGGTCTCTGCCTACCTCTATGGTAATGAGACGTGGCGAATGTATGATGAAACCTAATTTGAGTTATTGTAGATTGATGCATGTGTAGGTTTATTCTCTATCAACTATTGTAATAATACACAATAAGTATAATAGATAGGAATGATATTTTAAATAAGACTGACGTATGAAAGATTAAATGTGTATTTGATCATGAAAAATTAATGAGCCTTTAACAAAAAAATTCAAAGTCAAATAAACACAATTTATTGATTTTCTGTCCCCTTCAATTTGTAATAGAAATTTATAGAAAACTCTTGTGCCATCATGTCAGATTTTTTTTTTTATTTACTGAAGGCTACTAAGGCTAAGGCTAGGCAAGTTACTTACGATTTGTAAAATTATGTTATTAAAATTGTCTGTATATTGATTACTATTGTGATAATTTTATTGTAATGTTACTTAATTTTAATTAGTGTTAATGGGACCAAAATAAATAAGATTTTCATTATCATACTTTTGAGTTTTTATTATATTCCCAGAAAAATTTACCACTTTAATTATTTCCATTATAAGAACAATAAACTTGCTGTGTAAATTGACATATAATTTATGGATCGCGTTCTTAATTGAAATTATATAAAGGTCTCATAAGTTATTATTTAACACAAGGTATTGCCTGTTTGCATGCTTGTTGTTCTGTCGTGAGCAGTATTTTATGCAGACAAAAAATAATCATTATCGAACAATAAAGGCAAAATCGATAATATTGTATTCTCTTTCTTCCCATCGCTATAAATGAGAGAGCAATGGATATTTTCGATTTCGTCGTTATCAGTACAATTTTTGTGTCTCTGTCTAAATAAAATATGCCAATTGATGCCAAACAACTTTGCAAAGACATTTCATTTATATAGTAAAATGTCATCTATTTCATTATCATCATCATCATCATTAGCAGCCGAGCAGTCGACTGCTAGGCATCGGCCTTTTTCGGGCCTCTCAAACTCACTTACCATAAATTAATGCTGTAGCCAGGATTTTTCATGGTTCAACCTTAACGAAAATAAAACTTATTTTCATAACATGTAGGTATACAATGGTTGCTTTTCATTTGAAATTCATGCTTGTTTTTAAATATATATTTTATATTCAAATAATACTTAATTAATCCCTCCGAACCGATAGTAGAGTCACTATCAAAAATCAAGTTTCGCAAGTACTTGTATATCTGTCATGTAAATTGAGCCTATTTGATTAGTTACAGTGTCTAATATTATTAGAACATTCAAATACATTAAACAAGTAAAAGAAAAAATAACGATGGAATGGAACGAATAGTGATCGAACTCATGTATATTAATAAACGATCTAGCTACCTTGAACTGAAAAAACTGCAGATGTGAAGTAATCTTATGAGGTTAGAGCAATAACTATTTTCATTGAAGATGTTGTTGGCCTCATGGCATTGAGCGAAATACGGCCGAAAATAATATTGTCGGTCGGAACATCGATTGGACATCAGACAATGAGCATTCGCTTCCTGGTTCCAATGTGAATATATTTAAAATAGCTGCGGCTTGTACTGATGCGAATTACGAGGTGCTAAAAACTTTGGTATCCTACCAAAAAATAAATCCATTAAACTCGAAATTAAATGCTTAGAAAATAGATTTTATATTAGGTCGAGATGCGAGTGTTTCGAAGATTTTTATTATTTATAGTGTTTTTATTACACAAAAGTAATAAATTAAATCGCAATCATCTAATTTTTGATGTTTGAAAATTGTTTAGGATTATATTGATTTGGAGATCAACATTAATGATTTATATTTTATATTTCATTAATAATTATTGTAAGTACTTCTTGAAGCTAACGATGAAACATTTTTGCAAAGAAGCACAATCTTTCGTAGTCATAAGTCATTGTTACCAGCTGATTGAGTTCACAGTGAAATAATATTAACATTGGTAATTTGCCAACATTTTTTGACGTGTTTCAAGTCAAAATATTTAGGAAGACAGGTCATCGACACGACTACATCTCTTAGTACTTAAAACACAAGGGCTTAATTACTCTGCTGCAAATTTTGGCAAAGATAATGTCTCTTTGCCAAATACCTGGTGATTGGAGGGGGAAAGAATTGGCAGTCGTGTTCAAGTTCAATGTTTTGGGTAATTAACTTCACCTCCCACGTATGTAAGTACTAAATTAGCAGAGTAATTTTAGAGCTTTCTTTCAACTGTTGGATTCGTCATTATTTAAATAAATGGCGAACGGAAGAGTCTTGATTCTTGAAGGTGAACCCAGAAATGTCTGGAATGCAGACGGGGACTGAAGGCTCAAGATTAATTTAGATATGAGTGGTTATTAGGAACGTCACATAAACGACGAACGAAATATGAAAGTCGACCTTAACTAAAATAATTGTCGTGATTGGCTGAAAGACGATATTTTGTGAAATTCCAAGAACAACATAATTACACATGGAGAGTTAGCTCGAATGACATTATTAAAAAGCAATGTGAGCAATACACCTATACCTATATCTATTAATGTTAAAGCTTTAAAATATGTGTGCAAAAAGTTTGAATGTTGGTGTTCTTTAAATGATCAATCACTTCCACATCTAAAATTATGCTTAAATTTTGGCATCCTCCTGAAGGTCAAGGAGTAAGCACTTGAAAACACTTCTCAATTTATATTGGCTTGGATACGACTACAAATGCGTAGTTAGGTACTTAAGCTAATTTTGGATTCGATTTCGATTAGATTACGAAAAATCTTCTAAAAAGATACCCAAACTTTGAGGGGAAAGCTAAAAACTACTCGATGGCATATCTTTATCTCCGTACATTGTGAGAGACGCTGGTATTCATGGTGGAATTAAATTTGGCAAATACAAACATCACCTTGGCCAAGGTATTCAAATTATAGTTGGATTAGACCCAAACCTTCAACATTGTCAAACCTTCGCATATCTCGTCGAAAATGCGAATATGAGGTAGAAGTTTATAATAAATATGAATAATTGTTTGAATATTATATATTTGTTACTGTTAGTTTTTTGTTAAGCAGGTTTCGATGTTACCCGTTTCCCCTTCTAGCATCCCTTCAAATAATTTAACAATACGTTTCTACATCCTTTCCTTTCGTTTGTGCGTCTACATCTTTACTAATCATTACCAGTATATAACAAAGTCGCTTTTTTATGTTTGGATGTATGCTTTAATCTTTAAAATTACGCAACCGATTTTCATGCGGTTTTTTTTATACGATGCATGTATAATACAGCAGATAAAACATTGATAATTTTAGAGGTTTCTGATGTGATGTCGTAAATTACCGCATTTTTTTCGCTTACATAGCAAACGCTGGCTATACCCTACGAGATATATCAAAATAACTATACAGTATTACAGTATCACAAAAAGGTCAACAAAAAAGTCCGCAATGGCATATGTCTATCTCATAGGGATAACACACAATAACTATTTTTTATCGTTTACTTTCAGCCAATATTAATGGTTTATTTACGAAGTGATTTTAAGCAATACTGCATTAATCCTTATCCAATTGAATATCTTAAATACTTTGTGCATTCAATATAGAGAGAGACGAATATCTTAGCATTCCATGGATTCACCGTGCGGGTGCCGGGTCCATCGCGTGGCTGAGAGAAAAACTCCGAACAGAGCCCGAGACTTGTGACTCGGGTTTAGGTTTAAGGGTACCCTTTGTGACGCGCGTCAACACTCACCTCCTCTGTTCAAGTTATTCTCCCTGCCCAACCATATTCGGAAGGACCCTACTAGTGCAGCTTTGGACACTCGTTCCAATATGGAGCTTACTGCGCTTCTAGTAAGGCCAAGGTCTTTTAGCAGGTTGTAGAGAGATTTCGCTGGTATACCCCTCGCACCCACTTCTACCGCGTATAAACTAACCACATAGCCATTTTTGGTTAGTTCATTAGTAAGATCATAGTATTTATTCACTTTGAATACATGGTCTTTAGGGATGTTTGTTTCCCACGGCACTGTAAGCTCGACAAGTACTATACGTTTAATTTGTTTGGAAAAAAGAAATATGTCCGGTCTAGATGTCGTAATAGCTAAGTCTTCCGGGATTTTATAGTGCTTATCATACGTGTCCATTAATATAGTCCAATCAGGAGCAGAGCCCAGAATTGAATAAGGCTTGCTGGTGGAATTTGTACCTGAGCCTGCTTTAACGAAGTTAGTTTGTCTTTTATTCGTCGTCAACCCTTTTTGAGCCCTAGCTACTGAAAGGCTTATAGCTTCACGTATGATTTCTAGTACTCTGTCGTGGCGGCGTGAGTAGAGACCCCTGTCCAGGAGCACCTTGCATCCTACCAATAAGTGCCTTGCAGTGCCCACTGCCTCACCACAGGTATAGCAAGATTTTTCCGATGCTTTTCCCCATCTTACTAGGTTACTCTGATCTGGGAGAGTCAGTTGAAAGGCATTAAGATAAAATTTCAATAAGGCAGGAGACCAATCATACAGCAAGGCGCGCCACTTCACTATTGCCCTTTACTGCATATAATTTAAGTGAATATTTTCCAAGATATATAAGATTTCCTTTTGACGACCTCCGTGGCGCATTGGTATGCGCGGTGGATTTATGAGACGGAGGTCCTGGGTTCGATTCCCGGCGGGGCAGATTGAGATTTTTCGCTTTCATCTTAGACTGCATTAACACTTAACATCATGTGTAATAGCAGTCAAGGGCCAACTTGTAGTCGGTAAAAAAAAAGATTAAAAATGCAGGGACATAGCGAGCGGTTGAAGTTCGCGCAGGACGTGTTTTTTAATATACTTTAGCACCAGCATTGCAGCCGTGCGAAGCCGGGGCGGGTCGCTAGTATATCATAAAGGCGAAAGTTTGTATGGATGGTTGTATGTTACGCGTTAACGCAAAAACTACTGAATGCATTGTATGAGATTTTGATGAAACTTTACAGTAATAGAGCCTACATATCAGAACAACATATTGGCCACAATTTATCTCGTAAGTCCCACAAGAACGGGAAGTACGCGGGTGAAACTGCGGGTTTCCTCTAGTTACTACTACATCCAAAACTAAACCGACATATTTTTTTTTATCGCCAACAATTTGGCCCTTGACTGCTATCACACTTGATGTTAAATTATGATGCAATCTAAAATGGAAAAAACTTGTTAGGAGTAGGACGAAATCCACACCCCATTGTTTCTATACGACATCGTACCGGAACGCTTAATCGCTTGGCGGTACGTCTTTGCTGGTAGGGCAGTAACTAGCCACGGCGAAAGCCTCCCACCAGCCAGACCAAGAAAAATCTCAATTAAGAAAAATCTTAATCTGCCCCGCCGGGAATCGAATCCAGGACCATCGTCTTATGAATCCACTGCGCATACCTCTGCGCTACGAAGGTCGTCAAATAGAATAATTATACTACTTACTCTTAAAATAGGTAGACTAGGCTAAGCTATAATAAGTATATTATAATAAAACGAAGTCCCCGCCGTGTCTGTCTGTCTGTATGCTCGCGCTACACTCAAAGCCTACGGAACAGATTGTCTCTGCACTCCGCTAATGCTACAGCACTACATTGGAACTAAAAATATAAATGTGGCCTGATAAAAAAATAAATATTTATTCCCTCACTTTTAGAGCGGCCTTGTGAGTCAACCGCTTTATTAACCCGGTCTTGAGTTGTACTTGATATAGATGAAAGTGCGCAAACAAAAATTTCTGGCGACCTCCTCCTTCTCCATACCACATACATTCCATGCTATTTGCATACCACACTGACGATAGCATTTTGAAATGTCGAGTTTTGTGATTGCCGTCTGTGAAGAATACGGTCACAGTATACAGCGGGCGATAGATCAAGCTGTGTTTCAAATAGTAGGAGATCTGTACAAGAAAAACGCGTAGCTTTACTGGTCATAAAGCTGTAGTGGCAATTTCATTTAAAGAGCCGATGCCATCATCACTATGCCTGCATATACAACACCATCAAATAGTCGAATAGCCATACGTCCTTACTTGATAGAGAAGGAGAAGGAATCACACGGGGTTCATTTGTGCGGTTACGGATTGCAACCTTAATGCTTTATTTTAATTATATACTTTTATATTATGCACAAATCTCTAAATCTTTTTTAGATTAGGTATATAAGGTACAGTTAAGAAGTTGATGTTACTCTGAGGCAGTTCTTTGTAGAGTCAGTATCAAGAATGCTGCGGTAGAGTAGTGCTTTGATTTATTGTTTTTTCGTAGAGAATGAATGAAACAAAATTTTCAAAAAACCTAATACCTGTTTCAATTTCTCCTCTACAGATTCTAATTAAATAATCACAAAAGTAGGTCACAGAATCCAAACATTGCAAGCACTTCACAGTTTTCTACGCAGACTTACAAATTAGCAAAGAATGATGAACGTTTACATGAAAAATGCAATCATTGATTAGTCAATGCACACGACTTCGTCTGTCTGAATATACATTTATCATTGTAAGTAACAAAATAATTAGTTTAAAAACGAAAAACCAATATTGCTTAGAAGTAATAAATTATTGAGAATAATTAAAGAAAGGATAATTCTGAATAAGTACTTTATGGTGCTGCAGACGAAGACAAACGTAATTATGGTGTATCTGTGCCCTGAGTTAGTAAAGTATTGTTTGTTCTCGCCAGCAGCAGTAGCTCATTTTTAAAAATAGTATTTAATCTATCTTCATTCGAACTTAGGCTTAACAGATTGAGTACTTGCTTTACTTTAAAATAAGTGAAGGAGTAAAACACCTACACATTTATTTACACCTTCATATAACGCGTAGGCGCCACCTTTTATTTAATACAAAAGGTGGCGCCAGTGGCAAAAATACGCGGAAGCAATGTCAGAATACGAAAATACCACATCAAAATCTATACAATTATAATACAATGTTATGATTGTTCTAAATTTTGATATGTTCTAAGCTCTTTTTTAAAAATTTCGGAAACCTTTCCAGTTCAAAATAATCATCTAAATGCTCTACATTTGCATTCCACCAGCGGTCATTTATAATAGATATGCGAGTGTCCACGTTGGACGGCATACCTCGATGGATTCCTCGCTATTTTAAAACAAGCACTTAGGCCGGCTCGTTCCCGCTGTCGCAGTGATCATATCAGACACTACCATTTATATGTGACATGGTTGTGCTACAAAAATAATGTTTCGCTTTATTTATAAAGAAGTTCTGATTATAAAAATTAGCTCTCATAAATGTTTCAATGTAAAGCGACGAATTGGAGCAACCGCTTTTATTGGCAGTGATTGAATTTGAATTAATCTAGAAAACTAATGTAAATATAGCACAACTAGCTTTTGCCCGCGACTTCGTCCGCGTGGAATTAGTTATTACGGCAGCCTAATTTTTCTAAGCTTTGAATGTCATATTTATTAATATCTAATCAACTGCCTAAGAAATAGGTCTTAAGCTTTCAAAATGACGATACTTTCACACATCATTTCATCCCCCTTTAACCCCTTACAACCCTTTTTTCGCAATTAAAAGTAGCCTATGTCCTTTTTCAGGCTCTAGACTTACTGTGTACCAAATTTCATTTAAATCGGTTCAGTAGTTGTAGAGTGAAAGCAAGACAGACAGACAGACAGAGTTACTTTCGCATTTATAATATTAGTTAGGATGTGTTACATTCATTTGCAAGATTACTGCTAATTTAAAAATATACATAGAACTGAAGTGGCAATGGGCGGAGCACGTGGTTCGGGGAGCTGATGGAAGTCGGGGACCCGAGGCGCTGCAATGGCGAATACGCACCGGAAAGCGCGGTCTTGGTCGACCCATGACTGAGGACATCATGTGTCGCAAGGAGCCGCTAGCCACAGTCGACTCAGGGTCGTTGCGTTTGGATGTACCTAAAAAGGCATATGTCTAGCAGTAGACGTCCACCGGCTGATAATGATGATGATGATGATGATACTTGTTCAATATCTATATAAACAATTTAATTTTGATCTGTGTTAAAAATTTCAAAGTTTTTTGTCAACGATCTTTTGTACTATAATTATATATACCCTCAAGATGGCGCATTAAACATTTTAATAATGAAAAATTATTTCATTAACACTAACACACAATAATAAAGTTGACCTTCTATAAGGAATCAACAATACTATACAATTTGATGATGAAAAAGACACACAGTAACTAAAATTAATTAATTAAATGTAATTAAAAATAACAATTGTTTAAATGAACAATGAAAGAAACAACTTGCGTTTCTTGTCGGACCTTCTCAGCAAAGAGCAGAGCAGCCTTCCAGGTCGGTGGTAGAGTCGCTACAAACAAAAAATTTAACGTTTCCAAAGTGCTTCTAAACTAAGCCTACTTGAAATAAATAAAGAACATAGGTAAAAAATTTATGGAAGTCTACTCCAGAGATGTCCAGAGATGATATATATGTCATTAGATAAATAGAACAGATCTTCTATTTAAATAGCAATAAAGTTACTTGTAGTTAAGCAGTCGCTGATAAAAGTTATGAAGGTTGATAAAAGTTTACTTTTCATACTACGACAACGGCCACGTGATTCAGAATACAAAAAATCGATTGAAATTCTTATATTTTTTATATATTTTCAAGTGATTGCTATGAAACATGGGTAGTTGTTTAAAATTCATTATGTATTTAAATAAAATACTTAAATATGAACATACGTTTGGACAGCCTGGGGGAAATTATGGCGATGTCCTTTAGATTTAGATTTTTGTTAAAAAGTATATAAACCGCAAGAATGTCCGTTTAGTAGCCTTCGAGATTATCGCTATCAGAAAGAATGTGAGACGCGGCGGAGGACTTAATTTTATAGTACCTGTAGTTATAGTGATTACTATAAAGTGTGATATTAGAGCAAGAATAATTCATCATTTTTAGTTAGCATACTAATGGACCACTATAGATATAAGTCTCCCTCCTTATTTGTAACTGAAAAATTATATAACAAATAAAAAGGTACAGATAACTTTTCTAGATCTAAATGAGGCACATCGAAACTGAGCGAAAACTGTCGTGTCGTTGAATTTTCGAATTTTATTAAGATCTTTAAGTTTAGAAATTATTACTCTCAACCAAGATCTGTGACATCAAAACGCACTAAAAATTTAACGGCATCTCTTTAACGAACGAGTTTTCGCGGCAGTTAAACTTAGTTAACAGATCAAAGAGAGCAATGCTTTATTTACGATGTGTAGTAGTGCCGGCTACTGTAATATTTGCATGGAAAACGCCAGTAACATGCCTGGGCTGTAAATACAACAACAATGGAATCTTTGGGTCTCAATGGAAAATGAGAGAATAATATTTACAAGTATTAAACGTAAACTGGAATATTGTGTTTTCAGAAACCTGCGTACATTCCAACAGACAGGCGTTTTATTTACCATTCTAGATATGAATGAATTTTGCGTTTTAGAACATCGATTGATGTGAACTGCTCATTATCGAACTGTGTGATAGGTCCGTAGTATTAGTATAGATTAGCGTAAGCTTCGCATTATTGAGCTAGCTTAGATTGTAATTAGATAAATGTGATTTCCATCCAATATTAGTCCAATATTTCTCAGTTCCTGATGGTGAAAAACAGTGCATGTTGCCAATGATGATCTATGGATTTGTTTCAGAGTCCATCAGCGGGTGATGGAGGTATCAATGCTCAGAGTATCTTTGCTTAAAATGCGTGCTAGAAATCAACAGTTCCACTGAATAACCAAAGTAATCGACATAGCTCAATTAAACGCCAAACTAAAGGCAATAGGTTCTAAGGTGCAAAAATATTGGCGTTGGTCGACCCACCATTAAGTGAATTAATGATATTCATCATTTCGCAGTGAGCTAGTAGCCATAGGCTCACGATCATTGTGTTTGGAGGTCCCTAAAAGAACTATGCAGTCTTCTTCTTACGCCTATAGATAGTTACAGAACTGAATTTAGTCGGCTTTCCCACTTGAATCTATAATAACAAATACCCGTGAGCCTGAACTGAAGTTTAAAATTAAAAATACTCGATTCCCGCTTACCTGGCTGGAGAGTCCACCGGTGTTTCTCCCAGCCCTGAGGTGTTGGTATGTTGGCAGCTCGCCAAAGTGACACGAGCCTAAGGAATGCGCGGGTTATATCGACATCACTGAAATGTTAATTACAACGTTGAAATGGGAGCATTTTTTGAACGCCGCCCTATTGGAATGCAGCTTATGAAAGCTAATAGTACATTTCGACGACCTCTGTGGCACAGCGGCATGCGCGGTGCATTTATATGACGGAGCATTTATATTCGATTCCTGGCTCGGCCGATTGAGATTTTCTTAATTAGTTTAGGTCTGGCTGGTAGCAACTAGCCACGGCCACGAAATAACGGAGAGTTGGGATTTACCATGTCAGCAAAGACATAACACCAAGCGGTTTAGCGTTCCGGGGCGTCGTTTCGATGATAGATCTAAATGGGTGTGTATTTCATCCTGCTCCTATCAATTAATCGTCCTAAATTACATCATCTCTTACCATCAAGTGTGATGGCAGTAAATGGCTAGCTAGTAGTTAATAAAAAAGACATGTGGCACTCGGAGGCTGCCGCGGTAAAGCTATTGTATAGCATTTTTTATCAACTTATGTTTACGTACTGACGTCATCGTGACTGTGGCCTAGCTGTAAGGCGCTCTAAGTGCTCGGATTGCCAGAGAGACGCGGGTTCAAATCCTGAATGAAATTCGAAGAATGACTTTTTGAAATATCATGGTTGAAAAAAAAAATTGCGGAACCGATGGGATTCGAACCCGCGTCTCTCTGGCAATCCGGGCACTTAGAGCGCCTTACCGCTAGACCACGGTCCCAATGACGTCGAAGCCGAAATTATGGTTTTAATATTATGTTTTTGATATTCAGGGGTGTTAGGTTTTTTCGTTACGGAATTTCAGGATTCGGTCTCCACGCTCAAGGCCCGCGATAGAAGCTATGCAATAGCTTAACAATTCTATTTGAGCACCTTAGGACCTATGTTCCTCAAACCATGTGCCCCACCCATAGTCACTTAGTAATTTAGTTTTGCGTTTAAATGAGCTATGTCGGATACTTTAGTTCATTTGATTTCTATCTCGATCACGCAGATGTACTCCGAGAAAAGGTGGAAAGCCACTTGCAAATGCACATGCAACTCGCAAAATGTGGGGCAAGGTTTGGGCAAAGGGTTGGGAAAAGGGTGAGACAAAAAGTTAAAAAAATTACTATATTAGTAATTTCGATCGAATGTTAAGTGGTTGCCTTTATATATCTAGACTTAAATATTTTTTTTCTGTAAATCATCCTGTTTTCAGGTCAGTGACCGGTGATAAAGTGTTGATACTTCAGACAGCCCACTTGATTATTTTTATTACTCACAAATTGCGTGCAAGTTGGTATCTATCTAATTTGTTCATAGTTCGACCTACGCAGTGTTCCAATTATTTAAAGACCATAGTAGCTCCACCTACGCAATAATTGCTATATTATTTAAAGACTACATCTGAGGTTCTCTTTGTATTTAAATAGTTGTTCTGCGCAGTTACTATTTTCAATTATGACTATGCAATCTTTCTGCTTTCCGAGTCGGTGGTAGAGTCATTACAGACAGTCAAACTTGTCGTATCAAAAGTGCTTGTAAACAAAGCCTACTTGAAATTATACGAATTCATTGATTATTGATCTCTCACCACGTCAAGACTATAAAGTTTCACATACTTTAGTAAAGCGAAACTTGAAATCTGATTATTTTTTACGTTATTTTATAAGAACTTGAGATTTGTCAGCCCGACTATGAAATTTAGTAGGTTTCAAAGGTACTTTAGCAGGATTTATAGATAAGGTTAGACCCACAAAAGTATAAAGCGTGTAAGAGTAAATGTTTTATAATAATTTCTTTAGCACAATCTGTAACAACTCGTCACGCTCTTCGTTTTATGGCGGCACTGGCATGGGCAGACAAATGTTCATAATACGACTTCTACGTCTAGGTCACGACACCCTATCACGCTTGACTACTTATCAATACTTACTAATAGGAAATCTGTGATATATACCTACCAGTAGTTTTTTCTTCTTCTCTCATTTGTCGAAAATATCTGTAAAAATTGTGCAAACTGTGCAAACTGTTCACTAAAACCTATGTAGGATGACATGGAAATATTTGGTATGCTGCGACAAATTATAACAATATTGGGTGTTTTGTTTTTTCACTATGAACTACGATCATTTTTTCATTGTGTCTCCTTAAGAAACGTTGGTTTGATCGTATCATTAAAAATTGCATTTCAATATTCCAAAAATAATGATGTGCAGACTGCGTCAAAAAATCAAAAATCTATATACTAAAGCTATATGAGTTATAGCAGGTTTTCTATCATTAATATTAATTAAACATTATCACCCTGAGCCACGCATTGGAGCAGGGTCTAAGCCACATCTATCCGATCATATAAGAAATGAGGCCTGGCCCTGTAATGGGTAGTTCAATGTAACATACTAATATATTTAGTATATACTCTCTATAGTTCTACTCTATAGATAATGTTTACGTACTTTGAAACCGCTTCACGAAAATGTAGCAAATATATAAACATAAAGATTCCGTTACTGTACATTCCAGTCTGGTGGAAACGGTGACCCAATTTGACGGCGGCTCATGTTTGATGCTGACTGCTTCTCATCACGCTGGCCTACATTTAATTCGCGAAACTGATATTTCAAGTTTCAAGGGTACTTCGCGAAACAGACTCCCCGGGTGATGGTCTGTCCCATTAATAATCTGGTAAATTAACATTGTAAGACTAAATGATTATTTTTTTGGTTGATCATTATTAGGTGTGATATTTCTTTAAAGTTGTATTTACCTGTGTTAAGATCCGCTGCCTAATTTTTAATATATATTTTAAAAATAAAGAAATATTAAAATTAAAAAAGTTGATTGTGTTTCCAATGTTTCCTTGGTATTTTTTTTTTGGAAAACCAACCATTAATGTATATTAATACATGTAAAGGTTTTCAGAACTTTCACATTATAATGTTAAAATACAGTTGTCAATGCATAATGTTTACAATAGTAATTAATTAATTACAATAGGCAAAACACAAATGTAACATTACAAATTAAATTATATAAAACAAATTGTTGCGGACAGGAGCTACATGCCCCAGGCGGCGTCAGCGATGACTAACTGTGATTGGTCACCCGCTGACGCCCCCCCCCCCCGGGCGGGGGAATCAAAAGGCACCCGAGCTGCCGGAAATCACTTCCGCTACAACAGTCGAAGCATCAAGAACCCTGAAGTAGTGCGAAGTGACAAGAACCAAGCAAGAACCTTTATGAACCCGAACCAGCAAGATCCCTCAAGAACCCCGAACCCCTGAACTTGCGCTACGAACCTCAAGAACTCAAGATCATCAAGACCTTTAGCGTCAAGTACCAAGAACCCCGAACCCCTGAACATCGTCACAATTCTTGTGAATTGTGATAATTGAACTAAAAATACAGTCCACTAGATCGACGGAGGGTTTTTATTAAATCCCTCCCCAACATCTTTGGTCCTTCGAGCCGGATCACTGAACTCTCAAGAACCCGACATCTTTGGTCCATCGAGACGGATCTCTGGATCAAGAACCGAACACATCCGCTTCAAGACTCCCAACACGTCAAGATGGTGCGAACTTGGAGTCAAGACTCGCAGATCGAAGGTGAACAGGACGAAGCTGCGCTGCAAGAACCGATCCCTCGCGCGCTGAACCCTGCTCGTCCTGGGCAGATTCGGATTGTGGAACCTCTTGGCTCTACTAGTGCCATACCATCTCGGCAAGAAGCTGGAGGACGAAGC
Source organism: Mycalesis mineus (assembly GCA_034621355.1). Classification (NCBI taxonomy): domain Eukaryota; kingdom Metazoa; phylum Arthropoda; class Insecta; order Lepidoptera; family Nymphalidae; genus Mycalesis; species Mycalesis mineus. The sequence goes on along the minus strand of CM067887.1, from coordinate 16,007,204 downwards.
TCGGATGTGGATCAAGCGCTTCAGGCACGTCCGCTGTCGCCGGCGCGATCAACGCGCTCGCAAAGATCCACGGCGAGCACGGCGACGCGCAGAAAACAAGTGGAATACGAGGCGGCAGTTTGCCTTGCCGCTATTAAGGAGCAGCGGATCCAGTTGGTAGCTGAGCTGCTGCAAAAGAAAATTGAATTAGAGATTGCGCTCTCAGATCCCCAAAGAAACTCACGAAGCTCTACAGAGCCGCGGAACACTAGTTTACGCGAAGCGGCTCGTTTACGTCACGCAGAACCTGCAGTTGAGCAACGATTCACCCAAGTCTCTTCTGCGCGTGAAGTTGAACCGTTGTACGTTGTCAGAGCCGCTCTTCGATCATCTGATCAAGGTGAACCCCGATTAGAACAGACAAGGATCACTGTCGGGTCAAAACTTGTGCATGCATTTGACTATGAAAATGAGGCAACTTCAACGCAGCACCGCTATTCATTATGAAGAGCAAGATCCTGCACGAGGGGAGTGGTGTGCTGCAACTACTCTTCGATCCACCGAACACGATGAGCCCCGACACGATAAAGCAGAGTTCGATTCGTCGGGTCAGAAGTCGAGCATCTCGCGAGTTTTGTCAAAGATCCCCGATGTGATAAATGAAGATAACGAACCAACTCCCACGCATTTGGAAACCGAGCCTCGGAACATGAAAACTTATCAAGACGCTAGACAGATGTTTAGCGGGAGCCAGAACGAAGTCATGGAACCAGACAGCATACAACGTTACATGAGGGGAGTGCGATCCGATCAGCTCCCTCAATCACTACGAACGGAACCACTCACAAGATCCATAGGGCACCTATGGTTTTCACATAATAGACGCGACAAACGCAAGAACCAACGTCGTGGCGTAGCAGTAACTGATGTCTACGCAATGAAGATCGGCAACATGAAGCGCACCAATATTGCTCAGCAGAACAAACTGAACCTGCAAGCGAATAAGAAAAATATGCCTCACAAATGGCTCTTTTTGAAATGGAGTAAGGCGATCCAGACACGAAACGATCGACAACGTATTCGTTTTGTACTGCGTACTCAACGAGCCTGGCGTCGCCGGACAGACGACTGCCTCCCGACGTGCTTACCCCGCTGCCAACGAGCCACGATCCATCGGCACTGCAAGAACTTGATGAAGAACCGCAGCTGTATCATCAAACCAAGGAGCTCGCTGTCCTACCCATGGAAAAGGAAGCTGCGCGGTAGCTTCGCTGAGGGGAGCGATGTTGCGGACAGGAGCTACATGCCCCAGGCGGCGTCAGCGATGACTAACTGTGATTGGTCACCCGCTGACGCCCCCACTCCCCGCACGCCCCCCCCGAGCTGCCGGAAATCACTTCCGCTACAACAGTCGAACTCAAGACCCTGAAGTAGTGCGAAGTGACAAGAACCAAGCAAGAACCTTTATGAACCAACATCACAATTTTGTGAATTGTGATAATTGAACTAAAATTATTAAATCCCTCCCCAACACAAATGATAATTAAATACTAAATACTAAGAAACAAAGCGTTAGAGTCAACAGTAATGATTACAAAAAATTGGCAAATGTCAAATATGTTAAATGTTATCCTTAGTTGATTATATTAGATCCTGCAGCACATTGTAATCGCTATAATTCACAGAATTTGTACTTGAATGTAAAGTTTTATTCGCAAGTTAGTTATGTAAAGGTTTTATCATATTATTGTGATAGATATATATTGTGGTGTGCTGTGGGAGTTAAAATCATGAGCCACTAAACGACAATTGAAATTTTTTTCTGAGCAGTCTTACTAGTTTATAAATATAGAAGGTTTATTTAAATATTACAGCATTAAATTTATACGTGCCGTAGAAAATTTTGCAAGTTTCCCAAACCGATATATATTAGGTACACATAGTTTTAGGATTGTATGATAAAATTAAGAAAAAAGAGCGCACACAACACACGGCGTATTATGTCAACATAGAAATACTTATAACATTGCAAAGGCTGCGAATTTTCAGTTTATTGCTGTGAAAGTGTTGATACTCAGGTGAGATTGTGATGCAGCGCAAGTATACAATAATATCGTAAAATATATACGGCAAATGGTTTGTTTGCAATAAAAAAAGCTTGCTCGTAGATGAGTGAAGGCTAGGAATGCGTAGCATATAAACATTTTTATGTTCTGCTCTTTTACTGTTATGTAAGCGTGTTATGAAATATTTAGTGCAGGAATGCCATACTACAGCCGGGTTAAATTACGTTGGTCTAATGGTAAAGAAGAAATCAGGCTACGAAATGGTGTTAACGTTTGTTTAACATGTTTTTTGTAAATTTAATATTTATAAATTTTCGTCGTGAATTTGCTAATTTAAAAGCTTTCTTTTTATAATAGGTGACGGAACAAGCAGATGACCCATCTAATGTTAAGTGGTAAAGCATTGCCTAATATAGATCTGGGTTTTGCACAACATACCAGTAACACTATAAAATAGGTACATATATGTAACTCTTTGTACGTAGTGAAAAATTGCTATACATTCATTGATATTGTTTTAAATTTGTAGAACCAGTATCCCTTGAATACTAACCCTTACTCAGTGGCGTGTGCAACATTTTTAACGGTGCCAGCCAAGTTTAAGGAACATTTATTGTACGTAGTAAAGCAGTTTGTGGGTTCTAGGTAAAGTCCTTAAAGTAGAAACCTTGGCTGGAACCGACTCCTAGATATGCTTAAGTAAATTAAAGCAACTAAATGACACAGTTGTTTTTTACTTTTTAGTGCGTTTTGACTCGGTTCTATTTTTTGTTAAAAATTTTTATTTCTTACTTTTTAGTGATTTATCCCCACGTAACGTACTCGTACTATACTGTCATAGTATATTATACGGCACTAGTAGCCAAAAAGATACCGATACCGAGACAGAGACCGAAATCGCTGTAAGCGCGCCTCCAAAATTTGAAGCTTGCCTTCAATTTCCCCAGGATATTATCATCAGATCCTAACATGATGACAATTGGACCACCTTGGAAGTACGCCCTTTCTAATAAAAAAAAAAAATATCAAAATCGGACAACTCTGTAAAAAATTATGCGTGGTCATACATTAAAAAAAAATTTGAATTGAGAACCTCCTCCGTTTTTTTTCGTCGGTTAAAAAATAAGTCTTAAGGTAGTGCATTGTTAGATCTGATTGCCTAAGACAGATCAGGGCTTGAACAAATGCTAGACAATCATCGATATTGTTTTACGTCTCTAGGAGAGGCCAGTTGCCGTTAATACCTACCCCTTACTGACACTCTTAAGCAATCTGCGTCACAAAGAGCTTTACATATCAATTGCTCTATTAGTACATAAGCTTAAAAACAATAAATAAACTCAAAATAAATGAGCACAAGTCTATACTCACTGCAGCATCTAAATGAACAGATTTCTTTGCATTCCATCCCGATATAGCATGCCATGTATCATGTAGCTATATTAGCTCATTGGCGCCACCAGTCACCAAATAAACAAGGAGGTATTAATAAAATGAAAAAGCGTAACGACTTCATTCCTCCACACCGTTACTTGTGTATGTTATTTACGAGGAAGCAATCTCTCATGTGGCGTTATTTATTGGGTCACATTATTTACGGTTTTTTATAAACTCAATTTGAGATCAGAAGCAAAATCCAGAAGGCGCAAGTTTGATCTCCGTTAGACTATTGGCGTTACCATTCCCAAAAGAGATTAAACTTATGTTGAAAACAAAATGGCTTATTTTTATTAATATTAAAAATGAGATGAATTCATTAACAAAATGGCCTTCTATTTTGTTAAAGAGCGCTGTAATGCTGTTTCTTTTTAATCAAAAATATTTAAATGCTTAATATTCTTTCCTTGAACAATTCAATTGGTTTTTATTTAATAAAGTTTAAAAAAATAGTTTATAACTTTATTTAGCGTGAAGGACCCAATTGTCACTAGTTTGCGCCAAACGTCCGCTCTGAACTTGCAACACACCTAACTGCGAAGGTCAATCATGGCCGCGCTGAAAATCAATTTTGTACTACAACAGCTACAGAATAAAAAAGCTTGTTTTATTCCGTGACAAAATCAATTTGTACAGTGAGCAGGCATACGCTTCGTGTTCGGAACGGACTCGAAGTTTGGAGACACATATTGTATTTTGTGTTGGATTTTTCGCATATTTCTCTGAATCGTGATGTTTTTGTTTCGAATAATATATGAGGAGATTATTTCAGGCATTTGACCGCTGTTGGACATAAAAAGGCAGTTAATTTATTTTTGGGACAATACTAAACTGTTTGCCAAGTACTTGGGTTATTTTAAAAATCTTTTTGATAGCTACTATTTTTTATACACTGCAAAAAAACTGTTATTAATTTGTGTTAAATACGTATTGCACTCGCTTAATGTCATGCCAAAGACTATGATTTTGAGCCGCCTTAATATGGCGTCTCCTTGCAAGTAGTTTATAGATATATCTAGGTATATAGAAATATAGGTATAAAGATATATATATCTACTAATCATCAAGTCCTCTCTGTAGTTGTAGTATAACTGCGCAAATACGTTGTAGCAGCGCTGGTAACTATTTTGTACAATATAATCAATTTATAAAGAGCGCTGTCACGCCTTGACTTCAGAGCTTAGAAATATATTAAGATTTTACACAGGATACTCAAATGTTCCTCTGTTTTTAAAATTGGTAAAAATTTTCGTTGAGTCAGAACACTCACTACTAATAAATAAGATGGAAGCAAAACTAAATTGCGCCGCGAAGATTTGCTAACAAGAGCAACTGTAGCATTCACATGAAACAATATAAAGGCACAGACGGAACAGAACACATAGACAGCGGACCTAATTATTGATTTTGTATAGAAATAACGATCTGTTTTTAGATTGGCTAACGTTCGCTAAAAACTGGTATAAATTTATAAACACCAAAGTTCTAGTTTCTATGATCACGAGGTCTAAAATATTTGCATAGCTTTGCGTATTGCAACATTAAAGTTGTCTGGAAGTTTGGCGCGGAGTATACACTTAAATAAATACGAACACATAGATAAATATATACTCACACAATCATACATTTATCTGCTCCGACTAAAAGTACTACTACAAGATATACTCGTAATATTATGATGTAAAGTGAATAAGCATATATTCGCTTTCTGTCAAGCATGATTGTAAGCTAAACAGGGTTCGTTTAGCTTACAATCATGCTTGATCCAGCATCAAAATATCATAAGTTCATATAGCATCCGGCATGTTTCGGTACCCAAATGCTTCGTGGTTTGTTCTCTATTTGTGTTCTTAGTCTGCGGCTACGGGTAATTTGGGCCCACGTAAATACTTTGTAAGTCGTAAAGTGTCCGCACTCACTTCTCACAAAGCTTTCGTGTTACGGACGATTATTGCAATTAAATATAAATATTTTACAAACGACCTCCAAAGAGAGAGAAAGAGAGAGAACAATCGTGTTTAAAATCGTAGTGATTCTCCTGATTTTGGAGAAATACGAAATATTCTAGATGTTAATTAATAATAAAATTATTAATGTTATGTTAAGTTTTATTTTTTTTTGGAAAAATGATCTACTACAGTTGCAAACACGTTCTAAAGAAACGAAGGAAAAGAAGTTCGATATAATGTCATATTCGGTAAATTGCTTATTGAAGAAACGTTATGTTGGCCTATTCTGTTAGCATATCTCTGACATTGTCGATTTCATCATCATCATTAACAGCCGGTGGACGTTATCTGGTACTCACAGGCCTCTTGTAAGAGACCTTTGCAAGCTGGACCTTTGCTGACCAAGCTGGTTGATTTCGTCGCTCCTCCTAGTGGGAGGTCGACCAATACTGTACTTTCCATTTTTGGTTCGCCATTCCAGCACCTTGGGACATCAAAATCTATCGGCTATTCGTTTTTCGAACTCAAACTCGAATTCCAACGGTGGCCTCGTCAATGACCACTTTAGCATTGCGACTCGTTTCAGATTCGATCACGCAGCATTGCTCACTCTATCCCCGCTGAGCTTCTCTGTGCCTTCTTATAAGGCCAGCTGTTAGCGACCATGTCAACCTGATCATTCTGTACAGGTATTCGAATATACCAGTAATCTTGGTAAGATTTCAAGACATACCTGTATATATTACCTACAGGATGCTGTTAGTTACGGTAGTTATGATCGCTGGACTTCAAAGGCCATTCATTAAAATTATATAGGCGTCGTGGACAATGACAGATGATTCTATCCACTTAAGATAATTAATGGCAGTCTTGAGTCATGCAGAAGTTATGTGTAGACTGTGGATGACCGATTTATTTTGATGGTATTTCGTTTCGCATAACTTCCTCATTTGAAATGCCTCTGATTTAAGAGTCAGAACACAAAAGTACGGTGCAATATCACATCGCAAAAAACTGCGAGTTTGTTGCAGTAGCAAGCAAGAAATGTTGATTTTGAAGAGTCGTTCCTATTTAAGGTCTCAATGTTTATCAGTAAAATCAGAAAAGATTTCATGTACATATTTTTTTTGGGATTTAAGTTAAATAAGAAAACAAAATATTATGTATGACGATCATCGCAGAAAAGTGTCGAATGGTAGAAGTATTGCCTATATAGTAGCAATTCTCAGACATATAGCGATCGTATAACGTAGTTTTGTGTTTTGACCCAGTGTAAGAATTTGTATTAATTTACGAAGGTATTATGGTTTTGTAGAAAATATTAATAGATTTCATCAAAGGATTGTTGATGAAGCAGTTCTCGTTAAACAATTTCATTTCGAATAACTCGGTGTATATCTAATATTTTTACTATGTACCAAGAATTTTGATCGCGGTCTTAGATGTAGTGAATCGACAGACAATTATGTTCGCCGAACTTTCGGCGTACAGGAAATCAGTAAGATGAAGGCAGTATACGCAGAAGTATTAACACCTGTTAAACTACCACTACATGACCTTTCCTCTCTCCTTTCTCATACAATCAAGATACGATATATGGCTCAAATGCGGGTAGGCAGGCTTAAGGTAGGTAAAGATGTTGATGAGGATGACAGGGGCTGACGGTTTAGCGTGCTCTTTGAGACACAACTTCATAACTCCTTAGTACCTTACTGTAAATTTCTAATAAGAAAGAAAAACTCAGTGTTGTTCCCTGGCTTGACTCAGGACCTTGTGATCTGAAGTCACATAGACTCACCACTGAACTACCAAGGCAACACGTGTTGAATAGAATTACATAATTCGTCCCATCACTCGTCCGTGAGACAAATGGTACCATTACAGCAATTGTCAGCCATGTCCAATTTGTCCTTGCGTCCATGCCAAATTCCGAGCGCTTTAGCGGTACGTTCGTCCATAGGGAAAAAATATTGTTTTCTATTCAAAGTGCGACGTAAATACGAATTCATACTAAGTTAGCCAACTGGTATTAATAGTTCAAGGTCGTTGGATTTAAAAATAAACAAAGTTACATTGGTGTGTAGGTACCTAGCTTCGGGCTTAGGACAACGGGATGGGCTTGGGATTTAAGTCTTTACGGTTTGTTAAGTAAATTAACAGTCAACTCCTGTTAATTTATTCGCTTTTTTCAGAAACGGTGAATGTTTGGCAAAAGCATATAAGTGCCATTTTTGTTAATAATTCTAAAACAAATTAAAATTCACAATAGATTTTGATGATCATTCACTTTGTATATTTTTTTTTTTCATTTATTTTTGAGAAAATATTGTCATTCCATGAATTCTGTGAACATGAAATGTTTTACACCTACCCTCAAACGTAATATAGGTATCAAATATTATTATGTATGCAGTAAACGTCTTCTTTCCTTAATTTTATATATATTGTTATTATAAGTAAAAATAATGTTCAGTTTGTATGTAGAGAGCATGTTTCTGACCGTCGTGCCCCGAACACCCTTGGTTCGACCGACGGACATCAAAACAGAAATAAATTTTGAATGCATTTAACGCAGAAATAATCGCGTGTATATAATCTTGTCTGGAGAGGTGATAAACGCTATTCTTTCTCTTGGTAAAGTACTGGGCCAACAGGACCAGAACTTTGAATAAATAAATAATAACATCACTGATGCTTAGGATTTGAGCTGATATGTGTGTTGTGCTGATAGTAAATAATACAATTAGTGACATAATGTAAAGTATATTATGTTACTCATATTCGAACTAAATCAAGTCAATATTCTAAAAGTAAACATCGTAGACATTTTCACATTTCAAGGTTCCTCCTGTACCTCATATTAATTACAATATAGTATTTTAAATTCGGGCATCTTTTTATACACTACAAAGTTTTATAATTGCAAACATTTTCAAATTTCCAAAATGTAACGATATTTTGTTTAAATTTAATGTATTGTGAAAATATACAGTAATAAAACTTACACATCAAACTAACGCACAGGCCACACTTTACCCTGAAATTCCCACAAGAACGAGAAATACTAGTCTTATACTAACCGCGGTGCTTGAAACACTCAAGTGTGTCTGGATTTAATTGTTGATAATAAAATAAATATAAATGTACTTAAATAGCGCGCATAAGTTTTGTTTGTAATCCTGAATGATTTAATCCAACGATTTGGATAAAATATCAAACGCCGAGTCCAGCAATGTAGCCGAGAATATAAATAACGTGAAGTTTAGTGTAAAAGTGAAGGTTCCATGTTTTTCCCAACTGCTACTATTGAATAAATTGAATAATAATATTTTAAATATTAAACCATGAAAGGGCAACATAACATTTTGTGCTTATTTGGTTTGAAAGATGGTGGTGGAATGTCACAATTATGTTTTCAATTAGTAGTTTTAGAAAATTTTAAAATTTTTTAATAAAAAATAAAAACGCCTTCAAAACGCACTAAAAAGTAAAAAATAACTGCGGCATTTAGTTACTTTAATTTACTTAACCACATCTATGAAGTCGGTGCCATCCTAGTTTGGGTAACGTCTTTAAAGTAGAAAGCTCGTGTGGCACCGACTTTTTGTTAATTTTTTTTTATTTCATACTTTTTAGTAATTTATCGACAATGAACATACATAAAACCTTCTCGAACTAAGCCATAAGTACCAATATTCGCCAGCCACTTATAACATTCAGACATCCCTGCAAATATGCCCATAAAGTTTAAAGAGTTTTCTGAAGTTTTCCAAGATCTCATCATCGGATCGTGGCTTAGTAAACATTAAAACAACTGGAAACCATAACTTTCAAACAAAAAATAATTTATCAAATCGGGCAAGCTGTCTTCAAGTAGTAAGGTACTCTTTAACCGTAAACAGTTAAAGAGAACCCTTAACTGTACTTCGTCTTCATCACCGGACCCTTAACAACAGTCACAATCTATCTAGGTATAAAGTTCTCATTAATACAAATTAATCAAGTCCAAACACAAAGTAACTACTGTAAACCGTTAAAGAGCTCCCTTAGCTGTCCTTCGTCTTCATCACCAGAACCTTAAGTATAGTCACAGTCCATATAAATCGAAAGTTCTCATCGAGACAAATTAATCAAGCCCAATCACAAGGTAGCTACTGTAAGCCGTTACGGAGCTCCTTTAACTGTTCTTCGTCTTCATCACCAGACCTTTAATGACAGTCACTGCCCAACTAAATGTAATGTTCTCATAGAGGCAAATTAATCAAGCCCAATCACAAGGTAGCTACCGTAAGCCGTTACGGAGCTCCTTTAACTGTTCTTCGTCTTCATCACCAGACCTTCAATGACAGTCACTGCCCAACTAAATGTAAAGTTCTCATCGAGACAAATTAATCGAGCCCAAACACAAGGTAACTGCAGTAAATCGTCAAGGAGTTCTCTTATGTGTAGATCGGCTCCATCATCAGATGGACTCCAGACCTTCATTAAATTGTAGTGCTTTTTAATACTAAACGGAAAAATTAACAAACGTACATGTTGTCCCTACAATTTTTGAAAGTTTCCCTCGGTTTCTCCAGGATTTCACATTCAGATCCTGGTTTCCTTGACATGGTACCACCACCGAACTATCTCCATTCCAACAAAAAAATATATACGGTCGAATTGAGAAACTCCTTTTTTTGAAGTCGTTTAAAAACAAGGCTCCTTCGACAGTCGGGTAAGAAACAGGATAAAGACAGAATCACGCAGCTTAATATTTGTTCCGTAATATTAATTCTCCACTGACTGTCTGTCTGTTAATAGTTAGATTATTATCCCAGATGATGTATTTATTTTGACGCTATAACAGAACAAAATAAGTACTTATGTACTTAGTACTTTTATTTAAGAAGTGCGTATTTTTGCCGCTTTTTGCTCAACTGAATCATTGAATGAAAATATAAAATTCAGAGTATATCCGACGTGGTCTTGCAGCGCCAGAGTTTTCACAAGATATTGAGGTGTGAATGATATTTCACTTCACAGGTACGGAACCCTAAAATAGCTCATGCACTCGTTTCTAATTCGAGATCCGCAAAGTTGCAATGTGAATCACATAGCACGAATAGTCTTCTACTGTTACCTACAGCTACAGAAGCTGGGGTTTTATAGCCGAATACCTTTGAACTGACTTTCAGAAGTCTTCGTTATTAATAAAGCACTGGCTACGATCTCACCCAAAGTATCTAATGCAGCAATATCAACATGAAAAGAGTACTTTCAAAAATTTGGAAGTTTTTCGTTTTATTCATTACAACCCTTGATTGCAGTCACACTTGGTGGTCAATGATGATGCAATCTATGATGGAGGCGGGCAACTTTTTAGGAGTAGGATAATATCAGAACACTTTAGGACGTTATTTAACTTTGATTGATTTACCGCGGCACCGTTAACATTTCACCTTTTATCTCTAAGACTCGCACTTTATGAATATCCTTGCGTTCACTTACAAGCCTTATCCACTGCTCAGTCTTAACACTCATCATCATCATTATCAGCTTATTAACGGTCCACTACAGGAATAGGCCTCAGTCCTAATAGGAGATATGGAGTGTAGAACCACCACGCTGCTCCAAAGCGGGTTGGTGGGCTTAGGCTGGTATTGTTTCTCGTAATGTTGTTGATAGTGACCGGGACTGACGGCTTAACGTGCTCTCCAAGGCACGAGGTAATTAATAGAATAAATAATACTAAATCGAATCTGTTCAGCAAGTTGTATGGCCTTTCTTCCCTAAATTTGAAGAAAAGAAAGGCAAGATATTTTTTTTATCGACTACAAGTTGGCCCTTGACTGCTATCACACCTGATGTTAAGTGATGATGCAGTTTAAGATGGAAGCTGGCTAACTTGTTAGGAGTGGGACGAAAATCCACACCCCTTTCGGTTTCTACATTACATCGTACCGGAACGCTAAATCGCTTGGCGATACGTCTTTGTCGGTAGGGTGGTAACTAGCCACGGCGAAAGCCTCCCAGACCAAGACAAATTAAGAAAAATCTCAATCTGCCCCGCCGGGAATCGAACCCAGGACCTCCGTCTTGTAAATCCACCTCGCATACCACTGCGCCACGGAGGTCGTCAAAAATAGATAATCTTACATGCATTTTTTTCAAATTCAGAAGATACTTTTTCATGAGTTAATAATTTTGCACAGTTAAACTGTATTAAATTGCTAGCAATGGCTGAAAATAGCTGCCATGACAATAAAATGACGTGATGTCATCACATCCGAATCGGTCGGTGCGTGAACTTCAGCGTGGCGGCTATTCTGACGCGTGACTCACGCTGCAGGGATGCGCTCTTGATGTACCGACGGCGACCGGTTGAGTGCGTGATGCATGCTGCAGGAATCGGCCCTGGATCGTGTATAAACATTAAGCCGTGTATCTCAAATGACAGGCTTATATTAAATCCAGTTTTAGGTAATATCCAATTTGACGCTCATCTGTACTAATATTATAAAGAGGTAAAGTTTGTAAGTTTGTAAATAAAGTTCTGTCGGGGCTAATCTTCGGAACTACTGATCCGATTTTAAAAATTCTTTCACCAGTAGAATGCTACGTTATCGGTGAGTGTCATAGGCTATATTTTATATTTATATTGTACATATTAAACGAGTTATCGAAGGTTTTGTAGCGCAAGTCGGATCTTAAATCTGCTGTTTACGCATACGCTGCCTTAACTATTGGATATAATTGAAAACATTGTATGAAAACTTTATGCATCTTAAAAAGTTCTACAAAAAAGTCCGCGACAGCATATATCTATCTTTTACATTTTGGCGCATATATAACTTTTTGTGTTTTAAAAATCATTTAATTCAAATGCTTACGTTTACGTCATTATTTACACAACTAAACTTAAATCCTTATCAAATTAAATTATTTAATAATCACAAGAATATATATAGAGATAAGATTTGCCTTTTACAGTATGTTAATTAGTTTTATAGTTTCGGAGATATTACAAAATTTCTAATAAAATTATTATTATAAAAACAAAAACCCGACTGCTTAGAAGTTATGAACTGAAAAGAGAAAAACAAGGATCACTATAGCTGTATAAAATTCTAAATACTTTATGGTGCTGCAAACAGGGACAAAATACTTTAGCCTGCGGGGAAAAAAAGATCTACCAAAATTTGTCCCCGCCTGCAGCACCATAAATTATTTAGAATTTTATACAGATATAGTGATCCTTGTTTTTCTCTTTTCAGTTCATAACTTCTAAGCAGTTGGGTTTTTTGTTTTTATAATAATAATTTTATTTGAGATTTTTTAGTTTTAGTTCATGGTATAGAAATGAGACGGTACACTTAGTACACTTTTTGCCATTTTTTGTTAAAAAGTAATATGAACATGATATGATATTTATATTTTTGAAATGGTCTTTTTACGACCTTTCAATTGGTACCCATATTGCTAAGATAAGAGAAAAAAATACACACATCCCTCCCTTTTTCCTCCATTTACAGCCGCCATTTTGAAAATTTATATAGCCTATGTCACTACCACAATTTTGACAAATTCAACGACACTTCACATGACAAAATCCGTTCGGCTGTTTAGGCTGTAGCGCGTGCCGAAGAAATGGACATATATACATACATAGATACATACATACGCTCGAAAAACATAACCCTCCTTCTGACGCAGTCGGGTAAAAAACATAACTCTGCCGCTATATCGCCTTAATTAAGTTGACCTCCTCCGTGTTATGTTACACGTACTGAATAGAGGTCAACCTTTTGGTACTGAAATTCGTTGAGAATTCGATCTTTGATCTTTTCCTTCAATTTATTTGGCATAGCAGACCATATTTATATAATATACGAAAAAGTGTGTTCGTTTGTTTAAACAGACTAATCTCTAAAACTAAACGTTTTTTCCTTAAGGGGTCAAACGGGAGTTCAAGACTACACCAAGTTTCACGCGGACGAAGTCGCGGACGTCCGTTAGTTAGCGCTAAGACAACTAATTGTACACTGATTTTTAGGTTATTTTCTCTTTGTAAGGTTGTAATTTAGTGTACGATACAGAATATTCCATTCATTCATTCATCGTAATTCAATTTCAAACGAGCTTCCGAATATCTCACTAAATTATTTAATATCTTAGAAAAAAGTATTCACTTCTCAGCAATTTACCTACTTCTAAGATTTTACTATTGCTTATTTATTTTCTACAGTAGTTTCTTCACCATAGAAGATTTGTGTAGTGTAAAAAATTAATATTTATTCGAATGAATTAATTTATTACACTATAGAAGCCCGTGGTGCTTAGAAGTTTTTATAAAAAGCCTGTACCCAATAAATGATTATGAATTAAAAACACTTTTTTCTGCAGGGCCAGATCACCCTCCTCGTGTAAGAGGAGATATGGGGCTTAGACCCACCACGTTGCTCCGATGCCGATTGGTGGGCTGTATGATGCATAAAACGCGTAATTTTAGTCACGTATGATGTAAATTCCATTCATCTAAAAAAGTTTATCGTTGTCTGAACGTTGTATTTTCGCGAACACTGAAATACTGCGCGCGTCACCTATCAATGAGCGGAATGTGTACGAATCATTTGTTCCCATTGCCTTCCGACATAAACATACTAACTAATACGATTGTCGTTTCAAGTAGGTCGTTGATGTAGTGCCTATGTGGTATTGATGGATTCCTACCTAGTACGGGTAGTACTGAAATAATTCTGAGTTTTTCTTTCTTTTAAAAAATTTTTAGTAAATTCTAAGCCCGAAGTCGGGAAGTTGATAATGTTACAAATCCGTGCCTCGGAGAAAGCTCGCTAAGCTCGTCGGTCCTAGCTGTTCTTATGCAAGAAGGGAAGCCTGGCCTGGTCAGTGAAGGATACGTGCTAGTCGCCATTTAAAGTAACTCTGCACCATAGGATTCACGAGCTTCTTGGGCCACAGCGGAGCTTTAGGAACGTCCACTCAGAACGGTGATATGTAAAACTACCCCCCTATTATATTATATACTCAAGTAGGCATCTATTCTAAAAGATAAAACAATAATTCTTAGCCTTATGATTAGATTAAGTAACTAGGTAAATTTAAGCTTTAAAATTCCTCTCCTCAAAATGCTTCTGAGCCTAGCCTTTCAGTGGGCAATACGAATAAACGTTTTCCTTCAAATATGTGAAAACCTTGTACGAGGAGTAAATAATATTATGTTTTTCGTGTTTAAACACGAAACAATTTAGGTTATTTATTCATTTTTTACACGCGGTTTCAGTGCCCGACAATGGGAACGGATACGCCGTATCTTTACGATAAACATCGCGCAAGCACCTGTTTTCGCGGCTATTTTATTTTTGTCGGGTTTGTGCGAATTTTAGTCGCAGTCGCTCTAGGAGTCGTAGGCGAGCCCCGCCGCGTGACGTCACCTTAGTGAGCCTACACACTAGGTGGTGGAGTGTGGGATCGTGTGTGTGCTTATGAATGAATTAAAGTTGTTTACAGGGTATTCTAGTGTTTCCCGACTTTATAGTGTAACGTTGTTTGGAGACTATATTTTTATAAGTAGCACACCTTCACACTATATTTATTTATTTCATTTAATGACAGACTTAAAATACATTCTTCGTGCTTGTAAGTCCTTGTAATCCAATTATCTACTTTTTATTTTTTACAAGTTAGTCCTTGACTGCAATCACACCAGATGGTAAGTGATGATGCAATCTAAGATGGAAACGGGCTGACTTATTAGGAGTAGGATGAAAATCCAGACCCGTATCGGTTTCTGCACGACATCGTAGCGAAGTCCTAAATCGCTTCGCGGTACGTCCTTGCCAGCAGGGTGGTAACTAGCCGCGGTCGAGGCCTTCCACCAGCCAGACATGGTCCAACTAGGAAAATATCATTTGGCCCTGCGGGGAATCAAACCCAGTCCACCGCGCATACTGCTGCCTGACGGATGCCAATAAGAATAATGTAATGTAAGTGTATAGAGCACTTTACCTCATAAAGTCAGTCATGTGACGCGGTGGGAGTACAGCAGGGTTTATGTAAAAGCATGACACACACATACTCACACACACACACGGCTAAACAAAACATCACAAAATACACTAATTACCTCTCGGGGCCTCGTGCTCTGAAATTCCATAGGCAGACCATTGAATCAACGAACGCTATGAAGCAGTTAAATAAACAGTAAATTCCTATAAATACTAACGTGAAGTTGGGTATTGAACTTCCCTGAACATGTTGATCTTTTTTTTCAGCCCAGAGTCCAAACAATGTAAGAGAAACTTGTAATTTAACTAATTGTTCTATACCTTACAGCCCTATTAATAAACGTAGACTAGAACGAAACTAACTATAATACAAGTTTTTAATCTCAACTAACAAAATGTTATATTAATAAACGCAGAGATAAGCACGAGTAAGCAAGTCACTCTCTACCGCAATAAATTTTCATCATTGGTGCTACATGGTTCAACGAATGAGTAGTTGACATAATTGCAGTTTTTGATGCTCACTGTGTCTTGTCTTCTGTGATTTGTCTCGATGTGTTGTGGTTGTTTATAATAAAACTTAATTAAATTGAAAATTCATATAACAAGATGGACAGGGATTATTATATCGACGATTTGAGGGCGATAAATGAAATTATTAATAATATAAGAAACTGAAATGTATTTAGTAGATGCGTCAAACTATATATATATATACAAAATACGCTTCAAACTACAGTTTTTATAATTGACATGATCAAAAACGATTTAGTTGGAGATTTCATACCACCACACATAAAAGTTAACGAAGTTAAGATGTAGGTTCAGAACGGAATTATCAATACTACATAAACTGGGCATAACCAGTGAAACAATACAGTAAAACAGATGTTTTAAGTTATGACCAAAGAATATGAAGCCAAAGCCTTCGACAAGATAGACCTGGGCCAATTAAGAAAATCTCATAACCCCCTCGCGCATGCCGCTGCACCACCAAATGACTGATATGATTGATAGAAGAGTCCCAATGTTAAATAAAAATTACTCATTTTGCTTCCAAACTCCCGTAAGGCCGGTGGCGCCTTGCTCATAATTTATGAAGGCCGCCATCCACTGATGTTTTCCTGTTTTACACTCGGAAACTTATAAATCTCTCGTCTTATGATTGCCACTAAGGAATTCTTGGACGTGTGGCATATTTTTTTGGGTTGCGAATATTTATTATTGTTGACCTAAATTTAGATTTTTTTGTATTATTAGAAAATGTACAGTATTGTGGAACCAATGGCATTTGAAGACGCGATATCGTGGTCGAGTGTCTTAGATAGGTAACACAGAACAAAACCATTATTGAATCTGCCTTTTTAATTCCGAGGGTAATAATGACGACATTTTCAAACCACGGCCAGCAGAAAGTCGGTCTCAGGAATGTTTTCACCTCGGAACTGTAAGTAGAGCGCTCGAAGCGCTGTGCAGTTTGTTCTGTGGATGTCACTCAACCAACAAAACCCCATATTGTTCCCTATGTCCATCTAGAGAGAGATGTTGGGTTTTCTGGCTTTCGTGACATGGTAAAATATCGATATTTACCTACCTTGGCAACTTTTCGCCTTTCCGTTAAATTTTGTATGAATAATATATCTTGAACTGTGTCCGGTGAAAAGTTGCCATAAAGTATGATGAGTTTTCGTATTATGCCGAAGAAAATGTAAGTACATACCCACCTATATTACTTTTATCTTGAATTCTAGAAGGAATATAATGAAAAGCTGTGTATAACGTACTTTGTTATATTCATTGCCGCTTAATTAATATTCTTTCGAAAATTTAAAATACCTATAAATAAATAAAAATTAATTGTGGCAGATATGTGACAGCCGTCTTGGATTAACGATAAGTCTTGCTATGCGGAGGAAACCAATGCCTAATCTATGACAGCCATAGACAGTGTCTTTAATGTTTTTTAATATAAGCACTCCGGTTTGGCTGTAAATAAATTTGTATGACCGCCATCTAGCGGTAACTTTTAAATTCAAATGTTTATGGTCTGTTTTCAGTAATCGCGCAGATTTCATCGTTTCAGCCAAAACTCATAATAGTTTCCCACATTTGTACTAGATGGCGCTACAACAGTTGCTATAATATTTACGACAAAGAACGAATTTAATAAAATTTCGATTTCTAATATACTTACCTAACCGTTTTGCCCAATGTGGTATTTGATTATGAATCGAATTGATAGTAATTTTTTGACGCGAATTCTCATTTAATTCCCCTTTTTTAGAAGTTCAAACTGCCTTATTGGTGGTCTTACACCCCCGTGCCTCATCAACATCTGATTGTGTTTGTTAATTAATCGAAACATTATCACCGTAAGCCCACAAAGCACATTGAAGCAGGGTGTTGGGTGTAAGCCTCATATTACCTTTCCTACTAGGAGCGAGGCTTGGCCATTAATAGGCTGATAATTGAGCCTGTTAGAAACCAATTAATACTGCTGATGAATATTTAATAAATAAAATAATAATAATGATAATGGGGCGTAAGACATCAAAATCTTGTCTCGTAGGATGCGTTTATAATGGCGAAGGAATCTACATAATCACTCATCCCGCAGGAATTCATTAGATATAAATATATTCGGGTAACCCGGACCACCTAACAATGGACAATTTATTATTTAGATTCGCCCGCATTTGCCCGCGGCAATTCTTTATGCAAATACCGGAAAAAAACGAAAAATAGAACCAAATCGCCCCTTGCTGTTTATTTTTTATCGTTTTATATTTTTCGTTTATACGCAATTAATCGGAGTTTGATGGCACAAAAATAGATGGGAGCTTAATTGAAACGATATAACTATAATAGAATTGAATTTTTTAACAAATTGAAATTTGTCTATTTGATTACGCTTATATTACACGCGCTTTTGAAAAACAACTCTGAATATGCGTATATAATATTTTAAATTATTGTCATTTCTAAATGTCTACAAGGAATAAGCAATTAGTCTGTACTGTTCATGCTTTTTTTAACCTTTTAAATGTAAATGGAGGTCTAAATAATATGTTGTTATTTAGAGCTTTCATTTAAGGGGCTGCTTTTGAAACTAACGACGAAATTATCTTTTATGAAAGATGAACATGCTGGAGTTACAATTTATACATTTATATTCTACTCGTATTAGAAACCGTAGATCATAATTTATATTTCCAATATTATGAAGAGTTTACTTAAAAAGCAATAACTATACATGTTCATTTCATAACAGTTCTGTGGACAAATGTTATAATACAAATAAAAATAACCTTTTTTACAATGATTTCTATAATAAATAATATATGAGCCCCGTTATTAGACTGCTAATGAATAAATGAGTCCAGAAAATGAATTTAAATATAAATAGCAAAATTGTGCATACATACATTTAAATAACATTCGAGTATTTTCAAGTTTATAGTGATAAGTAGTATCTAGCCTATGTATTAATCCAAGATATAATCTATATTTGTTTCCAATTTTAGTCTTTGTATCGTAGTAGAGATGTAAATAAAAATAACTTGCACTTTCTTTAAATAAACTTTCGCCTTTGTTTGTTACGATTGCTGTTGTTTATGATTTTTCCAGAATACACATTAAGACATGAAACCCAAAACAGATATTTAAATATCTTAAAGTTTACAAGCCGTAGGTAAAACCTTTACGTCGGCCCTTAATTGTGACAACTATTTATTTCCATTAGCAAGGCTGCTTGTTTGCGACACAAACTATACACATTTACATTGGACGAACAAGTTAATGCTTAGGGCCCTAAATTGTGACTACTATTAAAACAGATAGTTAAGTATTAAATCCCATAAAGCTAACGGGGGCCCTTAAATGTGTCAACTATTTATTTCCATTAGCGAGGCTGATTGTTTGCGAAACAAGCTTAACTTGCTTCTGCATTAGCGCATTTACATTGGACGGACAAGTTAAACCTAACTAATTAGTTGGAAATAAAGAAAACAAGTTGTGTTAAATTCTTATAAGATTAGCCTTCTCTGTAGCGTTTAAATTTCTAAAGAATTATTTAAGTAGCTCTTTAATTAAGTTGCTACAGGATAGTAATTTGGATTGAGATGCTTGAAATTCTTCATTGGAAAGGGATGTCGACCTTTGCATACAATAAAGGAACAATTGCGGACTTTTTGGACTTATTTCAAAGTAGAATCTTAGAATCTATCTTATCATACATTATATTTTTATATGTTATATGTCAAAGGCATTAGGCGGAGTTTGCGATGAAAACTGATTGAAATTCGAGTTGATGGCAATGGTATTCGTGAAACTTTATATGCAGAGGTTTTCTGGGGCAATTAATTTATCTAGCTAGTTTTAATTTGTAGAAGATGTTTTTTAAATATCAAACAAAACTCGAGCAACCACATAGTTTGTATAGTGTATTACCAGTATAATATGAGCTACCTACGCTTACTTTGGGGTGATATAGCGATGTGTGTGAGTGTCCTATAATACATGTTTATTTATTATTCATTTAATATGTAACGTGATGTATGAAAAAACTTTGTTTAAGATATATGTACCAAGGTAACATAGATATCATTCGGGGATCGCACACCTGCATGCGTTGCTCCCAAGGCACTCGTTACCTAAAGGGTCCGACTTGGGGATGGATACTAAGAACGTTTAGATATGGCCGAATATTTACAAAGCGTCTTTAGACATATTATCAGGTTAATGTTTACTTGCAAACTCCTTGCAATTAATAATTTCGGCTTATTGTGGGGCCTCTGTGGCGATTTGGCATAAAAAGTAACACAGATACAGAGATACACAGAAATAAGCAGATAGGTGATGTAACATAATATTGTACTAATTACTTTTTTTATTACTAATTAATATAGTGTTTACAAACATTTGCTATATTTAATTTTTTGTAAAGTAATGACAAAAAAAGAGAAATTAATTCGAACCCGCGTCTCTCGCCGTAAACTTACATATTCTTTTACTTAAAAATTTTATTCATCACGTCTTTTTTTTTTAAACTTCAAAATTTTTATTATTAATTTAAAAAGTACTTATTTATACACGTTAAAATATTGTCCTTGTAAAAAAGTGCGAGCGTATCTTATTTTAAAGTAATTGTGTGGAGATCAAACTTTGTATCCTACTAACAACCAGAAGTGAAGTGCAACACTTGTGTCTAATCGTTTTCTAAACATAACGCTCTATCGTTTCTCGTGTCTATGGCGTGTTTTCCCAGTGTAGGGCGATATTTGTCTTCGCGTAGATTAGCGTAAGTGTTTCCCAGTGCGGACGCACCTGGGCCCACAACCCGTCACCCCGATACAAGGGTAAAGGACTCTGACGTAACATTACTTTCGTTTTTCGCTTTCCGATTTCGAACCGTGCGTCTTAATTGGATTTTAGGGTTAAAAGGTTACTGAAGACAAATAGTTCACTGCTTCGATGGTCCTGGGATTGAATCCTTTTTTTTTTCGCTGGGAAATACGTTACGCATCCCGGCCGGAGGCTGCGCAGGCACTACTGCGCAGTCTCCGACCGGGTATGTGGGACTCGTTGGTCGTATAACCAGAATACCCACTAAAACCCAGCGGAGCCGTCTACGCCCTACTTGGGACGCCAAGAGGGTTATTCACTTTGACGACCCGGCGCGCCCGTCGGTAGGGATTGAATCCTGTGCCGAGTCGGGTTCTAAGGCACTTTCAGTAAAATATGAACCCGGAGTGCTGATACATACAAACATACATAACATAACGCCTTTTTCCCGTAGGGGTTAGCAGAGATCACATCCCTCCAATTGCCACCGTACTTGCGTAGCTTTTTCAACTCTCATTAATCCTTTCATACAAGTTCGTCGGTTTAGGATACTCTTGACCTGGCCATTATTTAAAATGTCCTGAATTTGGTCCAAGAACATTCGCCTAGGTCTTTCCCTTCCAATATTTCCATCCACCCTCTCCTCATAATTCTCTTTTGTTAATCTTCTTTCATCCATTCTCTCTACATTCCCAAACCATATAAGCATCCCTTTTTCAATTTTTGCCACCACATCTTTTTTTAAACTACACTGTTCTCTTATCATGCAATTGCCATCTCTGTCACTCGGTTTTAATCCGCACATACTCCTCCATGCTCTCATCTCTACCGCATTTATATTTCTTTTACTGATGATATATAAAAACATGCCTGCAACTCCACATAATATAACACACAGCAATGGTACTTACTCTTTATTTCCTACGATGCAAATATATAATAGGAAATATGGCAATGACAAGTGTAATATTTTCCTGTTCTAGCTTCAGCTTTAGCAGGTATTACATTAAGTCCTAATACCTAAATAACATAGTAGTATTAATCCTAATTATTTTGTTATTATGGTAGTTCGTATCTTGTTAAATATACCAGTATACCTATCTTATAAGACTCGTGAACTTGAGTTCAAGTTTAAATTAGTTTAAGTTTAACAAGACTAATGAAACGTAGCATCTCTAGTTGACAATGATTCCCACGTAATAAATCATCGGTTCCATTGGATTGCTTTAAGGAGCTTTGCAGATGGAGCAATTATTGCAGCAACTATTATCGTTTATCGGAAGTTGTAGTATAGTTGTTTCGTGTGACGTTCCATTGGGCTAATACTAACAGCTATTAAAGTAACTTGGCTTGGCACCGTTGGGAAACTTCGCGACGTCTTTTTATCCAGTATTCCTCAATGCTTGAAGATGAAAGTCTTCGTACAGTGAATGTTGTCTGACCTATGGTCCCGAAACTTGGTCACTTTGTATGGGCCGCAAAGCTGATCGAATCAGAAATGAGGAGATCCGCAGAAGAGCCAAAGTACCTGACGTAGCCCGCCGGCATAGCTAACCCTGCAATGAATAGCGCAGTGTTGTTCTGTACTCTACTAGGACCGCTGCGTCCAGTGCCACTGCAGACCGTGGTATTTAGAAATCCTGTGAAAATCAAGAAGTCTATGTCCAGCAGTAGACTTCCATTAGCTGTCAGTGATGATGATGACGATAATGAAAAAGCTAGTTGCCATATGCTAGTTGCTGCAACAGTTGCTCCATCCGCAAAACGCCTAACGGTGTCATTACTAGAGTTGCCCGGGTGGCGGGTGCGACGTGTGCTTGAGGTACAATGAGTACTTCCGAACAGATTTATTACCCGGTTCACGCTTTGTCTTTGTCGATCAACGCCGATTTACGTTAGGAGGATATGGTAAGCTTGAACTATGTTATATTTTTTTACTTTTATTATTTGTTAGTCTTGCTTACTTTCTTGCTTAAAAGTTTTTAAACAGTGAGTGACCGTTCCGTTCACTAAGAATGGATTTCTATATACTCTCACGGAATACTGTAAACCCATGAATAATGTGCACTAAACGGTCTCTGAACACAAGCAATTACTTTTCTTATTCACAAGCTTAAAAAAGTCGTATCTTAATAAAGTAAAAAAAAATTAGAATAAAGCACATTTCAAATACTAGGTACTTAAAAAATTGAAAACTTCTGTCTTTTATAAACAGTTTCGATTTAACGTTTTATTAAATAAAAGAACGCAAAAAGTTCAGCGGTGCCAATTAAAAATTTTAAAATCCGGTCCCCAGTGGCTTTGTATAGTTCCCGGATGTAAAGCCTAGGCACTCGGGTTGCAACGTAAAAAACACATTGTTATATAAACATTCTTATTTATTATGTTTCCTTTTTATATTACTGTCAGCTAATTTCCTTAGTGTTTTTTGTGTATCCAGTAAAAATATTAGATAAACTAGAGAAGCTAGGAGCTGACATGTTGTATTAAGGACATTTTGAAAAGTCACACACCTTAGGACTTTTCAAAGGACCTCACCTTAGGACTTTTTAAATAAAAAAAATATCTTATATTTTTAGAAGCAATTTTCAAAATTTTTTTTAAATTAATTAATTGCATTAATTCATTAACGATAATGTTGTTGTCGTATACTATCGATGTTAGTGACCGGGATCAGCTGCTTAATGTGTTCTTCGTGACACGAGGGTGTAACACCACCAAGTTCCCGATCCCAAGCATGGAGTATACTAAATATTTCTTACATTAAAGAAAACCTCAGAATTATTCCACAATCTGACCCAGGATTCGAATACAGGACCTTGTGATCCAAGCCACATAGACTAATCAGTATACCAACGTCAGACAGACCAACAATATAAGCTCTATCTAAAAATGAAAGCTCTTCTTGTTCGACGAGCCGCCTGGCTCTATCATTGATAACAATCCGAATACCACATCCAAGAATGCGAATTATAAAGTACTAGCACATCTTCGAAGCACAAGCTAGCGTTTATGTAAGTTGCTAATTACTTGATTAACATTCCACCGCCTCAAAGACATAGCGTCCCGTCCCTTTGTATAGAACAGACAAACTTGAGGGTTTGTGGTGGTATGATTATGAAATTACATGGCCTCAATTATAGTTATAATATATTATTGTGTTCCATTCTGGTCCTTTCATGTTATAATCTTAAATTGGACCTTCTTAGAACAATTATAAACTTGCTGTTGTATAACAGGAGGCCCTGAATGTTTGTGTGATGAGCATGGATGTTTTCCAGTGTCTGGGTGTTTGTCTATATATTATAAGTGTTTATGATATATATATCAATATATATCATAAGTAGATTATGTTATGTATCCATAACATAATCTACTTATGCTTACTTTGGGGCTATATAGCGATGTGTGTAATTGTTCTATAGTATTTATTTATTTAATATCGATTCCCGAACTAGAATTAATTTATCTGTCCATAGTAATCCAAGTAAAAAATAATTTAATTTATTCTTAAATCTTCAATAAGAATAACGATATACTTGCTAATATTACAATAATATATTATAAATAATAATTTTTATTTAGCCTTTAAATATCGAATTTATAAATAAGCTTCCAAGAGGAAGGTAGTGATTGATACTAAGTGATTTGGCGTCCTTCGTGGTATATTATGAACCGACGAAAAAAAACGGAGGAGGTTCTCAATTAGACACGTAGATTTTTGTTTATATGTATGACCACGCATAACTTTTTACAGAGTTGTCCGATTTTGATAATTCTTTTTTTAATAAGAAAGGGCATACTTCCAAGGTGGTTCCATCCATCATGTTAGGATCTGATGATGATATCCTGGGGAAATTGAAGGAACTCTTAAAATTTTGGAGGCGATACAGCGATTTCGGTTTTTGTCTCGGTATCGGTAGCTTTTTGGCTACTAGTTCCGTATAATATACTATGACAGTATAGTACGACTACGTTACGTGGCAATAAATTACTAAAAAGTAAGAAATAAAATTTTTTAACAAAAAATAGAACCGACTCATAACGCAAAAAAAAAATATTTGTTTCTTTCGTATTGTTTCTGTTTTACTTGTATTTCCATCACCAAGGCATACAAATATGTAAATAAAAGTACCACTACTTGTGACCCCGAACTCAAAATAATATTACAATATATTCATTGTCCCAGGAACGAATCAATCAAATGAGCCGAAAATCGTTCAACGAATACTATTGGATATAATGTCAAACCAATTTAATATCTCTGTTCTCATATGTTCGACGCGGGATTATATAGATGGCTTTATATGGGTGTATACACACTTAATTGTTAACATTCGTATGTCGGAAAATATTAATTTTTTATGGATATATATTAATAGTATTTGCCAAACACTGTCCAGTAGTCCGAAACATTAGAATTAAGAAACATTAAAATTCAAATTAATATATTTTTGGTAATCAATTGTGGGTAGGTACTACCAATATTATATGTGACGTAACATTAGAGGTGTGCCAGTACTTACCTCAGTTTATGTCCATTAGTGCACCAGCTAACTCCTGAACCATAAGTATAGCGATGGATATCATAACCGATAGCTCCTCCGAAACAAAGCAAGTCTGTGAAAGTACACTAGACTTTCCAACGCCGGCAATAAACATTCGCTGCCATAACTGATTGCTAACTACAGTCTTAAAATAAATAAGTTAAATAAGATTTGTGACATATGAAATTCAAAATAAGCATTTGAATTTACTTTATCAGTAAATTATTTCAGGGTAAGTAAATTGCTTTAAGTGGTTGGGGCAATTAGAGAAGATGTCGAGTAGCAGAGGAGTAAAAAATTATGACAAAATGGAAACCATAAACAAAGAGAAAAAAAGGAAGATCTAAAAAGAGATGGATGTATTGTGTGGAAGAAGATCTACAAAAACTTGAGAAGTTAGCAATGTGGACTAAAGAAGTTAAGAATAGATCCAAATGGAGAAAAGTGGGAGAGGAGATCCACAAAGGTAGCGCTGAAAGAAGAAGAAGTAAATTGTAGGTTTTATAACAAATTAGCCCTTAACCTCAATCACGCCTGGTAATATGCGGTGATGCAATCTAAGATGAAAGCGGGCTAACTTGTAGGATCAGGCTAACTTCATATACCTGCAAGACTTCGTACCCGAACGCTAAATTGCTGGGTGGTACGTCTATGTCGAAAGGGTCGTAACTAGCTAGCCAAATCCAGGAAAATTCAGAAAATCTCTATCGCCTCTGCTTGGAATCAAACCTACGACCTTCGTCTTATAAATCCACCGCGTTGACCACTGTGCCACGGAGGCTGTCGAAACAGTAGACCACAATTTAGAATTTCGCCTATTCAGTGAATAACCCTTCAACTTCACCTGTGCTCGACACTGCGCTATAAATAGCCTTTTTTTGGCTTTATAATAATAAAATAATAACATTTTTACTATTGCACTACCCGTTTTCCATAACTTAAAGAACTTCAATGCGGGTTGTCAGGAGGAGATCGTATAGTTTAGCGATAAGACCCTTTGTACATATAACTTTGTTTTTTTTTTGTTTTGTGTCTCTGTATCTTTTTATATGTGCAATAAAAAGATCTATCTATCTGAAATATCAATTAAGGACTATCAAATTGACAAATAGATATCTCAGGAACGAGTACAGATTATAAGCTCGGCGTTTCTCTTACTCAGCGGATAGTTGTGAATAGTCCTCGCACTAGCCGGGTACTAGCCGGTGATACCTGCGCGCGACACTGTGCTATAAATCGCAGGCACTCGCAACTGTCGCCGAAGCTGCAATATACGAGAGTTATAGGCCAGGAAATTAATTCTGTCGACGCAAGTAGGGTTAGGCGGGAAGCTTGTAGGGTGGCTGTGATTTTGGACGCGTGGTGTAAAGTAGGTACACTAGATAGATACCATAAGAAAATTTTATAAATCGTATTATTATTTGGTAAAGATACTTGGACATAGGATTAACACATCTAAGGTCTAGAAAAACACTTCTTTAGATTACCTCTGGAAAGCTTTGGAAGAGCAATTTAATAGAAATAAATCTTAAATTATGATTTTAAGACTTATTGTAATGAATAAAATTGAAGTTTCGGTTAAAAATTTCCAACCGAGTGTTAATAAATGAAAAAATTAAGGGTTGTTACTATTTTATGCCGCAACTATTGAATCAAAATTGAATTTTGAAATGAACATATCCCGGACTAAAACAGGATAATATTTCCACAAGAACGGTAATTACGAAAATGAAACCGCGGGAATTCATTTTCGTTTGTTTATTACTATACTAGCAGTTACCAGTTTTAAGCTATTGCATAGCTTCTATCGCGGGCCTTGAGCATGGAGACCGCATCCAGAAATTCCGTAACGAAAAAACCTAACACCCCCCACCCTTTTTAGTTTTTTCAGATTGTCTTATTCGCGTCTTTGTTCGCCAACGTACATACCATGTTGACTTAACAACGGTTCTCGTCCGATCACCGAAGTTAAGCAACATCGGGCGCGGTCAGTTATTAAAAAAAAAATAAAATAAAAAAATAAAACTATATTTTTTTTAATTAAAATAAAAAAAATAAATAAAAATAAAAATTTTAAAAAGCCAACATCAAGCGGTGTTCCCAGGCGGTCACCCATCCAAGTACTGACTGCGCCCGATGTTGCTTAACTTCTAAGCAATACTCTACCGCGGCAGTCTTCGAGTGCCATACGTCTTTTTTTCATTCTAGTGCGCCTTAGATTGATAACCAGCTAATTGAAAAAAATGTGCCTACTTATAAAATTAAAATTTAAGACCTTTTTCTCTTACATGACATGTAAAATAGGCTTAAAAATATCCACCATGACTTTCGTAAGTATCATCGAAAATCATGGTGACACTGTTGACATCGACGAAACGAAATCGATTTTTCTCATAAGCTGCTTAGGTTGCGAGCCCCGGGATATAATAACTAGTGCTATAGATAACCGGCTACCTACGACTAGGATCACGAGATAAATAATGCGACAGATTATTAAATAGTAGCTGTTCCTAAAATATAGCAACCACGTTTAAGCCAGTAATCAGTTTTGTAATGTCCAAGAGATCGAAATAGGAGTGACGGTTCTAGAACTTTAACCCACCACGTTGGTCAAGCAAGAGTGAATAGTATCTAGTAAAGTGAATAGTATGGGTGCATCCCAGTAGTACCCCCTAATTTTTCTAGTTACAACAGTTCTATAGAACTGTTGAACACTTTGGTAAGAGTTCTATATAGAATTATTAAAGAAAAATTAACCTTGTTTGTACAGTTATATGGATATTATTTTGAAAATATTATAATGATTATCAGCTTATTAGTTTGAGCCTGTAAAGTGGTAACTTCTAAAATAAGAGAATATTTTTTTAGACACAACTACTTCGTTATAGGAGGGATGTCAAAATTAACTTAAAATAGTAATTGTAGCAGAGTCAAACATATTAAATCACATGAACTTACATTAAAGCAGCGTGATGGTTTCAAGCTCCAAATCCTCTCTTAAAGACTTGCCCTGAAATAGGCTGTTACGATGGTAGGTCTACGTTTCTAAATCCCTTCCATTTCAGGGCTGTCTCTACATATTTTTTTAAAAGACCAATTGTTCTGATGATAAATCAAAAGTTTACTAAAACATGAAAACAAAAAGTTTATTTTACACAAAAGATTCTCTTAAATACTCGTACTTACAAAACTAAGAAGCTGTTAACATCTCTTAACTTGATTTAAAAGGGCGGTTAAACGTGAACTTCATTAGGTACATACTTTTATGTACCTTAGCGGAAGGACCAATAAATTTCAGCTCCTTAGGTACTAAACCTGAGCTGTAAACCTCCAACTTTACCACTTCCGACGTTACCTAGGCCAGCATGCATTGAAAGAGGTCGCCACTGAAAACTAAATAAACTGAACCTTGTGAAGTAAAATATATGGTTCAAATCAGCTTGAAAACTGTTAAAGTATTGTAAAGATTAGAATGCCTGTTAGGCTAACACTACACGTGTGATTCATGGATATAGTTGTGCAGTTAAAGCCTAATTGCTTTGCAGTACAAAGTTGCGATAGTGTTATTAAGCTTTTGTATTTTTATATAATATTTAGTTTGTAACTTATAACAGTTTGTTAATTGATTATTTTCAACCAAACAAAAGCAACCAATGCAACAGTTTCAACAATGTTTATTAAGTTGAAGTTTTGTAGGTGTCTTTTTTTCATGTACTGCAAGTTGGCCCTTGACTGCTATCACACCAGGTGTTAAGTAAAGATGCAATCATAGACGGAAGCGGGCTAAATTGTTAGGAGTAGGATGAATTCCACACCCCTTTCGGTTTCAAGACGACATCGTACCGGAACGCTAAATCGCTTGGCGGTACGATTTTGTCGGTAGGGTGGTAACTAGCCACGGCGTAAACCTTCCACCAGCCAGACTAAGGCTTGTGTGCACCAAGATTTTGATTATCATAACCAGTGGTTAACATAACTTTACTATAAATTTACTATTCACGACAACCCGTACGCCGGTTAAGAACGTAAGCTCGGTTGAGATAACCGCCCGGTTTACGTCCTTAAACGGCGTACGGGTTGTCGTGAACAGTAAATTTATAGTAAAGTTATGTTAACCACTGGTTATGATAACCAAAATCTAGGTGCACACAGGCCTAAGACAAATTAGGAAAAATTTCAATCTGCTCCGCCGGGAATCGAACCCAGGACCTCTCTTCTCTTATAAATCCACCGCGTATACCACTGCGGATAACGCCGTCAGAATACTACTACTACTATTAATAAACTCAGACGAGACCCATCTTTTATATTATATGATAATGATATGCCTTTAAAAGAGCAATTCTTGTAAATACCTAATCTCGGAAACGGCTTCAACAATTTTCATGAAATTTAGTAGCCGAAAAGATTAATGGATTTTGCAAGGGTTTATTTTTGGAAAATGCATATTTTTCAAAAAATATGCCAGTCAACCAGGTACTAACATTATATTTATAATGATAATAATTAATTCTCGAATTTTCTTGCCGGTTCTTGATTTACTTAAAGAAAGAGAAGAGCTCTTTTTTTAAGTAAATCAAATAAGTATCTTTAAGAAATAAACGATACAAAAACATATTTTTTTCTTATTTTGCTTTGAAATCTTATTCTAGCAAAGCAGCATAAAAGAAATTTGATAACACGGTTTCAAATTGAGAATTGAATTTGACATCCTGAAAAGAATTAGTAGTTAGGAGTTCAATCTACGTCCACCTGTCTATGACAATTTAGCTTAAAATCGAAGTGATTTAATAGCCATTGGAAAAGTACATTTAAAAATCAATTTTAAATGTCATAGCGTAAAATCTGGTTTTAAACACACTATTGGACCCGCTTGATATGTTTCTCAAAGTGTAGTGTAAAAAATATTAAAGTTTGATAAATGTTTTTTTGCAACTATATAATATAATGTAAACATGTCTTTATTCATTTTAGCTAGAATAGCATATTTAATCTCTCAGTTTTAAGTTCATGACGTATTCATTTAAAATTATTTTAATGTATAAACTATTTAAATGCAACCCATTATCAGTTGAGTTTAGTAAGGTATCCAAGGTTCACAGGATATTTCCCGCTTGTAAAAAATGTACAATGTAAAAAACGCAACCTTAAATTGTCAGCATTATCTCTTCTTAAACATGCGACTATCAATAATTATATATTAGGATATTATATTTTGAGTTCAGAATCAAACTGTATCTCTGATTCAGTTATCATTAGTTTTTTGAATTGCCTTCCACTTTGCCGCCAAAATCACATCTGATTTTTTTTATTTACTGTAATAATAAACGTATATTCCTTTATATAATTTAACTTATAATAAACTTATATTTAAGAGCGAACGGCAACTTTGAGAACCTATGTATCGAAATACTGTCGTGGAGGATTATCTATAGGGAAGTCTGAATGAAGAGTAATGCATCATTAGGCAAGTTGTGAGTTTGGCATTCAGGGTACCCCTCCGGGAGTTGAAATCGGAGCGATTGATATTTCCGCTTGCCCTCGCCCTCTGGTTCTGTTTACGATACGCGGTAGCGAAACATTTTTATTATACCCATTGTATTTACGACTTGACGACGTAAAGAGATTTGCAGGTAGTCAGACTAAATATATAAATAGGCACTTTTATTATTTTTGTAGTGGATTATTGAATAACGTATGGCCTACTCTGCGGAAGATCATCATAGTTAATATGTAATTTATTTATTTTTATTAAAAGCCGACTAATCCCAACGACAAACTCACTCGACAAAATACTATTGACTCTACAATGTTCAATTGCACATTGTAGAATGAGACTTTGTCGATTTAAATTAATTATTAACTTTTCAGAGAGGATTATGTTTGACATGAGGTATCTAAACCCAAAACATACAAGCGTAAATTTTCGTTTTCTTTATTTACATTTTCTTCGGCATTTAAGAAAACATATCTTTAGTCGCCAGACTCTACGCTTCGTGGTATGTGAAGAATACTGTAAAATATCTTTTAAGAGTCTTGAGTGACAGTAGCCATGGAGCTATGTATCAGACTACTGGAAACACAATTTTCACGACATCTCGTAGAACAACATATGTTTTATAGTTGGACGGTAGCACTCTGGAAACGTGCCACTATGGTCCACCATTGTTGCTTTCTGTACAATGTACATATCTATATGCTAGCTGCTGCTGAGCTGACAAGCTTTTATCTTTAATAAAGTTGCGAAGGAGGTCATCTTCGTAGGCTCATAAGCCACATGTGACAGTTGTGACTGTTGGCCAGCACATGGGTCTATATGTCACGACTGTACCTGCCAAATTAATTCTTCCTCAACAATTCGCGGAATGCTAATTAATGTGACGTATATAGTTTCTGAGAACCAATGAGGAGGGTGTCAAAGGCAGCCTAAATTGAATTGTAGAGCATGATTTACACAGTCAATATATTACCGGCACTCGTTGCGTGAGCACTGAACACGCCCAAGTCGTGTCACAGGTACTTCAAACTATTCTATAGAGTAATGTAAGCATACTGAGAGTCGAAGTCTCAAGGGTATAAGAAAATAGTTTAATAGCTTTTTTAGCAGTCGTCGTTCTGGAAAGTATCCGTCGTCAAGCGGCATTGCTGTTGTTGTTGCAGATATAGGTAATCGCATTTTAAGACGAGTATTGTTTTTTTAAAATGTATTCTTGTGATAACCATAGTTAAAATATCACTGTACACTGTACAGGCACACGTATATGTTTAGTTCATATACGGCCATTTTCTCCGCTGTCTCCCAGGTGCACATTTTCCGCGTAGCTTGCCATTAATAATCGACCTCTGCAATTCAAAGAGGGATTCTCTATGTAGAATGTAGATATTCGAAAAATGCAACTTAATAAATTACCGCAATAATAACCTATGAAAATGTATTAATATTAATTAAAATATATTATATGTCGGCGGAGTAGTATCATGACAGCCACTCGGCGGAGCTCGGTAGTGGCGGGGAGTATAGATGTGGTCGGACACAAGCAATACTTTTTACTACGGGCAAGAAAGATCTACCAAAACTACGTTTGCTCCCGCCTGCAGTACCATAAATTATTTAAAATTTCGTATACATAAAGTGATACTTATTTTTCTCTTTTCAGTTTATTACTTCTAAGCAGTCGGGTTTTTTTTATAATAATATTTTTTTTGAGACTTTTTAGTTTTAGTTTGTGGTATGGAAATCAGTCGGTACACTTTTTGACATTTTTTGTTTAAAAAAGTAACACAAATATGATATGATATATATATTTTTGAAATGGTCTTTTTACAATCTTTCATTTGATATTCATATTGCTACGGACACACACGCCATTTTGAAAATTTATATAGCCTATGTCACTACGACAATTCTAACAAATTCAACGACATCTCATATGTCAAAATCCGTCCAGCCGTTTAGGTTGTAGCGCGTGCCAAAGAAATGGACATACATACCCACACACATACATACATACATACGCTCGAAAAACATTACCCTCCTTCTGACGCAGTCGGGTAAAAAGACTTTAGAGAGATATCTTAAAAGAAAACTTGAGAAAATGCAAAACATACCAGGTTGCGGACATAGGGAAGCATTTTTAAAGTTGTCTTTCTGAGTGTTGTCTACAAATAACGTGGGTACTACGAGGCGTGTGTAAGAGGACACGGGAGTTAAGTGACACCCTTTGTGAGGTCATTACAGTGAGGCTTGGAGCACAGTGTAATGCAGGTTGTTGTAAACATAGCTTAATGATGTCTATCAGCGGCCCACTACAGGGCCAGGCCTCCCTCCTTATAGGAGAGGGGATATGGAGCGTACACCCACCACGCTGCTACAATGCGGGTTTGCGGGCTTAGGGTGATAATGATTCATTTATTAACGATCACTATCAGATGTTGATGACAGTGACCGGGTCCGACGGCTTTACGTGCTCTCCGAGGAACGGGGGTGTAACACCGCCAACTTCCAGACTTGGAATGTACTGAACATTTCATAGAAGAATGAAAAAAGATCAGAATTATTCCGTGACCCGACCCAGGAATCGAACCCAGGAACTCCTGATCGAAGCCACATAGGCTAACCACTAGACCAACGAGGCAGTCGAGGCAGTAAATAATTCATAGGAAATTAAAATGTCGGAAATAAAAGGGCAATGTAAAAACAACTCCTGAAATAATGAATATATAGTCTTATCTATAGTCTACTAGCTGACCCGGCAAACGTTGTTTTGCTTAAAAAATTAAAAAAAAAATTAGATGAAAATTAAAAGGATTCAGACCTTCTGAATCAGTCAAAATTATCTAAACGTCGAGAATTTTATATATTGTTATATTTATATTATTAATCGTCTATAGGACAAGACAATTAAAACCCTGTTTTATTGCTAACATTGTTTCAATATAAGTATTTGATGTATTTTTATTATATTCAAATTCATTTATTTCAAGCCAAATATTTTTCATGTTTAAACGTTTGAAAAACTTGCCAAGAATTTTTTAGAAGACGTCGTTCATAAAATTTTTATTGAGAATTAACGTATCTTTTACGATTTTACATTTTTCACCTTTCAAAGTAATTACTACTAATATTGTAGTAATAACTACTACAATGAATATTCACAAAGTTACTATATAAGCAAAGCAAGCTTTACTGTGGCGTCTACAGTAGGTTGTAGTTGGAATTCACAAATACAAATAAGGCAATTTCAATGCAAATATGCACTCTCGTAACTGATTGCAAGTAACGGCATCTGAATAGAAGGCAAACAGGGACAAAGGGTTGTCGCATTTCCTCCCTTGATTGGGTAGCACGCACCTGTCACCCGCTAAGTGCAGGGCCCGAACAAAGAACGCCGGATGGTGCAAGTGAAAGATTAATACTAAATATTAATTTCTTATTTTGGTACTAGTTGTTGCCCGCGATTTTATTCGCATGAAATGTATACCTACCTATCATCCCCATTTAAACCCCGTTACATATTGCAGTTTAATGCTAATTAAAAGACTAATTTTTGTAAGTATAATTTGACATGTGACAGATTTTTTCAAAATCTTTCAACCTCTACTTATCTCATAGGGGTCAAAATTTTTCACGAAAATTCAAGTAACAAAACCCTCAACCGAAACCAGGATATACACAGGAGATGTTGACTTTACAATTGATTTTGCAGAGTCAATATTGGGTGACATTTTTGTTCAACGCATAAAATAGAAACATATTAAGTGTTTATAATGATCAACCACAAAATAATATCCTGTATTCAATATAAAAAATTAACATCTGGATGATTGAGCTTTATTTGGTTTTTTAATCCGACCGGTTCAAGATATCAGACGTACAAATAGTCTAGTCAATCAGTTCAAAAACGTGAAAAATAGAGATAAAGGTCCTAAAAATATGAGCGTTGGCTCATTCGATTCGGAATCACCTCTAGAAAAATGTTTTTGAAGGATTTTGGTGCAGGTTAAAAATTGCAAATCTTTAATTTTTCAATTTTATTAAATTGATATGATTTTTTAAAAAAAAATCAAAATTAACAAATTAATAAAATTTTATGAAAATTTACCGCAGGATCTTATAAAGTACATATATCAAAAGGGCTCCACGAAGTTTAAAATTTTTAGGCCAATTATTTATACCTTTCATTCCATTGTTTATGCCAATGGAAATTGGGAAAAAATTTGTTAGTTAACAATTGAATAACTTTTTGAAAAACGATGATTAAACTTTTTTTTTCTTCAGGGCTCGAGTCTTTCAAGTGTTAAGAATTTATTCAAATTTTTAAAATCACATTTTATGTTATAAAAAAAATATTTTTATTGCTGAAATCTATTTAGCGGCGGCGCGCGAATGCCGTAACAGCTATTTTCAACGTCTAATTAAAATTATAAATAATGGTGATAGAGTAACGAGAGTTAGAACTTTTTATTGCAAATTTCCTCCTCTTTAACGAGCTTTTTTCAAAATTGCTTAAATGTTAATATTTTTTAAGTTATTAAAAAATAACGAAATATCATTTTTTTTCATCTTATTTTGTTAATAACAATTGCAATTTTTAACCTGCACCAAAATCCTTCAAAAACATTTTTCTAGAGGTGATTCCAAATCGAATGAGCCATCGCTCATATTTTTAGGACGTTTATTTATCTCTATTTTTCACGTTTTTGAACTGATCGACTGGAGTAAAATTCAATGTGTTCATTTTGAATAACTATACTGATAATGTAAAAAAGGAAACAAAAATTATGCATTACTTTCAAGATTCAATAAAACTAGAGAATATTAATTAACTCTTAGGCATAATGTATTATGATAAAAGACAAGAAACAAAAGACGTGAGAGAATTTACTTAAGGCCAAAATTCTTCAACTTACACCACAAACAAAGTCGACAGGTGTGTAGGATTGTCGACGGCGTCACTTGAATTCTTGATGCAAGGGATTGAGTTTTGAGCTTTTACCGTGGAGCACCTTCGACTAATCGAGTGTTCGATGTTCGTTCACTGTTTGAGTGCGTTGAGTGAGAGTGAACAGTGAACGAGTGAATACGATATGTCATATGACGCATTGCTGTTCCATTTAAAAAATTAATGCTCGTATGAATGGCGTCGAAGTGGTAACGCATTCCCTTTTAGGCTTTTAGGTTTATAAAAATATGGCGTTTCAAAAGATTATTATGAGTGAAACTCATTTTGTATATTGTGTATGAAGGGTGATTCTTGAGACGGCATCGTATGCAGATTTAAAGAGAGAGAGAAATGTATTAGAATGCATAATTACTTAGTGCCTCATTGGTCTGGTGGTTGACTTGTTTATCACAGGATCATGATGAGGTCGTGAGTACGAGATCTGGTTAGGGAATAATAAGATTAGAATTTACTTTCTATTAAAAAAATATTTAGCATTCATAGTTATTCTTTTAAGATTATTTTATAATGTATGTAGTGATTATACTTATGTAAGTTAATTTAAATTAAATTTAAGTTTTTAATTTTACAGACAATGCATATGGGTAGGTGACTAAAATAATCTTGACATTAAAATGAAAGTCAAATTCATTTATTTTATGTAGGCTTACTTTACTAGCATTTTCTACACAAAATTGTACTCGATCTAACGTTTAGTATTAGTAAGCCCATGTTTAAATATTATCTCTTACTTTAACCACTTATTTACATTTACAATTCCACATTTGTCGTTTAGAGTAATACTCGTAGTGAGATACAGTACAGTGCTTGTCGCGTTTATGGTAATTGTTTGGGTCGGTCGCGGGCTTGTTGTGAGCAGATGTTGCGTCTTCGTTACAACTTAGGTAACCCTTTTCCTTTATCGAACTGTACTTGTACTCGCATTTTGATATTGTTTTTTATTTGTATTTATTTATATTAAAAACAAGTTCAAATACAAATTAGTCATGCCTTATGAGTTTGGCTATTAAATATATACAAAGAGATTTTTAACTGACGAAAAAAAATGGAGGAGGTTCTCAATTCGACACGTATATATATATTTTTTTATGTATGACCACGCATAACTTTTTTCAGAGTTGTCCGAGTTTGATAATTCTTTTTTTAGTAGAAAGGTCACATTCCAAGGTGGTCCTGTTGTTATCATGTTAGGATCGGATGATGATATCCTGGGGAAATTGAAGGAACTCTTCAAATTTTAGAGGCACGCTTACAGGGATTTTTGTTTTTGTCTCGGTATCGGTAGCTTTTTGGCTAATAGTGCCGTATAATATACTATGACAGTATAGTACGAGTACGTTACGTGGCGATAAATCACAAAAAAGTAAGAAATAAATTTTTAAAAAAAAAGACAGAACCAACTTAAAACGCATTAAAAAGAAAAAAATAACTGCGTCATTTAGTAGCTTAGTTTACTTAAGCATATATTTACGTTTTGAGTCGGTTCTATTTTTTGTTAAAAAGTTTTTTTCATATACATTTTCAGAAATTTGCTAAAACAAACAGAGATACAGGTAAACAGTACAGATATTGGGTTTATGATGTACGTAAATATGTATTTAGTGTAAGCTGGTAATATGAAATTACAAATATAAATGTCAATTTTATTTATTTGTATTTTCTATATAAAAGAACTAAAAATAATGTGTCTGTGTTATGATAATGTCTAAAACTATTCAGTAGATTACTTCTAGAAATTATTCTTCAACTGACAAGTACTTTAATCAAGATCGAATGGAATAAAAAATGTACATAGTCAAAACAGTTCTACATGCTTACAAAATCCACTGAATCGGCTCTCCGATGCACGGGGATGTAGCAACAACCAACAACTTTGAGTCGAATTTTTATAAAAAATGAAAAGCTCAACACTTAATAGTTCGACACAGGAGCTCATAGAACCTGTGAGGCCAAGGCGATCTTTAGGTTCATCATCATTATCAGTATCAGCCTATTAGCGGCCAGGCCTCCCTCCTTATAGGAGAGGGGATATGGAGCGTATACCCACCACGCTGCTCCAGTGCGGGCTTAGGGTGATAATGTTTCATTTATTAACAATGTTGATAATAGTGACCGGGACCGACGGCTTAACGTGCTCTCTGAGGCACGAGGGTGTAACACCACCAATTTACAGACTCCGAGCTTGGAATGTACTGAACATTTCATAGAAGAATGAAAAAATATTCCGTGACCCGACTCAGGAACAGAACCCAGGACCTCGTGATCGAAGTCACACAGGCTAACCACTAGACCAACGAGGTAGTCATCTTTAGTCAGTATTTTTTGCTTTATGTTGTATATTTGTTTAGTTCGCTGTAAACTTTAAACTACGTTCAAAAGGTTGTCTTGCCATCGGAGGGGAAAATGAAGTAATCGGGTAAGCTTTAAACTTTAATTGCGTTATGGGATACTTTTCTGAGCTTGGAAGTATCAAGGCATATACAGTACATATAAATGCGCAAAATTCATATTAAATTAAACTGAAATTACATTTTGTTTTTCTCATTTTACATTTATTTTAGTGTTACATTTCTAATATGACTTGGATTTAAAGTTTAAAAAAGAAACTAATTAAGCTATTTTAATATTTTTTTTGGGAACAAACTCCATTTACTTTTGTTTTTTATGTTGGCTAACAGTTAGCCCATAATTGCAATCAGACTTGATGGTAAGTGATGATGCAGTCCAAAATGGAAGCAGGTTAGGAGCAGATTGAAATCCGCACCCCTTCAGGTTTCTGAACAATATCGTACCGGAATGCTAAACCACTTGGCGGTATGTTTCTTTCCCAGTGGGGTGGTAACTAGCCACGCATGAAATAGATCTAGTCAAATACAGAAAATGTTAGCCCAGTCTGCAATCGAACCCGGATCTCCTCCTTATATTCGTAATCCCCCACGCGTTTCGCCACGAAGCCGTTAAATAATAATTATGAATTTTAATCATAGGAGAGATATAGAGAATTCTTATGAGCATTATTTAAAAAACCCTGTACAATTCAGAGCTCAAATTGAAATTCAGTGTAGTGTCATAAGTTCTTTATCTTTGAAATTTATCATTCGTAAGAAGTCAAGAAACGTGCACGAGTATATTTTTCGTCTTACGAACGTGGTAGCTATTTTTTCAAAAGCATGTATTGACGGTATAGGTAGGTAGTTGAAGACTGAGCTGGTACCTACATCGAAGCCTGCCCCCTGCTACAAAGGCTTTTGTTGAATGACGTTCTTTTAACTGTCACAGGATCATAGCCCTCATGGTGTCTGTTTCCATTGTTACTAACCAGCCACTAAGTTTCGAAACGTCATTGTAAAATAACAGAATGACTTGAAAATATCGCATTCTCTGAATAAATTCTAGGAACATAATAGAGAGTGATATAGTCAACAGTGTCACCGTATGAGCAACAACCTGAGGTAGGTGTTAAGCCTTCTTGGTGCCAGAAAATAGCATGGCGATAGTATTTTCTCGGCCAAGCCTTGTCTGATAAAGTTGTTGTTTTTAGTGCTTTGTGTACTAAACACATTGTACTAAACAATTTCAAAAATGCTATTTTATATGCATTGATTTTAATAACAGTATTTCTGGATAAATATTGGAACGAAGTTCCTTATCGCGCGTTGTGAAAGGGGGCTAGACGGAAAAAATTCGTACGAAAAGTTGTCACGACACTTTTTGATCAAAGGATCTTGCCGCCGCCTTTGATGTGTGTGCGCGTGAGCGGCGGGGGGCGCCCGCGCTGTATGCTGTCTCGCGCTCTCGTGGCGCCCTCTGGTGTTTCGGTGTACAAAAACAAACGCGTGTGTGGTACGCGTTTAAGTTTATATAACATTATATTTGTTAATAATAAAAAAAATATTATTATTACTTAAAAAAAATAAAATTTTATTACAATTCCTTCACTAATTAATCGAAAGGAACTTCGTTCCATCCGGGTGTCCCTTGACACCTCTCAACTTTTTTTTTTTATTTCAATAGTAATAAGCGATTTAGCCTTTACTATTTTATGTCAATATAAACAAAATCTCGAGGGCAATGGAGACGGAACAATTTCTACTAATACTTACCGCAAATATTTCGACGTCCATGAGACAAACCTCACACAAACTGGAGGGTGGATTGAACTGGGGTGACTTAAGGCTGCTCCCTACTGTTACATGTCGACGCCAAACCTATCAGACCTCTCATTACATAATAAACAACCGTATCGCCTGAACCATAAGGTACAGGATAAGATTTCAGTAGGGTCTTATTATTTGGTTTTACACTTGAAATATGATAATCGTCTCGACTGATGATGGTATTCATAGTTTGCAGCGAAAGACGGAAGCCCTAGATGTTTGGGGGAAAATTACTGCGCTTTTCTCCTTGGAAAATGCTTCTGCGTTATGAGTGTAAGAATATTTTATTCGTGAATGGTGTGTTAAAGTTTACGTATAAAAGCTTATAGACTATATATAAAGAAACTCCTTCTCCGACATAAATTCTATGCAATATTATCACGTACTTTGTTTCTACAGAAGTTTTCAACCGATTTCCAAGGAGAAAGTTCTCAATTCGTCTATTTGTTTTTTTTGTATGTTACGCCATTACTCAAAGATGGCTTGACCGATTTGAAAAATATCTACGAAGATTTCAGAGATTTAAAAACATTTATTACTTATTTCTGTCATCAAATGTATGAATAAAATAATAAAATCAAAAAATAAAAATATACCAAAGTTTCATAAGATTGTAGTTAGGTAAGAAATTACTTGAAGATTTAATAAAGAATAACCATCATCTTTATCAGCCGATGAACGCCCACTGCAGGATATAGACCTCTTGTAAGACTTCCTAGCACTAAAGGCTTGAGCTACCTGCAAAAAGAATTAATAATTAAATGACATATTATTGAAGGTTGTAATTTACAAGTTTTAGTACCTAAATGTCATGTAAGTTAAAGTATAAGTATGACGGAAATATCTTTAAGACCAAAATCAAGGTTTCAAGTGATGAAACAAAATATTATGTTAATAAATACGGAAAAGTAATATCTCATATTGAAGTTATTTAACACCAATAGGCCATACAAATCCGTTGGCGGAGTGTTTGATTTCTCTAATCGGAAACGTGAGCCCTAATTGCCTCGTAGTTCTGAATCCATACGAATATTCTTCCGCAATTCTAGCACCGTCTTGTACCGGCTATTGACAGGAAAACGAATAGAGCAGAAGAATGTAATTTTATTTGTAAGTAAATGATCAAATTTACTATATCTAATCTAATCGGTCAAAGTCTGAAATTGGAAAGTTAGACAAAAAATTTGCAAATCTTTCTTCTAATATTAGGACAGAGTTAAACAGCATTCAGTCAATTACTTCTGGATTAAAATGCGAACTAAATGAAATGATTGAAAATAAATCATTGGATATCTCTCAGAACTACTCCCAGCTACAATGCAGACAAGCACAGGTTGAAAAGGACCTACATGATCTGAAGGACTCTGTGCAGTTTACTTCTAACCAGTTCGATGATTTTAAATCTAACTTGACTTCAACATCTAATAATTCTAAAACAATTGATCTTTTGAAGGATGAGCTGTCTTCAACAAAAAATAAATTGGATGAACTACAAATGGAAATCGACGATCGCCAGCAACGAGATCGACTCCTCAATATTGAAATTATAGGTGTGCCCGAACGCAAAAATGAGAAGCTTGAAGAACTTCTCTTACGTATATCACAATACACCGAGACTCCAATCACACTTCAGGATATCGATCACATTCACAGAGTTCAGCCAAGACAAAAATTAGACGGTCGACCTAGGGTCATTGTATGCAAGCTACGACTGGCCACTGTTAAAAGTAATATTTTAGCTGGATTTAAGAAAGCGCGCGGTCTAAACACGGAGAATCTGGTTATAGACGGACCACACAATAAAATTTATATTCGGGAACATTTAACTACCAAAAACAAAGAATTACACAAATTGACCCGAGTCGCTTGCAACCAAAAAGGTTTTAAATATTGTTGGGTTAAGAACTGTAAAATATTTGTAAGAAAAAACGACAATTGTCCTTTTTTTCAAATACGCACCAGGGAAGATATACAAAAGATAAAATAGATGGATCCGATAGCTGTAAACACTCCTATGCACCGAACTTGTCGGTTATAATATTATACATTATTTTTATTTTAGTTTTAAGTAATACACTATCCTTGTTACTCACACACTACTATTCAACACTAACACACTTTTTCATACTTACCTACTTACTACTACAAAAATTAGTTCTCCTAATCTATTCTCAAAATAAGATGCTTATGTCAGTTGCTTATGGAAATAAATATCAGAATCAGGCAATATGTCTTTTACAAGTCATTTTATCACATACAATTAAATATCGCGTCTTTTATTATTTATTTCTTTTTTTCAGTAATTATTATTTAAAATGGAGAAGAAAGGACTAAAAATATATTACCAAAACGTTCGTGGTTTACGAACGAAAACAAACGAGCTATATAGGAATATCTTACTTAACGACTTCGAGGTACTTGTTTTCACTGAAACATGGTTGCTTCCTAGTATTCTTGACAGGGAGTTCTGTGATATGAGATATGACGTCTTTAGATACGACAGGGATCTCGCAGCTTCCCAAAAATTATCCGGGGGAGGGGTAATGATTTGTGTTAAGCGCAGTTTACATGCATTGGTTTTGCATCTTACTTCTCCTAATCGCGCATTAGAGGTTAAAGCGATAACTATCCCTTCAGAATTCTCACATTCTGGTAAAAACCTGCACATCTTAGTAACTTATATCCCTGGGAATACAAACACACGGTTAGTTTTACTTGAGAATTTCTTATCGGTACTTCATAATTTGGATAATAAAATGGAAAACGATTATTTTATGATCTTGGGTGATTTTAATTTACCTTTTATTAAGTGGTCTTCGGACGGTCCTTCTATCGCTAGCGATGTTCCGCAGAATATTCGCGATGTAGGATTAGATCTAGTTCAACACATAAACTTTAAAGGCCTAACCCAACAATCATTATACAAAAATCATCGCGGTAACACTTTAGATCTTGTATTCACGAACTTCCCGGTCGAAATATCGATTGCAGTTTCTCCCCTACTTAAACAGGATGATTTTCATCCTGTATTATTAATTGACGTACCTTCTCTTTATTTTAAGACATTGACATCCGAGCCCCGTGTCAAGTTAAATTTTCGTAAAGCCAATTTTGATCATATAAATAAATATTTGTTAGCCATTCCGTG
Source organism: Mycalesis mineus (assembly GCA_034621355.1). Taxonomy (NCBI): domain Eukaryota; kingdom Metazoa; phylum Arthropoda; class Insecta; order Lepidoptera; family Nymphalidae; genus Mycalesis; species Mycalesis mineus. The sequence continues at coordinate 15,964,108 of CM067887.1, read as the reverse complement.
GCAAACTTGCCTACTTAATGGTTCACTAGACGAATCAGTCGAAAGATTTTATGAACACCTTTACAAGAGCATATCTATGTTTGTGCCGTTAACAATAACCAAGAAAAATGATACCTATCCTAAATGGTACAATAAATCTCTTATAAAAATTATTCGAGAAAAATCAAAGATTCATGCTCGCTGGAAAAAATACCAAGATCCTTTAGATTATTTGGAATTCTCTCGATTAAGGAGGAGAGAACGAATTGTAGAATCTGAATGTTATTCCAAATACATTGAGATTAATGAGGAATGCTTAAAAAAGGACCCTAAGCATTTTTGGTCCTTCACTAAATCTAAGCGTAATACCACAAACTTGCCTAGAAGATTAAAATACAATAACGCTGAATCTATCACTAACAAAGACCACGCAGAAGCATTTAATAAGTTTTTCTACAATGTGTTCTCTCATCCATTGATTGAGTATCCAGTATTAGCACTCAAACATCCAGTTAACCCATCAAATTCTCATGTTCATTCACTTTCGGTTGTCGATAATGATATAAGTACACTCATTAATAAGTTAGACACTTCCAAGAGTTCCGGAAGTGATAAAATAACGCCCTACTTTATAAGTCATGCACGTAGATCTTTATTAGTACCTTTAAAAATAATTTTTAATAGATCGATTAAGGAAGGATGTTTTCCTTCTAAATGGAAAGAAGCACATATTGTGCCGATACACAAAAAGGGTCCTAAACATCGTATTGAAAATTATCGTCCCGTTTCGATCTTAAATATATTTGGTAAAATGTTAGAAAAAATTGTTTACAATTCATTATACTCTATTCTGATAAGTGCGATCCCACCAGAACAACACGGCTTTATTAAGGGTCGGTCAACCTTATCCAATCTAACAACTTTCACCGAAGATATATTGGTTTCCATGGATAAAGGTGTGCAAGTGGATGTAATCTACACAGATTTTGAAAAAGCATTTGATCGAGTCGATCACAGGATCCTTTTAAACAAACTTGAATATCTGGGTATTCATGGAGACCTTCTAAGATGGGTAAAATCCTACTTATCAAACCGCTCACAGGCTGTTGTTGTTGGTGGCTCTAGATCCGATTTCTGTGTAGTCCCGTCTGGTGTACCACAGGGATCTCATTTAGGGCCCTTATTCTATAACATATATTTGTACGACATATACGGTTGTTTTTTTAAGTCAAAATACCTAATGTACGCTGATGATACCAAAATTTATCTAGAGATTAAAAATATAAACGATTGTTTAAATTTACAACAAGACCTGAACCGACTCTCAGACTATTATAAAGACAATAGGATAAATGTTAATATTGATAAATGTCAGCACATTAGTTTTACTAGAAACAAAAAAGTAATTGATTTTAACTACAGCATCGACGGAAAGATAATTAATAAAGTAGATAAAACGCGTGATTTGGGAGTGATACTCGACGATAGCATGACTTTCAATGAACATATTGACCAAATTACTAATAAGGCATACTCAATGTTAGGATTCGTTCTACGTACATGCAAGCCATTTAAAAACATCAGTACACTTAAAACGATTTATTCTGCTTACGTCCGAAGCAATTTAGAGTATTGCAGTAGCATTTGGTCCCCTCACTATATAAAACCTCGAGAAGACATTGAAAGGATTCAACGTAAATTTATTAAACATTTAAACTATCGTTATCATGTTGTCTCCTTTAACTATGAGGACAATTGCAAACGCTACGAGTTACAAACTTTAGGACAAAGGCGACAAATAGCTGATATGTTACTATTATACGACATAATAAATGGTAAGCTGGATAGTCCTCTATTACTATCGAAAGTCAATGTTATCGCACCTCCCATACGATCCCGTCGAAGATCTTTACCCTTGTTCCAAGTGCCACACAAGAGAAAAAACTACACCAAAAACTCCGTCATAACCAGAATAACACGGGAGTACAATTCACACTACACATATATTGATTTGTTCCGGTATTCAAAAAGTGTTTTTAAGAGACATCTTGCAGTATTTCATAAGCTTCAGAACTAGTCACCAAAACATACTAACGACACATTCATACACGCACACACATATTTGCACGCACACACATATACACGAACACATACACACACGCACTTACACACACGTACTCACGCACACACATACACGCACAAGTTTTATTGTGAATTTGATTGTTTTTTCCAGTTTGTAGTTATTTATTGTTTTTTTTTATTTACGAAAAATCTGTTATTGGCCTAATTTTAAGAAAAATATCTTGATTATTTTGTATTATTGGTTACGCTGTTGATTTTTCTGATTAATAAATAAATAAATAATAAATAAATATATGAGTGTATTATGACCAATCTAAGCTTGACGATCAAAATTAATTATCAGGGTTTAGTTATACCACTTAGCTGTGCTCGTCGGAGAAGTATCTAGTAGCACCATAACACAAGCTGCTTACGAGTACGCTTACTTTCAGCTATATAGCGATGTGCGTAATTGTCCTATAATATTTTAATATTTAATATTTTATCAAAGAATCCGTTCTTAGTTGTAGTCTACATCTTAAAATGACTAAGTTTACTAAAGTCAGCAAGTATTTTTGTAAATAAAAATTCTAATTTATAGACAATTATACACATAGCTTATATTCACATCAATTTATATTTAAAATTAAAAAATCACATCAACATTCAATATAGAAATGACATCATTGGTTAGCTATGATATTTTGAGCTTTTGTTTTGTTAAAGAAATGTGTAGCAAAATAATCATAACTTGGATGGAGTTAGGAAATGGGTGGTTTTACAGCATTGGAGAGCCCGTTAAGCGGTTGGTTGTGGTCATTATTATTAACATCAGGTGGTGATCGTTACAAGAGTCAACATTATCACTAACCTAAATTAATCAAAGCTACATAATTATTTTCCTCTTTTCAATGAGGAGGAAGGACTGGCTAATGGGTAGTTAAAATAAATTTATAATAATCACGATAATATTATAACAATTTTAAACATTTAAACACTCTACAGTTTCCGCTGTTCCTAAGTAAAGTAAGCTAGGTAATTCAATTACAACTCCTTCACCGTACGAGGGGGAAATACAAAAACTGAACTTAAAGGCTTCATAACTTACCGAAGGATATATTCCTATACAGTATTACGTAAGAGACCAATACCTTTTCATATTGCAATGGTTCCACGTACCTTATTGCGTACAGTTTGTTTCATTTTGTTGGCATGTGTATCTTTTATAGTATACTGACGACCTTTCTTTTATTCTGGACATTTATATTTCGGGAAAGCAAGTCGTGACAAAGAAGCGATGTTTTAAAAGCTTTCTTCAAGGTACTGAAATGTATATGTATGAAAGAAATATATTTCCACTTAAGTAGTTTATATTATTTTTGTCACTTACCTGTATTCCGAGCCGTAGAGAGTGGTAGAGTCACTTACACAAATAGTCTAATCTGACGTTTCGAAAGTGCTTATAATAAACCTACTTTAATAAACGATATTAAATTTGAATTTAGTATCGTATATTTATTATATTACAGTGACAAACTCCGTGGCGCAGTGGTATGCGCGGTGGATTTATAAGGAGGTCCTGGGTTCCATTCCCGGCGGGGCAGATAAGAATTTTTCTTAATTTATTTTGGTCTGGCTGGTAGGAGGCTAGTTACAACCCTACCGACAAAGACGTATTGCCAAGCGATTCAGCGTTCCGGTACGATGTCGTGTAGAAACCGAAACGGGTGTGGATTTTCGTCCCTCTCCTACAAGTTAACCCGCTTCCATCTTAGACTGAATCAACACTTAACATCAGGCGTAATAGCAGTCAAGGGCCAACTTGTAGTATAAAATAACGATAAAAAAAAATTAACTTAACGGCCTATCAGTAACAGTTTATTGCAGCAAGACCTCTCTCATAAAATTTTGTTGACCACACCACGGATCCACCACGTGGCTGCAAAAGAGGTTGTGGGTCTTCGCGTTACATTTCTAAAATAACTTGGATTAAAAGTTTTAAAAAGAAACTAATTCAGCTTTTTAAATTTTGGAAAAAACTAGCCTTTATTCAGCTCAGGTCCCATTTATAACTGCACCAAAACTTGTACATTTAAATCGTTTAAGCGGTTTAGCGTAATAAGTTAACAGACAAGTAAACGTACTTACTTTCGCATTCATGGATGTTAAGCTGGGATTACTTTGGATTGTAACTTCCGCGAAGGTGTATGTTTCTACCATTTCGCTAACGTCAAGTTCTACGTTACATTTCCCAAACAAAATGTCGTTTTCCATAGCTTCCATATAATTTTCCGTGAAAAGGAAAAAGGTTATAGGCCAATGTAATGGGCCTTCCTACACTTTCCGCGAAAGATAAGACGATCAATCTTCGTCCGCGGAAATCTAACTCAAACTAGACACGGCATAATATACAATAGTACCTACTTACATATGTATGTTACCATAGAAATCTTCATATTAAGGCAAACAGAAATGGCAATCCTTGTCAACTGTACCTATTATATTTTCAAGTACATTGCGTTTTATGTTTTACAATGTTAGGTTATATGTCTTTGTATTGTTTCCGCACTCATCATTCCAAAATCCATTATTTGTTTATTTCATGTAGGCACAAGCATATTTAAAAAAAATAAAATTTTATTGTTTGTAGTGAAGTAAAGAAGTTTCCGTTCGGAGGTGATATACGAATGGCAGGTAGTCTACTGTCGAAAAGGTTGTGGCTTTGATTGTGACAGTAACGTTTACTTAAGCAATTGACAGACGCGTGTTTATTTAAAACTGAAGGATTGTTAGCTGTGCAAAATATACATATTTGTAAATATGATTGTGTTAGTGGTTGTTAAGTAACGATTTTACGACTTTACCAACGAATGCCTCGTTGGCCTAGTCGTTAGTCTATGTGGTTTCGAATGATGGGGCCCAGGGTACGAATACTGGTGCGGGATATGGAATGACATCTAGTTTCATTAAAAAAAAAACAAAGATCTAAATGAGCTCTAAATGTTAAGAAGGTGGTGGTGTTACACACATGTGTATAAGAGCACGCAAGGTTTTCGGTCATTATAATCAGCGTGTGATAGTGATCGTTAACACACATATCATCACGCTTTATTTCCATAGAGGTAGGCAAAGAACATGTCCTACTTGCCACTATCTATGCACATCTCTCTTGCTTTTTCTAACTTCAATTGACGATAGTGATTGTTAAATAATATGATTGACTGATTATAATCAATTAATATCATTCTGAGACCAACCCGCAGGGCTGGTCGGTTCGGCTCGATATGCTCTTTCCTATCAGAAGGGAGGCCAGGATATAAAGTGAGCTGTTAATAGGCTCATAATAATGATGATCTTCCTAAGCCCGCCAACCTGTATTGAAGCAACTTGGTGGGTCAACGCAATATAATATAGTTTAGTAATATATACTGTAGTGGGCCGTTAATAGGTTGATAATGATGTTGATGATAATACCAGTAATACCTGTTTCTACAGCTGAAATGCATGCCATTTCTACTGCTTTCTCATTAAGCTTTCTACGTAGGTAACGTATATACACTCCTTGATATATCGTCTGTTACTGAAGGGCTCACAATGGCACCATTGTCACGCCACCGCACAATTCCTCATTCGGATTTACGACTTTATACTTTTATTGGGTTATTTCCTACCGGCGATTTATAACTGGCACTGAAATTTTAAATATTGCGTCGAGGAATCGACGTCGCGTTTTATTACGCAAACGCTCGATTTATTGGGATTAATAATTGGTTTTTATTGCCGAGTAAAGTACACATGGGTCTCGCTCGTTCACAAAGCTGAAATAATACGCTTAAGCTACGTACATCTGTGAATTGTCATTGTAAAGGGTTGATACAATTGGTGCAATCTTTAATTAATGAGTATGGGACAATGATACGCCATTTACACAAACTTTAGGTTTATGTAAAATATGTATCTATTAATTATTTACGAGAACTTGGATGGAAGGTTTTATAATATTACTAGCGACCCGCCCCGGCTTCGCACGGCTGCAGTAAATATACTAAAGTATATTTATTATGAATCTTATATATCTTGGAAAATATTCACTTAAATTACTTGCTTTAAAGGGCAATAGTGATTTATATTGAATGCACAAAGTATTTAAAATACTTAATTGGATAAGGATTAATGCAGTATTGCTTAAAATCGCTTCGTAAATAAACTACTAATTTAATAGTAAAGGATAAAAATGTTTATTTTAGGTTATCCCTAAGAGCTAGACCTATACCATCGCGGACTTTGTGTTGACCTTTTTAAGTTTTGTAATACTGTAGAACATTATTTTGATATATCTCCTAGGGTTTAGCCAGCGTATACAATGTAAGCGCAAAAATGCGGTAATTTACGACATCACATCAAAACCCTCTAAAATTATCATTAGTTTTTTTTTACTATATTGTGCATGTATTACACACATAAATCTTCCTGTATAACCAGTCTATCTGATAAAAAAAACCGCATGAAAATCGGTTGCGTAGTTTTAAAGATTAAAGCATACATACGGACAAACATAAAAAAGCGACTTTGTTTTAGACTATGTAATGATAATGATTTCGAAATACACTTGGTTTGAGAGTAATGGTCATTTTGTCATTAATTCCTGTTAAGGAAACAATGTTGAAATCAAATTACTGGTTCTGTTTGTTGTTCATTTAATTTCTTAAATGATTTTCAAACAATTATATTTGAAATCTGTGAAGTATTAGTCCACATCAGTCAAAAGTGAAATTTAAAAAAATATTTGATGTTTTTTGACGTAATAACGTATAAATCGATGAGCGCCGGCTGCACGAGCGAAATTCCAGGACTCATTGTCATGTTCAGCCTGCAAGCTAGAGAACGGAACAAGTGATAGACAGGCAAGATCAGCCTAAGTGTTCAAATTTTTATTTAATTACGTAATATTATATCGTCCGTATGCCGACCTTACAGGCAAACATTTTTTTTATTAAATTTTACGTACCTATTTAATTTTTTTCTTTCTATATTTTCCGCCCGTGAAGCATCCCTTGCCCTTTTAAAAATATAATTGGTCGAAACGTAATTGTTAGCGCTGTTTGTTACGCAAATTATACTTTCAAATAGCAGCTGAGCCAGTGTGACAGATGCTAAAGAATGTTTCGAATGAATTCCTTCTTTTCATTCTTTCATTCGATTCTATAATTTTTTGCTACACATCGCAGCGAGGGGTCTCTTCAAGGGATATAATTACGCCCTTATCTCATATTTAGGGAGGCACGTGACTCTTTAATCTGTAATCATGCCTCTTAATTGCGATAGATACTAATGTTTTATTAGATATCTTCCTTAATACCTAATAAAACACTGGTATATATCGCACATTACACGATCGTACATTGCACGATCGCACGTGGCTTCGTCCACATAGAATTAAAATTAATATCTAATACGTAAAGTAAAAGTTACTCCTTATAACATTAGCTACCTGCGAGTGAAAGTTCCGTCAAAATCAGTCTGGGTGTTTCAGCGATCAGCTGCATTATTTTTGCTTCATCTTTTAACTCGTCTCATCATCATCATCATCATCATTTTTTACATCATTAACATAGCTAAGGTCTGGAAAGGCCTGATTTTACAAATTGAGCATCTTTGAAATAAGAGTAAATAATTTTTTAAACAAGCGCGCCCAGTCTTAGTTTTTAAGAATTACAAATTGCTATTAAGTAGAAAACTATCACCTGTCACAAAAGTTATGAGAAGTTTTTAATGTAAAGCTCCGTTATATTTGTAATTTCACTGAAAAAATATAATCATGTTAGATACTTAAAATACATTTCTATTCTAAGGAAAATTAAATTAAATATTTGAATCTCCTTTTAGTCGTCGTAATCCAAAATTATACAATACAAAAACACTAAAGCTAAATTTCGTCGTCACAAATCAAATTTTGAACTTGAAAATTCAATTTCCCTCGATAATGGTTTCTAATTGCGCGTAGCTGAAGGGTGAAATTTGCATAAATTGTAGCCAGTCTCAATTCTTGAATGCTTTTTGCATTTATAAATACAAAAGTGCTTACCGACAATATACACTTATATAACCAGGTTTTCTTTCCAGTCTATCCTTGTATTTTGATCTGTGTTTTTCAAATTCAAATCGCAATTTTCTTGGTAGTCACCAAACCTATTCAAATTTTTCTATCAAAAGATTAAATCAAAAGAAAAATTTAAAGAATTCAATACAAAATTCATTACGTCGACACCCACACAAGTACATGATCGGTATCAGATTCTATTGTTGTAGTATTAAGACGTGTACACAATAAGTGTAAAGGCTGTGTTGCAAATTGTGGGGTTGGATCGCCCTCGTATTTGCGGCGTGCGCTGGCGTCAGGGCGGCCGCAGGGAACTCTCGTTGATGTCAGGCGTTGAGAGCCTTATGAGGATACGTAGTACGGGAAGTAGCGAGGAAAGAAGGCAGAGACGTAATGTGGCAACATTACTTATGGTAATTTAATGTTTCTAGTCATGTCCACAGCTGCACCGGAAAATAATAAGAACGGATCGTTGCGTTTAACCGCGCAAGTAGAGCAGCATGTGGGCAGAGCAGACTCCATCGTGGTAGCACCACGAGCATAGCAATGAGCAGCACAAGGAGTATAAAGAAGCAGGGGGAATAATGAGAAAAAGAGGCAGAGACGATATGTGGCAGAAACGTTATGATTGCATTCCATGCACCTCATCATTCCCACCTGTCCTTATTTTGTTGATTTTTATTAAAGGAGTGACAAAGGACTAGTACGAACCGTCGTGATTTTTCGAGTAAGTAGAGCACAAAACGGGCAGAGAGGACCACAGTAAGTAACGCGAGTGCGCCTATAATCGTCGATTGTTTGACGTCGGCATTAAAACAGCGAAATGTCAATATTTGTGAGCCAAGGGCCGATAATAAGGGCGCTGAAGGCTGTAATCCCTGCCCGAACGGCTCGGCAAATACTATTCACACTTTTGCGTCTCAAATCTTTTAAAATACATCATTAGTAACAAAAAATATTAAGAAGCCTGAGTTTGTTGTTGAGTTTGTAATAGACTTATTCTGAAGTAGTACCGACTAAAGCTCATTTTGACAGAGGATTTACTATTTAAATAAAGCTTTTTGTATTCAGATTTTCTCCTCTTCATTTAACATGATTTTGAATCACCTAAATGCAGGTGAAACTACCCTACTCGAGTTGTAATGTTTATTAATCGTTCTTATAATTACGGATTAAAAAAAATTGCCTATACATTATCGTAGGTAACCTTAATTGATATGAAACCACTACCATCTCACCTCCCAGCATGAAATAATTTGTACTTTTGTGTACAGGTGATCATTGTAGTAAGTCGTAGAGCTTTCGTAGATGTGCTACACCAGCTACGATGGCTACGAAAACAATCCATTTTTTTATTTGTTTTTTTTTAATAATAATAATTTTTTAATTAGTGAAATATCGTATATTTCGCTAATTAAAAAAAGCAAAAAATTGTGTCTTAATTTGTGAAAATGTTCGTCAATCCTTCATGCCGCAACTATTGAATATATTTGGTTGAAATATTAGAATAAAAGATAAAAATAGAGATATAGATAGTTTTTTCGCTGTAGGCTGAAGATGCGCTCGGAATAGATTTATTTTTTCTAGTTTCCCAATTCGTCGTCGTCACTTATAATTAGTGTTATTACGAGAAACGTCGCCCAATCTCTTTCGCTCCAACAAAAAGAAAAAGCGAGCAATATTTTTGATTTTGCTGCTACTGTTTTCTCTACCTATATCTCTTCCTTGCGCATCTTAAGCTTACTCGACAGTGGACACTGGCTGCTAAACAGTTCCTGCAGGATAGTGATAATACAAAATTTACGAGGACAAAGTCGCGTTCATCATCCAGTAAATAAATATAACAAACAAATGAATAGATTGTTAATTACAGTTGCAATTACTAGCAACTCAAATTCTATTATGCAAATGAAGGTATAAGCAGGTGTATAAACAGGATATTGTTTAACGCTTGAAGAGCACTGTTTGATGATGCAAGTAAGTTGCGTCAACTAATTATAATATTATGCAACAGTTACTTAATAGTATACGGCTGTGTAAATTAGTATCGATTGGATACACTGTTATAATAATGTTGTCCGAATTTCGGCAGACTAAACAATTTCACAGTTATACATTATAGAATAACAGACGCCCGCGGTATCACCGGCGTAGTTGCCTTACCCGTGGGAATGTCAGGATACAATTTAGCCTATTCCAATCCTTATGAGGTTTGGCTATCATATACAAAAATATATTTATAATCAAACTGATAGTTTCAGAGATTAGCCGGAACAAACAGACAGACAGAAGACAAAAATTTCCAACACACACAAACGGCCTCCGTGGCGCAGTCAGGACGGAGATCCTGGGTTCGATCACCGGCGGGGCAGATTGAGATTTTTCTTAGTTTGTCTTGGTCTGGCTGGTGGGAGGCTTTCGCCGTGGCTAGTTACCACCCTACCGACAAAGTCGTACCGCCAAGCGATTTAGCGTTCCGGTACGATGTCGTGTAGAAACCGAAAGAGGTGTGGATTTTCATCCTACTCCTAACAAGTTAGCCCGCTTCCATCTTAGATTGCATCATCACTTAACTTCAGGTGTGATAGCAGTCAAGGGCCAACTTGTAGTTGATAAAAAAAAAAACAACTGTGTTAACAAATTTCAACTATGTTGATAAATTTCAAGAATTTTGAAATGTAACAGTTGTTTTTTTTTGAAATTTTGAAAACTGTTAATTTGAAATTACAAGCAGACACTTCAAGTTTATTTATTATTATGGATTAAAACAAAAATACTTTTTATTCTTCTAACTCTCACAGTCCTATGGAGTATATAATTTTATTAGACTTATATTATAAAAATAAGTTAGAAATGCTTGACTTTTTGTACAAAAACAAATAAACTACTTATATTTGTTTTCATTTTTATTATAAACTTGTGACAAGCATCAATGATAAATAAGTTAAAACGCGCTCACCTGTTTGCCTATCCACTTATATTCATGTATATCACAAACACGCTGACCTACTAACACGGCAGATATCTCGGGACGTTCCAACAAGAATCTACGAACAATAAACCTTTATCGTTATAGTAAATATTATCACAGGGCGCCATCACACCTTTTGACACGGCGGTAATATATCAATAGCGTGGAGACCGTACAAAAGGCCCCCGGCGGTGAAGTGTGAGTAATAGGTCACAACGGCGAATATATTATACGCGACGTGGAAAATTTGCTGGGAAATTGATAGTTAGGTCGGTCGGCGTCTTTGTTGTACGGAAATGAGTGGTGCTTTGTTTATAAACAAACGAGGTTTGACATCTAATACTTATATGTTTTATAGACAAAAGATATTGTACCAACTGATTGGTTAAGCGTGTCTGAGGATCGATGCATGTTAGAGTAATATAATCATAAAGAATTTAATTTAGCAAAGATATGATCTTTGTCTTGTTTTATTATGATTTATTATCTTGACAATCAACGACCTGGTTCTACCGAATGCAAAAGGTTGCTAATAACAATGGTTGATCGTAACTAAAAGAAGGCTACCGATATTCATTAGCAAATGCAAGGCGCTTGCGCAGTTTAATGTTCATGTACGTTCATAAAGTAAAGTCAATTAATAACGCCACAAGTGACCAAATATGGGTGAACGGAATTCGATGAAAATTAGCACAGAACTAGACTACAGTCTGGATATTTTTAGCACGCTTTTTAAGCGGGTGAAATAATACTTTACAGCTAGCTACAATATATGTATGAGTAAGTATACAAAAGGTATATGATTGGTTGACGTACAGCTTAAACTATTGGATCTAAGTTTAGCAGTAAGGAAAGATGTTTGACATTTAGAGTTTTTTTAGACATGATAAATAAGCTCAAGCTTGACAACTGTTTTAGCTGATGTTAAGTGTTGATGTGGTCTAAAAGGGAATGCGCTTGTTTAGAAAATGCCTGTTTGAAAGCTGCCCAGGTTGTCGCGTAAAAGTGTCATTTTCAAAGAAAAAGAGTTCTAATCAGATGAAGTCATATCCTTCTACTAGTTCACACATAAATGTAGCACTAGAAAGGCTGGCGATAGGTTAAAAATTGTATTAAAGGAAAATACTGTTTGAAAATCTCTTTTGAGTGCCATTTTTAAAACAACAATCATATATATCCGCTGGAACGGAACTCAACGTCGAATGTTATTCGAGCCACGTTCGTTTTCTATTTGTTCAATTTTTCCAACTTCAAGAAGTCAAATAAAAGTGACTGTAACTTTAAAATACGGTCCTCTCGTTTCCGCTTTCTTTATGTTAACTGCCCGATATAATGAAATCTTTGTGCTTTAAAAGAAAATGTTAATCTCTTTGACTATTCTCTTTCAATTTCTTTTATTTCTAGCTATGAAGGAGTAGGTTTTATATATTTTTAACTACTTGCTTGTTCTTGTATTAAACTAGGCAAAATAGACTTTAGAATGTCTTTAGCCCTAATAAAGACGCAAAACGTTTTGTGTATTTTTGGTTGTTCAATGTACATGAGCACAGTTCTTAAAGTGATTTTACTGACAGCCTGCCAAATAGTTACAGCTAACTAGAGTTATGTATTATGTACAAGTACATTTTTAATGTAATCTTTTTATTGTAAATCAAAAAAACTACTAATCCAATTCAAACATTTCTGATACAAATATACAAAATACTTACTCAACGTATAATAATAGTAATATAAAATATAAAATATAATATTCAGCAAATTAAGCACAAAAAGTAGGTCGAAAGAAATAAGTCTACTTATAACTTTTCTATGATAAAAATTTTCTTCACTTCTGAGCACTTTGAAGTTCCAAAGTAAATAATTCAAGTACTAGGAAAGTGCTTCTTTAATTCGTTCGCAAGGGAAGATAATTATCCCTCTGATAATAACTTGCTATTAAAAACCAAGCTGTGAACTGTTCAACATTCATTATTCATATCATAATATTCATCTATCTGTGACTAATAGAAGTGTTTAAGTTATCGTTTTACCTACTAGGGATACAATATCATTTTCCAACTACATCAACAGAATAGGTAAGGCAAAGGTAATTAAATATAAATATTAACCCTGCGTTCCAACTTCTATTCATTTTGCTTTTTTTTTAATTTCACAAAGGGTTTCGCATTTGCTATTCTACGAAACACTGTCGTTTGAAAACGACTTACTTTAATCTCGTTTGTTTCATTAAAACTATCTCTGTTTCTTTGAAAATAAAGTTGATATTCGATTATTGCCGTGAAATCACTTGAGACGTTTTTGTATTAGAATGTCAATTCATACGATAGCGATAAGGTTGGCCTATGATAATTTCTAAAATAACTGACATGGAAAAGGATGGACGATCGTAACCTATACTTAACGTCAAATGTCTGTGCCGATATATCAATTAGACGACAGTTTATGCCGACATAAACTGTCTTTTATAATATTTTTTTTCGTATAATATTTACAAGAATAGGATTTATTTCCTACGTTTCCGTTTGAAATAAATCAAGTTTGGAAAATACCTGAAAATTACATTTCTTTTTTCAAACATTTTATTGAGAGCTATACTTATTTTTTTACAAGTTATGAATAAATTCTTTACGAAAAATTTAGTTAGTGTAATGTGTCTCATGAAGTCAGTTCAAAAATACTTTTTAAACCGAATACAAAAATTCGTTTTTGATTATTTTTGTGTTTTTTCGTGAATCTTGAAATAAAATTGGTTTAGATTTTCTATTAATTTATTTCTTTTAATTTTGTTGGGTTTAGGATATGTATGTTTTCATGAGATAATTTTAAAAGATTAGAAAAAAATATGTTATGTAACTTAGATTAGGTTATAAAATACGTTTGGATAAAAATATAGCAAACGATCTTTGACAACTTGATCAAGTCTATAACAGTTGGTTAACGAAACAAAAGAAAAAGTTCCTTCTGTCGTTGAAAATTTTTAATTGGCCTTCTCTTCCAGCCACGTTTAGAAGTCGTAATTAGAAGTAATTAGAGCGACTCAATTATTGTCGTTTGTCTTCGTTCGATTCGTGTTAATTGGCTTATTAATATTTTGTTTTATAGCTCCCCCAGTTACCTGTAATTATATGAAAATATAGAGCTACAACTGTTTGTATTTCAAAGTAATAATTAATTATAGTTACACGATAAAGATAAGGTTATATTTATGTATTGTGATGGTAGTACTCTCAAATTAAATATACTTGGAGATTAAATTAAAAAATATGTCTGAAATTTAATAGAAACAGGTGCTTTGCGGTCTTATGACTAATGAATCATTGAATTAGTTTTTTATTCTCCGCAAAAAGCAAACGAGTTCGATAAATGTGGCAATGCCATCCAAATCCGACACAAATTCTCTTAGTATGTATAAAGTATGTTGTAGGAATGTTTGAAGCGTCATAATTTATGAGTATAAATATGCCTATAGATTAATAACCAGTTAAATTACACGCGCAGTTTACCCGAGAACGTTAGAGATAAAAATATTCTATATATGTTTGTAGCAAAGGAGAATGGCGAGATTGTATGTACTTTTGGACCCGAAGAAAACGGTAGCATTCAAAATAGAAACTTATTAGCAGTTGTAGAACATAACGTAACTAAGAAAAAAGCAAATGGTAAGTAAGTTTGAAAAGTTGGGAGAAAAGAGATATGAAAGTTTTTATCTTATAACCTCTAATATTTATTAATCAAAAATGAGCTGCTAGAAGGAGTCACTGTTTAATTGTATCAGGATATTAAATATGTAGGAATATGTTAAACATATACTCGTAAATATTAACTAGATATTTAAGTGAACAAGCGGTACAAGATTGAAGTAGTTATACTACGGTTTTTATATCGCCAATATATCGCTATGCTGGCATTTTGATATAGGTAGATAATAGTTTACTGTACATAACTTCTGCATGTTAAATGTGAGATGGAAGATATTTTCAGAAAAATTACTTTATATTTAAATAAGCCTAAGTAAAAATCTTAGCCAAAAGGGTGATTGTAAAGTACAGTAGTTATAAATTAATAATAATTAAAAAAAAAAGACGACAGTAAATCCCTTAAATACAAGTTTCCTAGCGTTTCGTTTTTCTGAAGTTACAAACTACTAATTAATTGCAGAGAAGAAAATGAAAATATTTTTACAACTTGGGTATCCTAAAAACCAGAGTGAATAGGCATTTTCTAAGCGAGTGCGTTTCATTTTAGACCACAATATCTACACATACCATCAATAGAGGTTGGGATCAAGCGCAAGCTTGTTTCGTATAAAAAAGAGATCTACATAGATATAAGACTAATTGTATAGATCCACTGAAAATTATGAAAAAAATTACAAGAGTAGATAAATAAAACAATATTGACATAATGCAAGCTCATTTATTTTGTTGCTGAATGTAGGCATCACAATTTGTCGAGAAGATTCTACTAGTGGGCCTTTAGTAGTAGAACAATCAGTCTAAACTTCTACAACTTCCTCTGTTTGTTAATTTGGAGATATAATAAATAATAACTCCCTGGCTTGTAGAGGGCACAGGAATATCTGATCTTCTATTGGAGATACCTCTCTTTGTGCTAGTAAACAACAAGTAACACATACCTATCTCATCGACAGATGTTAACTGAAACAATATTTTAATGTTGAACTTCTTACAGAATAAATAATATTAAAGCTGTATATTAAGGGATTTTAATTTTTTTTTATTAAACTACCTTGTTGTTCCTGTCGTGAGCTTATGTGCCTTCACATAACTAGGATTTGTGCCTGTTTTCCCTCTTACTATATACAGATGATGATGTTTAATACTTATAATCACTACAGTTTATTGAAGCAGTTTAAATTAAAACAACACATTTTAACAGTTAACAAAGTCCAAATTGCTGGAAACTAGATGTCCAAAGGCAAAAGCGGTTCTCAGGGCCATAAAGCAAAATAATCAGTAAATCCAGTATATAGCCAAATCGTTAGGAGGAAATCACAAAAATGGCAATTACTTTCAACGTTTAAATCACTTGGAGTATATTAATTCAACGCAAAATGTAACATTAAAACCCGAAAATGATTAACAATCAACATCTAACAATATTATTTATTAATATGACTGTTAGTTTTAAACACAATGACAATACCCAATAGTGCTGCCAACATTTGTCTATCAAAAAATAAAGTCTACTAAGTCAAAATAAGTATATTAAAAATAACAGATAAGTTCCTTTTTAAATGTCACTTAATTAATCAATAGCCTATAGCACCACATGAACTCAAAATATCATGTTATAGCTTGACAGCTTATATAGTATGACAAAAACGGTTTTGATACTTTGATTTAAATACAACTTTTAATTACGATTTCACCGACACACTTCCTAAATAGTAGGATAGGAAAATAATTAATGAAACTTCTGAAAGGATGGTAATGTATTTTAATTAGATAATTTGTATTCATACAATTATACATATTTAGTCAGAATCAAAAATGCTTCCGTCTAAATATTCCACGCCAGATAAGTCTTCAGCCACGTCTTGGCGCGAGCCAACTCCAGTTGCTGCTGCTATCTATCGGCTGCTATGCTGGCTATCTTCGGATGTGTCACTACTGATTTCATCTTGCAGGTTTATAATTATTTTGTCAATATCATTATATAGAGATTGTCCCCTTTGGTAATAATCACTCTCTATTTTCATTACGTGTCCAATCGTCCAATTCTGTGTTTTCCTGGTGTGGTGTGGAGAAAACACCTTTATTTCTCTGTCCTTCCAGAGCAATTCGTCTTATAGTACTGACGAATTTACCTCAAAAAGGATATTTACTTAAGTATATACAGGTTTATTACCTACCGTTGTTACATAAGCGAAATCATATAATCCGCACATTTTTTTCTCTCTGATTTATATCAACAAAAAGTATCAAAATTATACAAACGCGCTATTTCGCAAATGCATTTTATAAACATAACCTTAGTTCCGGAATCTACATTTATATGCAAACAAGCATACTATGAGAGGGTTATTCTATCTATTGTTAATTAAGTCACACACATATACGATTACTTTATTTAAACCACATTTTACCAGTCATTTCAGCAGTTCTTTTGTAAACTTCGTTCAAATCGGACAAAATTTTTCTGGATTAGAGTTCTGCCAAACATCTCTTAAATACTTTGTAAATGATCTCTCTAGCCGAGCGGATTAAAGTTCTGTACATTTTGAGCACAATATCGCCACAATAACACAATAACATTAAAAATAACACGAACAAAGATTATCGATTTTAAGAAATGACACATCTACCGACTTGACGTGGTTGACAACCCGCAAAAGGAGTGTTGCCAGTGAGCATATATTTTACTACCGTTTCACGACTTTTTTGCCAAGCTATATATATTTGACGAAAAAATAAAGCCGATTCTATAATAATTATTTGAATAATTAGGTCATACCAAAAAATCATAATGTTCAATTTACACAGTAATAAAATATATAATGAGAATAATAATTGTAAATAGATATGTATTTTACATATAATTTTATAACTAGTAGGTAACTGTTATAATACACTTTTAAAACTAATACATAGTTATACGTTTTAAAATAATTAGAAAACTTACGTGATATTTTTTTTACTAGTTTATTAGCCCGGACAAGACAAGCTACACTAATTAAGTAGATATAAATAAACATCTCTTCTAAAATAAAGTTTTGATTTAAAACTACCAGATTCACTAAGAAATCCACTAAGTTGGTAACCCTGGAGCTACTGTCTTGTGCTACCTTCTACCAGAGAAATGTTCTAGTTACTGCAGACGACTAATTTTCAGTCAATTATAATTTTTTTTTCTTGTGATCCCCATCTTTAACAAATCCCACTTTCTTTATATAAGTATGATATAAAGTTGCAGTTTTAATTAGCACAATCTGGTATCTGAATGAGGCTTTAAAATTATAAGACCACTCTCGCCAATCTCCTTTAATAAGTAACGTCCAGAATATCTACTGATCATATAGTGTAACAAACCATACAAATATAAAACAAAATAACTAATTATGTTAATTGGTATAAAGTTCCTTTCAAACTAAATAAAAGGACGAATAAAGCCAGACACTGGACTAAAAATACCTTGACAAAAACAATTCATATTTGAAAAGTATCTACGTAAAACCTCCGAGTGACTACGGTGTTATTAAAATCCGCCATAGTGTCGGACGAAGGAATGGCACAGTTCCCTCATTATTTATTTAAAACCCCGTCCGATTGTCTTGTTTTATACGTCGCAAGTTAAAGGATGTTTCAGGTTTTCCGTGGGGAAAAGTTTGTTGTTTTATTCATACGAATGGACGAGGACATTTAATAGAAGTATGTCATACTTCTGGTTCACAGCAGTTTAAGCATATTTTGACGAATGGTGATTTTATTTTAATAGAGCAATTATTGCGTTACTTGAACGCTCTTCTGTACAGAATCCGTCTTCCAAACCATTAGTAAAAAAAAACAAACTTAAGGTTTCAATAATAGTTATAAACCAAGTATAGTTCTAAATGAATATTATACTTGCGTTCCAATTATTTATTTTAACTAATTGTTTATTGTAACGCTAAATCATTGACTTTCTGAATTCTGTCTGAATTCCTCGAACCAACGGAGAAAAATTAACATCTTGAGTTAGATATAGAAATATGGAGAACCCACGATCTTTTAATTGCAGTCAGACGCATTACCAACTGTGCCAGAGAGTAAAGAAAAATGTATACAACCAGGTTGTATAAATTTTTCCGCTTTTCACATATAACTTGTACTACAAAAGACGAAATGCTTTTAAAACTTAACCCTTATTTCCTCACTTCGCACATTTTACGGGATTACAATAAAGTCACGCGGCTCCGTCTGTCGTCTGTACCACTTTGAAACTGTGCGGATACCTACACTGAAACTTTCCTTTTTACCAGCTTTTATTTAACTTGTCAGTCTGTTTGTCTGATTTTCCGCTTCATTTTATTTTGCACTTGCTGGAATTGAATTAAGTTTAAATTTACAAAACTCTCACTTCAAGTCTTCTGAATAATTCTACGGTTAAGGGCCAGATTATACACCGGGAGGTCATTGACTCGATCCCTGTCCGATGGACTATTGTCGTACTTACGCCTAACACAGTTTACAAGTAAGTGAATGGGTAGGGGTATATTGGTCATTCAAAATCATTAATATAAAGGAATTTACAATTTAAGTAATCTTGAAATGCTGGTCTCTCTAATAGGATCGGTTACGGCTTTATCTTCTCCATAAAGTAACATGGTCGAAAATGAATTCAGATTGTGACAAATAAAAGGGTGCCAGTCCGTAGCCTATACGAATAGACTATATTCGATATGATAGACTATATTCGACAACTGCAGACGACGTGTCTTTGCGATACTTCTGGTTTGTCTGTAATTCTATGCAATCAGATTCGTGGCAAGCGTCATGTCATTCTTCTTATTGGTCTAAGATCTCTCCACTGCTCGATTTTGCAGGTACCAATTTTTTGATGAATGTTAAGGGATACTCCAATAGTCAATAGTCATTTGACTATTGAAGTCTCTAACAGCAATGGATTAGTTATAGGTTGCCTTGTGTTATTAATATGACTCCCGGGATCTTCGAATCTAGGAAATCTCGGGAATATATAATAAGTGCATAGAATTCTGTAGTGTTGTTTCGTTTGAAGTTTTCGTCTACTGTCAGCTATAAACTCGCATCTTAAGATATATTTGTACTTAATTTTTGCACATTACTATATAGCATAATATGTTGGGTACTCTCAACATATGGTATGTAGGATTAAAATAGCATAACCCTTTACGCATCTTATCCGGTAGACGGTAGCGGCGTAGGGTAGAGTGGGGTAGTTTAGACCGCAAAATATGAGGCTAACCACAAAAGGAAAGTTGAGCGGGTTGCATTGTTTACCTGGACGCAGACCGCTCTTTGTGGAATTAATTAATTGTTTTACTGGAAGGCGCATTTTATTTTATTATTTATAATTATTGTTCTATTTTACTGTATGTACATTTTATGGCCTTCGTCTTTTAGAATGAAGATACATTCTGCGTGCAAAAATTAATGACAATAATAATCGGTCAAGTTGGTAGTTTCGGCACATCCTTTAGCTCTAGTATAAAAAGATAATTTTAATTTCAATATAAATTAGTCTAAATATTTAGGTGCCTTTTCTTAGAAAATTGTTTCTCTTTAAAACAAATTATAACGACATCTTACAGTTAGCTAACACCGTCAGCAGTCATGATGCGTAGTAGCGAAAGCATTGCAATGACATTGTGTACTTTGAAATATGTATAAACGAGAAAAAGCTTTTTGTCGTGTGCCCTGCAAGGTAATATTACTTTACTCGTACTTGTAAAGGTGATAAGTTTTCATTTAAGATTTTCTGACACGGGGCCAAAATTATTTGAAAAGCTCCTAGAAAAAAAATACTTTCTTTTAGTGATGTTAAGATAAGTTCTTTTCAATATAAGACAAAGTAAAAAATACGAAAAAAGTCGTTTTTCTGTTTTTATTTTTCTGTTTGCTGGCTTTTCTAGCAAACCGACATCGCTGTGCACATGTTTCGGGCAGGAGAGGTAAGCGATAAATTCACTGCTTTGTGAAGGCAGCGGGTGTACACGTGTTTTTTTACCCAGCTCTCACGAATCCTTAGCCCGACGTAATGGCCGCTGCTGAATTCTTTGTGGATAGTATCTCTACAGTTTTAGTCTGAGGTTTTATTCTATTGTTCTGTAAAATTCAAATTAATGAGTTAGAACTCGAGAGGTGAAGTTTTCAGGTACATTTCACCCACGCCTGCTGCCCGAGGGATTACAAGGTAATACTTAGTTAGGCTTACGTCTAAGTACTCAAACGCAAATCTAATTTAAGTACGCCTCGCGTCGACAAACTTTGACATTGTGCAATAGAAATCTGTCAAATTAAGTTGACTTTAGATGCACTAAAATTTGATTTGGTTTTGAATATTTTGGCAATAGTTTAAGTATAAGCATATTTGAGTTTCCAAACAAACGTCTAATCTCTATGTTTGTATTGGCTCTACGGCTTACAAAGATTATTATCGTCAACATTTACTAATATTTATTTGTAGTGATGAAATAAACATAACTATTTATGTGTAAATCAGTCGCAGCTACTTATATATTTTTAGCTTTTTATTCCTATACCTTTAAAATTTTTATAAGCGAGCACTCACTCGTTATGGAAATGACGTAAGACGGAATACTGCCGGGTAAAATATAAAAATGTACGAAACATCCGCGGGGTGAAGTGGAAATAAAATTCATATTTACGTTCACTTACAAGTCTCTTTACCGTAGACTCAAGTGGAAGATGGGCATCAATCTTTTACATCACAAAGAGCCGACTGCCGGGACCCGCATCACAATGCGCTGCATGAGATTGCATTCTGCCTCGCTTACTACTATTCCTTTATGTCGAATTTTATGTTCGCTGCATGACATTATTGGCATACTGTTGGACTTTGGAATCAAATTCCCTATTCTACATACATTTCTCGCAGTCTTTCAGTCGGTGCGAACGAAGACGTCCCCCTTTCAATCGACTTTAGACTACGTCGTATTGTCGTGCACTCAAGATATATAACAATCTTCAGGGTACCTCACATACGAAGTGGAGACCGTTAGTTATATAATCGTGGTTAAGGGTTTCGACGTAATCGTACCTGCTAGTTATTATTATATTTACTGGATGACTTCGTCCGCGTGGAAACATAATTATAAAACCCTATATAATTTTTTAGGGGTGAAATTTTAAAATGAATCACGTTATGTTTTATATTTATTCAGTAGTTCTTATAACAATTTTCATAAACATGACTTCAAAAATGAAGGATTTTTCATACAAACTCTCAACTTCTATTTCAACCCCTTTTATTTTAATTTTTGTGACAAAAAGTACCCTATGTAATACCTTACAACATGACCTAAAATTGTGCCAAGTTTCATTTAAATTCATTCACAAGTTTCGACGTGAATCGTGGCCGACAAAAATCCGGACATACAGACAGACAAAAATTGTACAAATTACATTTTTGGATTCAGTATCGATTATATAGTGCCATTCAATTAAAATTTCAAAAATATTTTCAATGTACAGAATTGGACTTGTTACAGTTTTATTATAAGCATATAGTTGCTATTAGGCAACGAAACCAAACCTTAGAAAATGACAAAAAATTGTGATAGGGTTTTTAAAGAAGAACACGAAGAAGATAGAATAGTAGGTAAAGAAGATTTAATAGAACTACTATGTGGCTATTTAGTCTATAATGTTTCTGCTTATGATCTTAGGTTCAAGTCTTGGATCGATCTACGAGTATAAAACATTGAGCGTTGAATGAACACACTCGTGCCTCAGAGAGCACGTTTAGCCGTTAGATCAATAGGTGGTTCCAATCCAAAAAAATAATTAAAACAACGTTACTGCGTGTCCAAATAGAACACAAAAAATTTAATGAAAGATTCATTATGGCCCGTTAAAAACATTTCCGTGTACATTTTAACGGAGGCGTTCGAATGAAATCAACGCAATAAACAACTGAGAGTGACGTTGGATTGCGTCACAAACATTACCATTGATATGAAACAGCGTGTAAAGCCGACGGTAAGAGCATACACTTTGTGTTTATACAAATGTAAGTTACGTCATGGCTAAAGTTAGCCGTTGACTGCGATCACACCTGATAGTAAGTGATGATGCATTCTAAGATAACTTGTCAGTAGTAAGATAATATCAACACCCCTTCGATTTCTACACGACATCGTATCGGAACGCTAAATTGCTTGGAGGTACGTCTTCGTCGGTAGGGTGATGTCCGGACCTATTCAGAAAATATCAATCGGCACTGCCGGGAATCGAATCCAGGACCTCCATCTTACAAATACATCGCATTTACCACTGCTTCATGGAAGTCGTCAAAAACCATATGAAGTTTATTGATAAATATGGCAACTTTTTATTGGAATGATGTTTCAAGCGAAGTTACCCCTCGATCCTTATCATTATAATTAATATCTGGTAGTAATCGATGTATAGATGAATAATTACTCTATGCATGCCATGCCGATTTAAAACGCAATGGTTTAAGTTCCATATCGCATCTGCTTTAAGGAGGTCCTTTGTGTGCTGTTTAATTAGGCTGAAAATGTTTCTTTAATTTTATTGATAAGATCGCACAGCAACATTCCATGATCGAAGATCGCATAGCCTAACTACTGGACCACAAGGGTTGTTAGTTACTTCGTAGTAATGGGGATTATTGTTGAAAAAGATATTTTAATTCAATGTCAAAAATTATTTTATTGTAAATTCGAACTTGTACTTAAATTTAAACTTTATTTGAGTAGTTCGTATTTTATAATAAAAGTTGTATCTATCTTAGGTTCTTATATCAACGGTAGTTGCAAATAAAAAAGTCAGCTTAACGCGAACAAATGGGGGGACATTTGGACAAAAAAACGGAGGCTGGCCCTTAATTGATTTAATTTGTCGAGTCAAAACGCCGTGGCAAAGTAGGTGTGGCCGCGTCAAAGGTCCGGACCGTGATATATTAGCAGCCATTTTTGCGCTAAATTACAAGAGAAAGGAGTTTTTGAAAAATTTAATACAATCATAGAAAACTAAACTAAATTCTTGTTTTTTGCAGATATAATATGAAATATATTAAATTGTATACAAAGATATTACTAGGCAAATACAAAGGAATGTAAGAGTTTTAAGGTTATTGAATATGTATTGACAGGCTACTGTCAACTAGTTTATGTTAAACAAAATATAAATATGTATAAACAGAAAAAGGATTTAAACGACCGTCTTCCTAGAAATGGACATAAGTTAGTCATATCAGCTTATCGCCTCCGAAAAGTACAAAAATCTTTCGTAGGATTGGGTGTACTCTTCTACAACAAGATACCCAATTCAGTTTTAGGTCTGCCATTGCATAAGTTTAAACAATGTATTAAAACTCACTTACTGAGTCAGGGTTATTATACTATCGATGAATTTTTAAATGACAAAGATGTTCAAAGGCAAGGATAGGCTTTCAACTTCACACAGGAAGTAAAATAAATAACTTTATGTAACAACACACTTAATATTGTAAAATTATTATATTATAAAAAGAGCAACTGTTGACTTTCTCGAGTTAGTTACTACAAATAGTCCAATTTGACGTTTCAAAAGTGCTTGTAATAAGCCTACTTGAAATAAACGATTTTGAATTTTGAATCTTTAAGGAGGCCTACAATGACAGAAAAGGCATTTTGAAGAAGAAAAAGCTGGCACCGACTTCATAGATATGCTTAAGTAAATTAAAGCAACTAAATGACAGTTATTTTTTACTTTTTAGTGCGCTTTGAGTCGGTTCTATTTTTTGTTAAAAATTTTTATTTCTTACGTTTTAGGGATTTATCGCCACGTAACGTACTCACACTATACTGTCATAGTATATTATACGGCACTTGTAGCCAAAAAGCTACCGATACTTACACTAAAACCGAAATCGCTGCAAGTGTGCCTATAAAATTTGAAGAGTTCCTAAAATTTTCCCAGGATATCATAATCAGATCCTAACATAATGACAATGGGACCACCTTGGAAGTCTGCCCTTTCTAATAAAAAAAGAATTATCAAAATCGGACAACTCTGTAAATTTTTATGCGTGGACATACATAAAAATTTATATGTGTCGAATTGAGGACCTCCTCCGTTAAAAAGTAAACCATATTGATTATTTTATACATTTAATAAATAGTAAGATAGGTTAAAGAAGTTTATTACACAAAGATTTTCCTGTTTTCTGCATTCACTACAAGTTAGCCTTCGACTGCAGTCACCCATGATGGTAAGTGATGATGCAATCTACGATAAAACAAGATAACTTTTTACGAGTAGGATGAAATTCAAACCCCTCTCAGTTTCTACATGACATCGTATCAGAACGCTAACTCGCTTAGCAGTATGTCTTTGCCGGTAAGATGGTAACAAGTTAAGAGTGAAGCCTCCAATCGAACTATTAAAATCTGAGCCAATTAAGAAAATATCAATCGCTCCAGCCGGGAATCGAACCCATGACCTTTGCCTTATAGTTTACAGTAAGGGGAATAGAACCTACAGCCTTGGATGTAGAAGGCAGGATCAGTGCCCTCTATGCTAATCAACCATCAATATGTATGTGAGATGGTTTCACTCACTAAAACATGCCGGAGTACGCACAATACTAGTTTAATGAAAACAAATTGAACCAAGCCTAAAAATAAACGCTGGGATTTTATAAGGCCCTTCCACATTGGAATCTTTCAGTTTTGTTCCAAAGTTAATTGTGCTGGATCTTCTATTAAATGATTTGAAAATATTACAATTCATTCGCCAGTGTCACAAAAGACTGTAACTTAATATAAGTAATTGTTTGGAAATTTTTTAAACACACGTTTTGTCTTTTAATCTATCTTCAGGAGACTTTGGTATGGATTTTTTTATTGTAATTCGATACAAAACTTAACCTTTTTCTCAAACAAACGGATTAGTGTCTGTGAAACTTTATAAATTCGTATTAGAATTTCAATAAAATCATAATATAACCACCGTCTAATCAACTATTCTAGCTTAAGAAGTCAGGCCAAATTTATATAATTTAATGCAAAAATGTAATAGGTGGGGTAAACATGGAATCAGCTAGTATTCGGGGCGGACAATGTGAGTGAGAAAAGTCTGTTAGTATGTAAAATTCAAAAAATAAATAAAAAAAACTTCAAATCAAACATGCGATTGCAACAAAACATAATGCTACGTAATTTTTTTGTTACGTGAACGACACATTTCCCGCAACATTGTCGCTACACCGTACGTAACAAACAAAACAATTGTATAAATCGCAATTTCAACTAAAACATTTTCCACGTCCACAAAAGCCGACTCGGCAACTAAGCCGAAACAAAAAGTTGCTTTTACAAAGGCTCAAAATCTAGGTGGAGGGACAAAGTTGACCGCCGCTGCGGCTTTGAGCCTAGTTTCCACTTTTTGTATTCACTTTGTTTTTACGCCGCCAACAAATATCTATCGGTCATCCGCTGTCGTTTGTTGGTACTCGTACTTTTGAGCGAGCATACACTTCTGATGTAAAATCGTCACCTGATTGTATAATATCAAATACAATCAGGTGATATAGACTCAATTGTTTTTTAATGTCATAAAGATGTGAAAGACGTGACTTGTCTAGACTTACAAGTAAATCCCTTAGATTAATATTGAATTAACTAGTCTCACTTTGCTACGACGTAGCGCGGCCAGTTATTGGTCTAAGTAAACTTACATCAAAATTAATGTTACAAGCAGATTATGGTTATGTTCCTACGAATTAACGCAAGAATTTCATTTTCAGTTACTTTTAGTGACTTGAATATTAAATCTTTTGTGTACCGGTGCCGGATGAAAATATGTTAAACCTACTTAAACACGCTGTACACATATTAAACCTACTTTTACATAAGTGCTAAGAAAAGAAGATAATGTACTTATGTTTGACACCTCTGTGGCGCAGTGGTATGCGTGGTGGATTTATAATGACGGAGGTCCTGAGTTCAATTCCCGGCGGGGCAGATTGAAATTTTTCTTAATTTGTCTTAGTCTGGCTGGTGGGAGGCTTTTCGCCGTGGCTACCACCCTACGGACAAAGACGTACCGCCAAACGATTTAGCCTCCCGTTACGATGTCGTGTACAAACCGATAGAGGTATGGATTTCATCCTACTCCTAACAAGTTAGCCCGCTTCCATCTTAGATTGCATCATCACCTAACATCAGGTGTGATGGCAGTCAAGGGCCAACTTGTAGTAAAAAAAAAATATATTTCTGTAGTATTATGCCTGTGTTATCCTAATTTCCAAAAAAACACAAAATTACTGAACAAACAGGTTCTGAAAAAGTTAAACTTAGAATTCTAAGCCATCCGAGTAGCGCACTTAACTAAGCATTAAATTTGAAAATTTCTTACTATGAATCTGAAAACTATTATGATAATATAGTGGTTATGAGTAGGTAAGCGCATTTTCAACAGAACTAAGCTCTGCATTCAGCCGTAAGCAAGATAAATGGTTTAGATACCCATTAGTCAAGTTAGCGTTGCTAGTTGGGTGGGTATTGAATTAGTGCTAATTCTTTATAAACGTT
This sequence comes from Mycalesis mineus, assembly GCA_034621355.1. Taxonomy (NCBI): domain Eukaryota; kingdom Metazoa; phylum Arthropoda; class Insecta; order Lepidoptera; family Nymphalidae; genus Mycalesis; species Mycalesis mineus. The sequence continues at coordinate 15,936,733 of CM067887.1, read as the reverse complement.
TATTATCTTTTGATATTTACCAAGTACCAAATATTGTGATTTTAGTAAACTAGTGTAGTGTCAGTGTGATAATATACCATAAAAATAATGAAAAAGTCGTTCAAAGCCGCAAGTGGAGGAGCAGATGCTTTTATTTTTTTATAGATATACTTCCACGCGTTCCTGAGAAAACCTGTCTTGACAGACAGACAAACAGACGAACAACAAAGAGATCCTATGGAGGTTCCGTTTTATCCTTTCGAGGTACAAAAATTAATTTACACTGGAGTGTAAATTAAATTTTGCCTATTTGCCTCTACTATTGGAATAGTATTCCAAACTATCTGCTGAACATATCTACTGTTCGAAACAAGAGTGAATAGGCATCTTCAAAGCAAGCGCGATCCACCTTAGACCATATCTACACTTAGAGATAGTAGTCAGGCGCGAGCTTATTTCTTATTTAAAAAAAACTCGTAAACTACACAATGGTTAGAATTACGCCACAGTTTTGTAGAAAGTTGTTCTTTCAGTAGTTACGTCAACTGATACGGATGTACGCTGAGGTTTAGTGGATAAATTCTTAATCGATCATAAAACTTTAGACAAAAACTGAAGTTCCCCAGCAGTCTCCACCATCTCAGGGTAAAGACACCCACCATTACTTTAAGAGTGTAAGCGATCTAGCTACGACCTTAGGGAATATCTTTTATGCAGTTTGTCCCGTTTTTGTCGTCTCCATCGACTATTACTTACACTTCTTTGGTATAAAATACCATAGATAGTAGATAGTCAGTTCCAGAGATATATCCAGCTCCAAAATTCCAGTTTTTATTAAAAAAACCTAAGGTCTGTACTAAGTAGTGAGATTATTGCAAACTCCGTTACAAAAGTTTGATAAAGTAATTCCTTTAGAAAAGATACAAATTAATGCATATAGGAGGTTCAAAATTGTGATAGTAGTGATTGTGCACGCTGGGTATAGGCGCGTTGGCCCAGTGACCTACCTTATTTCAGTTTACAACGCCCTGAATTCGCGTCCTGGGTTAGCTTATGAAATAATGAGCTTTTCTTTCTGTAAAAATTACCTTCCTCTTCTTCTATGTACCTATCGTTATTAGAGTTTCACAATTTTACACTTTGACAGCTGTAATGGCATGTGCAAGGGGTTTATAAAATGGAAGTTCTGAGCTCGATCCCAGCTAAGCTGATGAAGATTATCTTAACTGGTTAAGGTCTGGCTGCTAGCCACGCTTGGGCCGTGCCCGTTCCTGCAAAGACGTACTGCCAAGCGATTTAGCTTTCTCGTACGATATAATTTAGACACTGAAAAGGGTTGTGGATTTCATCCTACTCCTAACAGGTTAGCCGTCCATATTCCATAGTAGATGGCATGAACATTTACATCAGGTTCACACCTGTATTCACTTATTTTGAAATTCAAAGTAATCACTTACTTTGAAGCGCTAACTTGTAATGAATAAAAAACTTTTGCTCGTCTACCAGAAGTACCAAGCTGGCATGCGCTGCCTAGCCTATGAGGAGAGAGGCTTGGCCATGTAGTGAAGTACAGAAATAGGTTGATAATGATGCCGACGGATTGCCAGTGTATCTTAGGTTTAAAACTTGTATCAACGGTCGCGTACCTACAATCGGAACCGTCGGCGTCGTGTTCTGGCGCCGACAAGCTCTTCTCTCCAGAGATTTATTCTCCGCGCGATCTTATCGACACCCAATAGAGGCATTGATTATCTGCGAGACAAGATTAATGTTATCTATTGTCAACTGCTTTTGTTGATCTGATTTTTCCTTAGGAATTGGTATATATAGCTATGTATTTGTGATATTGTCCTTAGATTTATATAAGTCTGTACTATTGAATATGGTGAATAGGTATAGAATGTTTATAGATTTCAGTTTATGTTCGCGGTTTTACATATTACCATTAGTTTATACAGTTGTGATGTAAAATAAGGAATGAAATATGTTGATGATATGAAATGTACATCACTTTAAACGATTCTTGAGTTCAATTATAGGCTCGTTTGAATAAAACAATTTTTTAGGCATCTCTATGTGTTTGCCTGTGACTGTGCCATCAACGTCACACCTTCTTCATCTTGCAAAATTTTAAATTATACCAGGTCACACAATATTTTCGAATACACATTAATTATACTAATATTTAAAATTTAAACTAACATATGTTATTATTATAATGAAAGATAAATGATCTAGTCACACTTAAACTAACTGTACGACTAGTAACAGTTAATACATCCGAAATGATAGTCCTTATACTTAACAAATCGGTAACATACATATTATATACCACTAGAGGACGCCCGCAGTTCCACCCGTGCAGTTCTCGCTACCTTGGGAATTTTGAAAAAAAATGTATGTTAATGTGAAGTTTCATCAAAATTCATTAAGTAGTTTTAGCGTGAAAGAGTTTTTTTTTATCGATTACAAGTTAGCCCTTGACTGCTATCACACCTGATGTTAAGTGATGATGCCGTCTAAGATGGAAGCGGGCTTACTTGTTAGGAGTAGGATGAAATCCACACCCCTTTCGGTTTCTACCTGACATCGTACCGAAACGCTAAGTCGCTTGGCGGTACGTCTTTGTCGGTAGGGTGGTAACTAGCTACGGCGAAAGCCTCCCACCAGCCAGACCAAGACATTTTAAGAAAAATCTCAATCTGCCCCCGGGAATCGAACCCAGGACCTCCGTCTTATGAATACATCGCGCCTACCACTGCGCCACAGAGGTCGTCAATTATTATTCATCCATACTTACATACTTTATCCTTACTTATTAAAGGCAAACTTTATAATATTACAATATGTTGGTTACCGTAATATTAACAACATCATAAACGATATATATGTAACACTATATTTCACCACCACGTTCGTTGATCGTAAACGAGGTTTCAGAAATATCTATCTAGGTGATGTATTGGAAACGGATTTCCTTCTATGAATTGTTTCGCGTGCCTTCGGTCTCCCTACGCGATAAATTATGTAACGTATACCTTCGTAACATATACCTTTGTATATATTATATAATAGATTCGAATTACTAGGAGTTGCCCGTGACTTCTCTCGAATGAGCACTTTATATCTTTAACTTACTTATTCTCTGTTAAAACAAAGTGCATAATTATCTAAATGCTAAGCTCACCAATGACCCCGTAGCGTGAAAATCTATTAGCTCTTAGTTGTTGGCAAGTTTGGATACTGTGCATCACCGAGCTAGGGGATGCGTTGATTCATCACTTTTGGCGAAACTTCAAAGCCTTGATCATCTGTGGAAGGTTGCCAGTTTATTTGTCTTTGCTTTTCTTTAATATTTGAATATATTTCGTAGTGTCCTTAAAAACTATTTGACATCGTATCTCCTCCTTTTAACCGACGCGTTGCAAGGCCTCGTATACATTTATTTGTATATTATGGATGTTCCTAGGACTTGTACTAATGTATTTTTAACATAAAAGTTTTGTTGTTAATTAATAAATAGAAACATGAATTTTGAATTTCAATACACAAACAGTCAGTTTTTACTTCGTGCTATATAAATGGATGACCTACTTATGCTTTTACGTAAGGTACGCGAACTAATTTTAGGCATACAGTAGTTTCTTTTCTGTACACAGGCAAATAAAATGTATACCAGACCCCTTTCTGAAAGTAGATCATGCATTTCCTTTGTTCAGTATTCCTTTGTAAAATGCACGTAGTTCCGTTTATAACAAACAATTGCGTATCACAAAGCGAGACCAGAAATAAGAAACCCAATTTTATAGCTAACATTTTCTCGTAATAAAAATAACTAGCTTTTGTCTACAGCTTTGTTTGCGTGAACTCTTTTTTAACTCACTAAGTTTTTTTAAGAAAAGAGCACAAGATATAGGATTGACAACAAAGGCTGAAGACATAATAAGGAAAATAAGACAGTTGAAATGGCGGTGGACGGGACACATGACAAGAGAGTAGAGTAAAATGGACGAAAATCATAACAGAATGGCAACCACGGGATGGAAAAAGAATAAAAGGCAGGCGAAAAGATGGTCTAATGTTATTAAGACAATCGGCCTTGGCAAATCGTTCCATAGTGAGATTTATAGAAGAATTGTTTCTCTTTATTAGAATTACAAAAAAGTGGTGGCATAAATATTTTTGAAGATACCTTGTACCCTATTCCCATTTTTATAACGTACATTTTTTTGGTGTTTGTGGAAGGTTGCTACATACTATTTATCACGCGGGCAAAGTCTCTACTAGTATACTATAAAAATGAAATTTTATCTGTACTTGAAATCTCTGTTTACCAGGGATACATAAAAGCAAGAGTATGTTGCTTTCAGAAGCACATTTACCTACACAGAGCGGCTGTGGGACGTCGATATTTCGTGCTGAAGCGTCTTTAGAACATAAAAAGCCTGTCTCTCCTTGATTAGCGAGGGATGCACCTTATTGGATTAGCTCGTTTGATGTCCATCTTTATAACGGAGAGGCAATACTGTTAGCAATAAAATGCTTTAAACGCTTTTGAAGGGTCCCGTCTTACTGAATGTTTAAGTTTCTTAAAGTATTTTATCGGAATTAAAACTTTTTTGTGTAACGAATGTAGAGATCTACGGTGCTACGAATGCCGTAGCAACGTGGCACCGTAGCGGTCTAATGACCTCTATGATACAGTGGTACGAGCGCAGCTTTATAACGGAGTGGTCTAGTTTAATGTGGTTCATTTAGGACTTATTCAAATCTCACTTTTATTACGTGCAGAAGGTTTATCCATCAGGTATTTTTTTCTGACTGTAGGAGATGTACTATGTTTTACTATATCCCTACGAACATCTATGTGAAATTTTATCATAATCGTTTTAGTTTAAGATTTAAAGCGTCACTTTCTAGTTATATTAGTATTGATATGGATCCTATGTTATTTATAAAGATAACGCTTTGCTGACTATGCGACTGACTGACTGAACTGATATAAAAACTTTAAATAATTAAGGAGATAAGAATCATTTCAATTGGTTAGTCTAAGTTTAGGTATACTTAACTGTTTTATTTAGACCACTTTGTTAACGAGATCTTACGCACTTGACACTACATTAATAGTTGTCACGTACACTAACTTAAATTACTTTATCCGTTTTTAGTCTACTGTGTTTTTCCATACAATTTATTCCATAAAAAATAATTTGAGTAGTGGACTCCTAAAAGGAAGTAATATTTTAAAGGGAGGCTCGTTAAGGTGAAGGAAATTTGGAAAGTTAAGTAAGTGAAGGGAAGCGATAGCGTCTGTGAGACAGAGGGGCGGGTAATTTGAGATAATTCGCCTTTATGATCTCGCATGTTGACCGTTGTAATAGATATTGATTATATACTAAAGTCTTTTTATTATTACGTTTAGTTTTATTTTATTTATTTCTAATACCGACAAAAGTTCGCCAAGAATTTAGCGTTCTGGTCACTAGAAACCGAAAGGGTTCGTAACAAACTAAAGATCCTCACTTAACATTAGGTGTGACAGCAGTCAAGGGCCAACTTGTAATCGATAAAAAAAAAGTTTAGTTTCATATTAGCGACTCAGACTAATAATTGATAACTTTCGTCATCATTAGCTTCATTATCATTAGTATGTTATGGACCCACTACTGGGCCAGTCCTTTCTTATTGTAGCAGAGAGGATATGGTGTATAGATCCACTACCATGCTCCAATACGGACAGGCGGGCTTAGAGTGCTTAATTCTATACCGATCACTCTCAGACTGGGACTGACGGCTTAACTTCCTTCGTACTTCCTGTTGTAATCAAACACCATATCTCTGCGTGTACATCTTTATTAATGACATTAGTGACATCTCTGTCATAGCATGAAATAAATATTAAATAACATAGACAACATCACTACACTTCCCAAAGCACGGGAGTATAAAATCACGATCTTCTCAACTCCAGTTTTAGAATTTACCGAAATTTTTTAGAAGGAAGAAATTCTCGGATATTCCGCAACCCAACCCAGGATTCCATCCTAGGACCTTATAAAAATGCCACAGAAGCATACTACTAGACCTACGAGGCACTCAAGGTTTGAGTTTTATTCGATTTGCAAAATGTTTCCATTGCTGGTACATTTCGGACGTACACACAAGGACCCTGTTGTTGTTCTCTGAGTGTTTGTGTCATCCGCAATAGCGTCTTGCTACAGTCACCATAAATTACGAACATCATACAGCGGAAATGCGTTCTATCTATCAATTATTTGATAAGTAAATTCGGCAGTTCCATACAATGACTAAATACTATAACGCAAATGTAAACCTTACGCTCATTTACATAAGAGAGACATTCGCTAAATGATACAAAAATACGAACGTGGTCTTCTTCATTGCAAATTGAATATGTAGCTCTTATTGTTGCTACAGTAGAGGTTATAATGCAAAATCACGAATAACTGTATCCAAAATATTGGTAGATCTAATTGCAGCGAGCTATAAGGACTATATTACAATGATAATGTATTTGTGTTGTGGAAATCCAGTAGGGTAGGGTTGACAAAAATAGAAAATACGAAAAAAAATAAAACATAAATAAATGATTGCTGCATTGTTACTTTGAAATCACGTCAGACCACCTATAGTCAAGTCATTTGAGTATAGAAAAATCATCAATATTATAGGACGTCCACACCAAACATACTCAATCGAACCTTGTATCTTCATACAGCAGTGCCATACAACTCGCAGGGAGCTGACACCAACCTGTCAGCAATGTGGGGCCGTAGAAGATACAGCGCATCACACGCTGGTGGAGTGTGCTGTTTGGGAGCCGCAGAAACACTCGTTTGCGGCCATTCTAGGGGAAAATATCTCGCTGCCAAGTGTTGAACGCAAAAATCGGTAGCGAGACGTGTTGGACAGCCGCCATATCTTTCTGCGAGGCGGTGATGGCTCTCAAGGAGGCTGATGAGAGGGCGATTGAAGCCGATCCAGGCGCTCATCTCATACGAAGGCGAAGGCTGGGAGGAAGGAGGCATCCCTGTGCGCACCTACTCGAATAGTAAATTAGGATGCCGGAAAACGTCAGTGCGTCATAGAGTATTCGATCCTGTACCATCTAAGGACGCAAACGTGTCTGCTGGGTTTTAGTGGGTATTTCGGCATAACCGGGGAGTCACACATACCCTCCCGGAAGTAGATTCGATATCTTTGGCTTTGCTTCCGGAAGGGATGCGTAAATGCATTTTCCAGCTTTAAAAAAAAGTGCCATACAACCCGCTTGATGTTATTGGAAGTTGGTTGGTTGGAGTTGGTGGGATTGACCACACTGTGCTTTCCAGAGCATTCCACTTCAGTACCTTAAGTCTTCATCGTTAGTTTCGTTCGTTAGTTTAAGTTTATATATTTTTAATAAATAATTTTAAACTGAACTGCTTCGTGAAAGCTATGCTAGAGCTTCGTTTCTGGCATCTACATAGTACGTCGACATCTGATACTTATAGTACAACATTCAGATAATATTTGATTATAAGCTCACAGACACGACAACACAACATCTCTGTATAAAATGACGGCTAGTCTTGTTGTAGGTCTTTAAAACAGGCTGCTAGTGATGGAAATTCATCAATTTTAATAATAGGATTAATGATTAACAAAATAATATAAATAATCGGAATGCATTACTGAAGGGCGATTGATTTGAACTGGCAACCCTGCCACTAAGATATTATCTCCATCCGTCGCGGGCGGTGTAATTGGTTGCGATGCCAGTGAGATAAGGCAGTCTGGCTACTGATTAATTGTGCATGCATATTTGGACTTTCAATTCCATTCCATTTATGGTTTTCATCAACCGACCGCCTGAAAGACTTTTTCATCCGATTCCCGTAAGCCAAATGAATTGGCGAATAGCTAACGGGGCACTCGTATTACGAGTTTCGAGCGAGCAGTGTGTATTGAATGAGTGAAATATTAAAATAAGAAGAAAGATTTCATACATTCATTTATTTTATAAGAGCTTTTTACTTAACTTGCGCTGTTATATTATGTAGGTCAAATCTTGCAATTGAAACCAAAAGTACTCGCTGATGTTGGATTCGAAATAGGTATATCTTCTTGTGTATAATAAGTACATTGAATTTGGATATAGTTATGCTAATTTTGAGTATGTAATTTGAAAACTACAACGATGTTTTGGAAGCTTTGGATTTAGATAGAGCTTTCAACTTCACGCAAAGTAGGTAAGGGAATTTTAACGAAAATAATCGTAGTAAAGTATTGTTGGCAGCATTGCGAACCATAGACTATAGAGGTGCCGGTATTGTGTCGTTGTGGTAGACTGTAGCAAAAAGTAACGATTACGGGCAGTTATATAAGCAAAGCCCTAATGGTGAAGTAATTACTATTTTGTGTGTTCTTTTTGTGTGCAGTTATGCTGCCAGTTAATTTTGTTAAAAGTTAAAGTGTAATAAAATATAAATACTAGTTAAGTAAATTATGTGATTACCGTCATATTGTTTCATTTTGATTTGATTTAAGGAAGTTTTGTAATAAAAACGTGTTGATGTTATGATTAATGTTCTTTTTCTTCTTGTGCCTTTTGACCCCTTCTGATGATGTTTCTAATAGTATGATAATTTTGAAAATGATTTAAAAAGGGCATGTAATGACATGCACTTGCTAACTCCTTTTCAAATTTTATCAAAATCGCTCCAGCCGTTGAGTCGTGAAGAAGTAACAAACATGTCACACACACTCACAACATTTCGCCTTAAGATGTGTAGTCGCCTTCGTACTGTGATAAGGCATCATTCTGTAGGACGTATTCCTCGCATACCCTGCGAAGCGTTGCTCTGTTTACAGACGATGGTTTTTCACTTACCATCAGATGGACCATCTGCCGTCAATTATCACTTACCATCAGATGGACCATCTGCCGACAATTATCACTTAAAAGAAACTCCATCTGTGATGATTTAAAATCTCCATACTACAACATCCTTTAGTTTGTTCCAGGGAAGAGCTTAAAATTATAAAAACCATTTTACACACGACTTATAAAAAGGCAGAGGAAAAAGCAATGTATTCACAGACTCGTCACAGCTTTTGTATGGGAAAGTGGGACGCAATAATACCATAATTACTGTTTTTCGTTCAACATTAAAGCACAGCCTTTATGCTGCTAACAATTTTGCTTCCCGCTAATGGCGTCACGATGACATAGTGCTCGGATAGGTTGCTGTAATTATGGGAATCAGGGTAATTCCCCGCTTAGTACGGGAGGTTTTTGCTCGTTAGGAATGTGGCGAGGTACCAAATATAGCGTTTTACTACGGTTGTGTATCAGCCACGTAGGTGTAAGAGTATTCGGATAAAAATAGTGTTATTGACCCAGCCTTTTACCCGTGATTGCGTGACCAAGGGAAATAGGAATTCTTTTATATGTATATAACGATTTTGAACAATTTTACTTTGGACACATTTACTAATTTAATGGTCGCTCACCTGTTTCATGTTCAAAATTTTGCAACTTATCTTACGAAATATATATAACTCGTCCACGTAAAACCGCTGTCTCATTCATTTTTATTAATTTTTCATTATCTATTAGACTACGTATCACAGGCTTTAAAGGGCTAAATATATCTATATAAATTTAACTTGATAAATTCACTTTTCTTAATTAATAATATACCGTTTCCGCTTCCGCGCACACTCAGGCCACCCAGCCACGCTCCATTGCGTGTAGAAGCGCCGCGTCATCGCGCTCAGATCGGCGGTGAACTCGCATGAAAGGGGTTTATGGTTCTGATACTGAAGTCGCGAAACTGCGCACTGGACACTTTCCCTAATACTGTCGCTCTTTGCATTTCGATACTGAATTACGGTCCACGACTCCATACGTATAAGCTGTTTTGACAAAGGATTTTAGCAAGGTTTGAATACGACATTGATTTTTATAGATAGTGTACAAGCATTTTACTTGAAGAAGGTGGTTTGAGTTTGATTTTTAATTGTTACTTGATGTTATTGTAATATTGAGGTTGGACGTGTGTATGAACAGGCTCATGACATAGGACCCCGCATGGGTTTGAAACTAATCGGGCATACTTCGGTAGTAAAGACGTTCAATTTTAAGGAAAATACTCGAGATATTTTAAGCTATATAATCTCTAGGAATAAATTTTTCATAATAGATAAGTAAAGTCATTCACACTTTACTATTGATGAAAATTGCATGCAATTTGTGGCGGCGCAGTGGTATGCGTGGTGAATTTATAAGAAGGAGGTTCTGGGTTCGACTTCCGGAGGGGCAGATTGAGATTTTTCTTAATTTGTCTTCTTCTGGCTGGTGGGAGGCTTTCGCCGTGGCTAGTTACCACCCTCCCGACAAAGACGTACCGCCAAGCGATTTAGCGTTTCGGTACGATGTAGTGTAGAAACCGATAAGAGTGTGGATTTCATCCTACTCCTAACAAGTTAGCCCGCTACCATCTTAGATTGCATCATCACTTAACATTAGATGTGATAGCAGTCAAGGGCCAACTTGTAGTCCATAAAAAAAAGTAGACTAAACTTTTATAGCATAGATATGAGTACGCTTAGATAGTTTAGACCATCCCGCTATCTAGCGGGACACTATAACTAAATACTTTAACTAAGTACTTTAACCAAGTACTTTTATAACTTAGTAAATATTTAACACAAAGCAGGCACGCAAGGTGTTTACAATATTTTTATTACTCGCTATAAATATTTAAATATATTGATTATTACTCGCTACGATAGGTTAGCTTGAATTTTTATTAAATCTTTATAAATAAAAAATATACTACTTACACAATACAACTGTATTAATTTAACACCGTTATACTCAATGATAAAATTTTATTTTTAAAGTTAAAAAATAATTTATTAACAATATTCTTGCCTAATTATGAATTCAAAACGCTCAAAGTCTTAGGCAAAGGCATTTGAAGGCAACAGCGGGGTATTTTGTAAACAATCCCGTCGGCATAATGGGATTACTGTAACCGCTTTAGGATCATCCGCTGATAAACAAAGGGACAATTAAACAATGATCCGGCTCTGGAACGGTTACATGTAGACGCTGTAAACAGCTCTTTTTGGTATCACAGACATAAGCGAGCGTTTTTGACGTGATCATTTTTTAAATTGATGAACGCCGATTGCCCTCACGAAAATGTGACACGTACCGCCTATGTCCAGTGCGAGCGATTGGTTTGTGATGCATTTATCTCTCTGTCACTCAATTAAATTTTTTTCTTATAACGCTATCACGTAAAATTATCTTCCGCAAACAGACTTTTTAGAAAACTATTTTTTTCATAATTAGTCTCCTATTTCTTACGTTACTCGGATGTGGTATCTAAACATGGTCAATGGGACGTCCGGGTATACTCAGACAACAAATACTAATTTAATTAAATTTTCATTAATCTGCGCTTACGAATTAATATCCTCATGTTTTGCAACATCCTCTGCGGCAGCTAGACCACTTTGGGAATCATTGCTTTAAGCAGATGTTCAAAAATCACAGAAGACACGTACTGACGGAAATTGATTTATTATATAAAACTTATTACCGTCATGCCTGACTCTGTTGCCAAGCAGCATGTTCAGTTTCTGGAGGGTATGCTTGCTGACTAAGAGAATTTAAACGCATTAGATTAGAAAGTAGAAATACGAAGTCATGTGCTCTATAAGTGTACATTATAAGTGTCCAGACATCTATGTATATTAATTTTTAACTGTAAAAACGATTAAAAAAAATAATAAACAACATGAACCCGCCCGTCTGCGCTACCCCATTGTTGGTCGCACAGTCACTGTCGTACGACCTGCTTTCGTCTCAAATCTCTTCAGGCGTCATTTGCACTTTCTCAGGAAAAACATCGCAAATGAAAAATGAAATCTCCCGCCAGAGCCAGCCCTCCTAACAATGCTCATTGTGAGCTGAAACCTCATCCAAGTTGCGGATTCATTTTAATTTTAATAGCTTAAGAGCTGGGGACTGTTAAGTTGATACTGTTTAACGCTTTAGGTTTTACTAAGACTGGCGCAGAGGCGAAACAACGCGTCGCGTTATAATTTTTACGCATAGTAAATTCATTTTAGCTGCCTCGTTGGTCTTGTGGTAAGTCTGTGTCTTCGATCACGAGGTTCTGGGTTCAAATCCTGGGTCGGGTCACGGAATAATTCTGAATTTTTCATTCTATTTTAATTTATCATTCTATTCTAAATTAATTTTCGGTAAATTCCAAGCCCGGAGTCGGGAAGTTGGTGGTATTACACTGCCGTGTCTCACGGAGAGCACGTTAAGCTTCGTGTCGTCAACATCGAGTGTTCGTTAATAAATGAAATATTATCACCCTAAGCCCGCCAACCCGCACAGGAGCAGCGTGGTGGGTTTACGCTACAAAGAAAACATTAACGATTCGAAAATAAAGATGAATATTATATTAGTAGTTGAATTGCCGCGTCGATTCGCTTAGATCAGTTTATAAAAGCATTGCTTAGGCATATGTAACATGCACGCCTCATTGTATAAGGTACTTGTTCCGTTGTTAATGTTCAGATTTCGGTTGCGGTTATTTCAGATAACAACAAGCTATATTGTTCAAAAACGCATATCCTCAAGAAAACATTTAAAATTCATTTGTAAGTGCACTCTCATAGACAAACTCGATTTTCTTTCGGAGTTAACTTTAATTAACCTAATAATCTGCCGAACAACGTCTAATGTGATAAACATTTTTTGAAATACACAATAAATTATCACAATACTATAATTACTAATGTAAATTATGGATTTCTAATTAGTTGTTCTATTAAAAAAGACACTGTTTTAGAACATGTCATTTGATCTAACGAGCTAAAAACTATAGCCTCCATCTCCTATGCTATAGCGTAGGTACTTACTTCTTATGGGACTCTCTATTCAGTTAGTAAAAGATATTATTTCGTTTAAGGATTTTGTTTTATAAACTGTATAAAGACCTGCTAAAAACACTTTTGTAGCTAAAGCTTACGTGTGATTTTTTCCGAAATACTTACTTAGAATATACATAATTACGTTCCGATTTTTTTGAAAAATTATAGCATATGACACTCCACAATAACGTAGCTTTCTATTGGTGAAATAATTTTGAAAATTGGTTCAGTAAATCCAGATATTTCTGGTCTCGAGCAGTATTGCTATATTTATCTAAAAAATTGTTAATATATAACAATCTGTTATTTTGTAACTATTTTAAACTATCAAGATAATTTCAAAGCTGAAATAGAACCATAAGTTCAGTTCAAAATTTAAATTCGAGGATATCTCTGTATTTTAACCCAGAAGTTGGAAGATTTAAAACAAGCTTTCTTCTATTTTATATTTTTCTTCTTAAAGAATAAATTTTGTAATTTTCAAAGGTAGTAAAGTTTTATAATAGAGCTCCTACAGTGAACTACCGCCATGCTTATTTTTACAGTATTACTGTGTTTTGGGCTGAAGACACTTTTCCGCTTACAGCAGGTGAACCATGTGCTACAAAAAAGTATAAATTGCACGAAGGTCTTGTGCGCAAAAGCAATTTTAGATTGAAGTAATTTTGCCAGCAAAGGCGTCATCAACAATAAACGTAACCGTGTCACTGGTGTCGGGACTCGGGTGTCGGGTGTTGGGTGTCGGGTTAACACGCCGCCGACTGAGGCACAACGGCTCGTCACTTCGCACGTAATAAAGCTGTAGACTACACAAACTGTCTATCACGAGTACAGAACAAGTAACACACAGAAACTTTTTTTGTTGGTATGCGTGTGCCGAATCTCGGACGCTATGTTAGATCTACATTTTGACATTATATTGGACTTGAATTTGACAGCGTATTTTAGGGACACAATAAAATGGTAATTATAAAAACTCTTAAACTCAACATAATTATTTAATGATATTAAAATAATTTATGTTGGTAAACAGTTAGGTGCCATATGTTTGCCAATTTATATAAAAAAATTTTTGAAATATATATTTCAAAATATTAATTTATTACTCAAGTATATAGGTGCTGAGGTAAATGTAACCAATTTTCCATTGGAGTAATTCTACCAGGAATGGGTGTCGGGTGTCGTGTGTTCGGTATCGGTTGCCGGGTGTTGGCTGTTGGGTGTTGGGTTAATATATCGCCGGCTGTGGCGCAGAATCTTATCGCTTTACATGTAATATAGAGTGGTGCTTCATTTCCATCGATGGTGGACTATTCAGGTATAGCTGAGTACTTCTAAGATTGCATTGTACGAGTAACACCTTCAATCAACGCGAATAAAACTGTTTTGATGTTGAGGACAACTTTAATAGAAATAAATAGTAAACAAATTAGTATTTTCAGCAAGCTAATTAAAAAATATAAATTAGTCAGTTTTATAATTTATACGAAATTTTTGGGATAGTTTTAATGGAATGTACTTCTCTATCGTGTAAGTACTCTATGCTCACCCTCAATTCACGAATAGTTCCATGTCCACCCCATTAGATATTCTTATAGTCTTTCTAAATTTTTACCATTGTGTTACGCGATTCTGTATCTTAGTGTATTGTAAAAAGATCCCATTTGCAATAAAACATAAGGGCATTTAACATTTAGTGCTACAGTATCGAGTGACATTGACCCGTGTAGACACGAGATGACTCATCGACTCTTTGGCATTTGGACGTGGAAAATTAGCTCACTTTTGGAAAAACGATAGAGGAAAGATAAAATTAGTTTACTGTGTTCCTTTTGACATTATATATGTACATAGTAAGCCAGTGGTGGTAGCTTTGTATGGTTAGCAAAATACTCACAAAAATACGAGTAGTAGTAATGACGATCACTTTTAGTATGAGAGTTTCTGCCTTTTTCATATATTATATTTATAAATCTTTTATTTTTCATAGTTATAGAACAAAGTCCTTAATTTAAATTTAAAACATTAGAAATTCCGTGCCACTGAAATTTATAATTTGGTGGCACGGAATGGTTGTTTTTGTAAGGTATTTAAGATACAACGGTCTTGCGCCATTTTTTTCATTAAATGAAATAAGCTCGCGCTTGATCACGACCTCGCATAATGGTAGTGTAGATGTGATAAAAGATGGAAGCGCTTGTAAAATCAAGAAAAACAGTTTTCGTAGGGCATTCCAGATCTTAGCTATGTATATAATAAAA
Source organism: Mycalesis mineus (assembly GCA_034621355.1). Taxonomy (NCBI): domain Eukaryota; kingdom Metazoa; phylum Arthropoda; class Insecta; order Lepidoptera; family Nymphalidae; genus Mycalesis; species Mycalesis mineus. Next base: position 15,921,524 of record CM067887.1, on the reverse strand, counting down.
GATAACAGCGCAAAATGCTTTGTGACGTTTAGGACCTAAAGTCAACAACAGTCAGTCGGTGTATCTAGTGTATGTTTGACAAACAGTGCGCTATTTGTGCCGGTGCGGGGTCGGCATTCCAGCACATTGGGACTCCAACGTTCATCGGATACCATTGCCACATGTTACTTCAACTTTGCTAATCGTGGAACCACGAGTACGTCAGTTCGTCTTTAGTTTATCCTTATAACGGCCAACTACAGAGCCAGGCTTCCTTGTAAGAGAAGAGATATGAAGTACAGACCACCACCGTACAGCGCGCTGAAACATTGGTGGGTTGAGGGTGACAACATATAATTTAATTAACAATGATGATAGTGACTAGTACCGACGGTATAACGTCTCTCCGAGGCACGGATGTGTTATAACCAACGTCCCAAGACCGGGCTTCAAAATTTCATAGAAAAAAGAAAATCTCAGAATGATTGAACAACCCGACTCAGGATTCGTACCTTATGATCGAAGCCATATAACCTAGTCACTAGACTAGTAAAGTAGATTAGTCTTTTGTTTAGTATCTTACGGAAATCCGTGCCATTGAAAATGCGGCACATATTATCTTCCAAGTAGAAAATTAAAAGACCGAGTGAAATCAGTTCAGATCGCGGATTGAGTAGAATTCAATAAAAAAACAATAAATTCTTTATGAATAGCTTGTTAGAAAATTATTCACTGTTGCCAATAAAAGGAGAATATTGCCGGAGGTATTACTCACGCAGGGGCGGGCCCGGGTAGAATAATTATTTTATTGCTGCCTCTAATCATTTATGGATTCGAGATATTCATGATATTCAATAGATTAAGATTTCATTATTGAACACATTGTGGTTTGTAGGGTTTGGGGAACATGGATTGACAAATTACTTCATAGGATTATTTACATCGATTTTATAATATTTAACATTCTTTAAATTGAGAATTATTCATGTGGATAATATCAATCATGGATGAGGATTAAAATTTATAGTTCTCGAATAAAATGCGTGTTTTAAAGCTGAAAACAATGAGCGAAGCTCAGAATTGAAAGAACTAGTGGATGTTAGAGGTCTCTTAATGCTAAGATGACAACAGCATATTGGAAAGCTCTATGTTAGTGGACTTCTTAATAGCATTACAAATTCGTCAGGACCAAGATTACTACGATTGGGCTTGTATGAACACGATTGGATTGGCACACCAGAGCAGGTAAATAAAAAAAAACTTCAATCAAAATATATAAATATCTTCAAATAAAAAGCAAGAATTTTTAAATTTAACAACTGCATTGCTGTTTGCACTTTCAGTAGTATTGCATAAAAGGGTAATTTGGCCGCGATTGCTCAATAAAGAGCCATGGGTTCGATTCCCATTGGTTCCTGAGTTTTTCAAAGTTTATTTAAAAATAAACTCTAGGTATCATCCTAAAATAAATAATTAATTAGGAACACATACATAACAGACATAAACAAAAGAAAACGATGATCCCACATGCACTAAATTGTGGTGAAATTTGGGTTACACTATAAAACAAAAAACATAGGAACATAAATTAGTTATCAATATGTAATTTTGTCTTTACCGTGAACCCTAACAGGCTTAAACAGCATTACCACCACTGAGGTCTCAATTTCGAAATTTAACGCCATCCTTTGCCCCTCTTAAGGACAAAAAACCCGCAAATGATTTGCAATTATGCAGTCTCAATGGAGTTATTACATCTACGGGGGGTCACGGACCCCACGGGGTGGCCACTAACAATTGAATTTTAACGACCTCTATAATGCTCTGTACATACAGACATCACGATCTCTAGATAAACATGAAAAATATTTTTATAATTTTTTTTAATTTACTTAATAGTTTTTATTTTAAACTTTTTCCAACATAATATAAAGCAAAATCCTCCGCCGCGTCTGTGTGTGAATCTATCTGACATCACGATAAACTCAAAGACTTCTAAAAGGATTTTCTTGCGGTTTCACCACAAGATGAGTGATTTCTGATGTAAGTTTTACTAGTTGTGCGTTGTAAATTATGATTTGAATACATTTTAAATATTTATATTAAACATTTTAATGTTTTGTCATTCGAAACCTAAGCTGTCGACTTTTAAGAAGAGCCAAGCCTACCAAATAGCGATACATCACTTCGAAACCTGCCCGTGGGATATCGAACACTCCTCACGCAGTCTGTATTAATAATTGGAAGGAAATATAATATTTATTATAGGTACATATTTTTAAAATAACAAAAATTAAAAAAAAATTGGCATCATACGGTAGGATAAGGAAGTGAATTACAAATATCGGATAAAATGAAATCTCCGAATAAATTGACACATCGTACGCAGCGCCTCCGACACTCGGAGCGGGAGTGAGTATCAAATAAGATTTGGGCACAGATGGCTAGCCAGATTCGAGTATGATGGAAATCCTATTCTGTACGGTACTGTTAGCCTCTCGATATGTTAGTGTTAATGCTTAATCATCATCCCTGAACGCTCCTGTCATCATATTGTAGGCTACTAATATAGCGTCACCGGATTAGCAGCCAGTCCACTACCGATCATCGTAAAGAGCGGTTATCCTAACCAATAAGTTTTAATAAGTTAAGTTTATTGTAATTGTCCAATATAATCAATTAATAAATATAAATCTTTTTTAAAAAGCCAATTTCAATTCACGGGGTAACATATTTGGTGGCAGCGGTGGGATCCGAAAATCCCCAGTGCCCCGGTCAACGCTCTGTGGACTCCTTCCCGTAACCTGTGTAATAAAGAAAGTGAAAGTGATATAAATTGTGTAACAGTGTTCACTGTGTGTTCAAAGTGCAACATCCCATAATTCCTGAAGAAAATACTTCCAAATCCCAGAAGGGGGTTGTTTTGTTCAAAATATTACAAATCCAGCCTGGATCTACTTCGAACTCCTGTCTGCGAGAAAAGTATATCCAGACATTCTTCGTGAAGTTCCTGACACTAGTACTTCGAGCAAAACCTAACAAATATACCTATCCGAGATTCTCGAACTGTAATTCGATCCGGACGTCACCTTTATCTCGTCGGAATGTTCCTGCCTGTCGTCGCGTTCTTATCACTATTCGCCCGTGTAATTTCTCTGTAAGTCTTTGGTCATTGTTTAATTTAAGAGTTAGGGATCCTTTTAATACATATAAAAACCTTATGGAATAGTAAATAAAATTTTAACATATATTTTGTAACTTGTTCTTATAGTTTTCCTATTTCGGGAATGTAACTATGCCAAAAGTGCCAAAAACCGAGGATAGTAAACTTTGTATCGAAATTCCCGAACCTGAACAAGGTACAAATAATCCATCTAAATCGCCGTTATCTTCTCCCCGCGTCACGAGGAGAACTGCCGCCGCACTCACCATGTCTGAATTAGAGTTAAATATTTTGTTCAAATTTGTAAAACCTTACGATGGCAGTAGGGAAACTCTTAACTCTTTTCTAGTAAATTGCGACAACGCCTATGATTTAGCATCAGAAATACAGAAACCCATCCTATTTAAATTCATTCTTTCCCAATTAAATGGAAAAGCGGAAATTGCATGCTCCATAAAAGAATTTGTAAATTGGGATCAACTCAAAGATTTCCTAAAAACGCAATTCAGTGAAAGGAAACACTACTCCCATCTCCTCACTGAACTCCAAGAGAGCAGACAAGGCCCACAAGAAAACGTAAACCAATACTCTTTGCGCGTAGAAACTTATCTTTCAAAATTGCTGACTGAGATATCGTTATCAACTACAAAACCTAAAGAACTTCCTGGTCGTACAGCAGCCATGGAAGACCTCGCTCTTCACCACTTTTTGATGGGTCTTCAACCCCGTATTTCCAAAATTGTTAGATGTAGATCACCTAAGACACTAAATGAGGCGATTAATTTCGCTATTTCGGAAGAACGTATACAACAGACGTTATATAAGCGACCACAAGTCGATCAAAAACCTAGTATTAATTATAATAATAATCGATTCAGGCCGAACATCCCAAGGCCAAATCTCAATTCTTCTCTGTCTCCAAGATCGCCTAATCCAACATTCCAAAGACCTCCTCATGTGATGATTCAAAAACCAATGAACAACTTATTCTGCCGTTACTGTAAAACGGCTGGCCACGAAATATCCGACTGTAAACGACGGGAATACAATAACAGTAGATTCCAACGAACACAAAACTCTTATAGGCCACCCCCACGAGTAAACTTTGTCCAACAACCTTACGAGGAAGTTGGTCATGACGAAGTCGACCAATCCTTCGATCATTTAAACACATACGAGTCTCGCCCCAGTGTCGTTCGAGACGAGATGTAAAAGTCGACACAAAACCGCAACCCAAACATCACACTAACAGGGACCACTCGGGTAACCAGCCCCAAATAAGAGCCCAAATAGAAAATGCAGCAGATCCAACGTCCAACAGGGACCACTCGGGTAACCAGCCCCAAATAAGAGCCCAAATAGAAAATGCAGCAGATCCAACGTCCAACAGGGACCACTCGGGTAACCAGCCCCAAATAAGAGCCCAAACAGAAAATGCAGCAGATCCAACGTCCAAGAGTGATAATAACATTAAAACCCTTTCAGAAAATAAGGAAATTTATGAAATACACATAGACACAACGAAACGTCTCTTACCACATGTATTACTGCAATCACAATCATCAGATATTCCTTTGTCCTTATTAGTTGACTCGGGTTCAGCTATATGTCTAATCAAAGAATCCAGTATCCGAATCAACCAAAAACTAGTCAAAGAATCCATCAAACTCAAAGGAATAGATCCAGGTGATGAACCAACTGAGACCTTAGGTCACTTCCAACTAAAATTGGAAATCAAAAATCGCAATTCCTTGTCATTCCAATTTCACGTTGTTCAAAATATCAACCTACCTTATGATGGAATTATAGGTACAGATTTCTTAACCAAATTCGGATGTAAAATAGATTATACAAACGACATTTTAAAAATAGGAAAAAATGAAATCAAATTATTATTTTCTGAACCTTTTTTCATAATTCCTCCTCGCACTGAAGCCGTAATTGAATGTCCTGTAAGAAAAACCAATTTGCAGGAAGGCTTAATTTTAGACCAACATATCTCTGAAAATCTACTTATATCCAATTGTATTGTTAAGATAAAGGATAACAACCGCGTTAACATAACGGTAGCCAACACATCAGAATCTTTTATGAACGTAAAAAGAGATTTAAATCTTAATATTGAACCTTTAGATTCTAACATATATCAGGCAAATGTAATAACCCAAGGGACATCTGAAAGAACTAACAAGGTCATTGATTCCCTCAACTTGACTCATTTGAACCAAGAAGAAAGAGTAGCCCTCATAGAACTTTGCTCTAAATTTTCAGATATCTTTCATCTTCCCAACGACCAACTAACTCATACCCCTGCAATCGAACATCACATTAAAACAAACAGCGATATCCCCATCCATACTAAATCGTATAGGTTTCCAGAATGCCATAAAAAGGAAGTGGAAAAACAGATTAACGATATGCTAAATCAGAAAATTATTGAACCATCCTCCTCTCCCTGGAGCTCGCCAATTTGGGTCGTACCTAAAAAATTAAATTCACAGGGCCAACGTAAGTGGCGAATCGTCATAGATTATCGAAAACTAAACAATGTCACCATAGGTGAAACTTATCCTATCCCACAAATTTCAGAAATACTTGACCAACTAGGTAATAGCAAATATTTTACTACTCTAGACCTTGCCTCTGGTTTTCACCAAATCATTATTTCCTCTACAGATGCCCCAAAAACGGCCTTCACTGTCCCTCAAGGTCATTATCAATTCAATCGAATGCCATTCGGGTTGAAAAATGCCCCTTCCACGTTTCAAAAACTCATGAATACTTGCCTTTCTGGCCTCCAAGGCACTCGTTGCTTCGTCTACCTTGATGATATTGTCATTTATTCCCATGATCTAACTTCACATATCGCCAATCTAGAAGCCGTCTTTAATAGAATCCGTAATTACAATCTAAAACTCCAACCAGAAAAGTGCGAGTTTCTACGAAAAGAGGTAGTTTATTTAGGTCACACTATCAGTGAAGACGGTGTAAGACCGAATCCCGATAAGACTAGAGCCGTATCCGAGTTCCCGATTCCTCAATCTCCTAAAGACATTAAATCCTTTCTCGGCCTAGTCTCATATTACAGGAGATTCATACCTGATTTCGCAAAATTTGCTAAACCATTGACAACTCTTCTTAAAAAAGATATCCCTTTCGAATGGCGTAACGAACAACAACTTTCTTTTGAATCTCTCAAAAACAAACTTATTTCCGCTCCAATCTTAGCTTATCCAGATTTCACACAACCTTTTCTCCTAACATGTGACGCTTCTAATTTCGCTATTTCTGCAATATTATCGCAAGGTCCTATAGGTCAAGACCGTCCTATAGCTTTTGCATCTCGCACTCTAAATCGAGCCGAGTGTAATTATAGTGTCACAGAAAAGGAATGCCTTGCTGTAATCTTTGGCACCAAAGTTTTCAGGCCCTACCTCTATGGGCATCGTTTCACGGTCGTGACAGATCACAAACCCTTAGAATGGTTATTTAAATGCAAGGATCCAGGTTCACGCCTCATACGATGGCGTCTAAAATTGGAAGAGTTCGAATATGACATTAAATACAAAAAGGGTAAAATCAATACCAATGCTGATGCTCTATCACGATACCCAATCAATCCAATCCTACCTGAAAACTCATCACAACTCAATCCTAATGCAGAAGAAAATCCAATTGAGAATCTAGACAACGATTTAATGGATTTACTCATATCGCCTCCTTCTTTTAACCCTGATGATGTCATTGCTACTCCTGATCCTCTCTTACTTGGCGAAGAAGCCATACAATCACCTAAAATAAACTCACCATCAAATATTCCAGACACATTAATAGAAACTGATAACGAATTAATTAACATATCTGAAGACGCGCCCGAGCCAATACAGCCTCTTATTGATCAATCAACACCCGCTTCAACCCCGTCTACAAATACATCTCTAAACCTAAACTCACCCGACGATGATTACCCATCATTTCTTAAGATAATGACAAAAGGTGATAAAACCTTCAATACGAAAATCCTAGAATATAATGAAGAAATAACCAAATCAAAATATAAAATAATTATATTACCAACTTCAATTGATCTTGACGAATCCAATCCGTTTATTCAAAACATTCTCGATAGTATACCTAATAATGCTGAGATCATAGACAAGGAAAGATCCCTTAATTCATTTATTTCATTTGACTATAACGATAAAACTTATTATCTCCTTTTCTTCAAGGTTCACCATTTTGATAAATCCTCTTATGTAGATATCTATAAAAGTCTTAAATCTCTCAGAAATGAATTAATCGTGAATCTTGCTAATAATATTACTTCAGATATAGCAATAACGGATTTTAAAAACCCTTTCGACACGCATCACTTTGTCAAAATTTATAACATGCTGCTCTTCCTTTTCCATAATTCAGGGATTACTATACATATATATAAAGATAAAATCATATATCCATCTCTTTCCGAAATTCCCAAGATACTGAAGGATAACCATAATATTCCGATCGCTGGACACCTTGGTGGTGACAGAATGCTCAGACGAATCCAGGAAACATTTTATTGGAAGCATATGCGTAGAGATATTGATGACTTCGTAAAGAAATGTCCACAATGCCAAACTAATAAAGCCCTTAGACAAATAAACCGTGCCCCTATGCAAATAACCAGTACCTCAACCGAACCTCTTCAAAGAGTTTCTTTAGATATTGTCGGGCCATTGCCTGAATCAGGTACAGCAAAACTTAAATACATATTAACAATACAAGACGATCTTACGAAGTTCTCTTCTGCATATCCGATTCGTAGTACAACAGCTGAAGAGACAAGCGAGTGTCTGCTTCATTACATCTCCATTTTTGGTATTCCTAAAACTATCCTAACAGACCAAGGAACTAACTTTACATCAGACTTATTTAGAACAACCTGTAAATTCTTGAAAATCAAAAACCTCTGGGCGTCTCCTTACCACCCGCAGACTCAAGGTGCTCTAGAACGAAGCCACTCAACCCTTAAGGAATATTTAAGGTCCTTTGTAGACCAAGATCAATCGAATTGGCCTCGTTATGTTTACACCGCTATGCTCACTTATAACACATCTGTCCATTCAACAACCCACTATACTCCTTACGAACTGATGTTCGGATGCAAACCCGTAATCCCAAATTCTATTTATGAAGAAGCTCCGGGAGCAACTTACCCAGACTATGTCCGCATGCTCCAAAACAGATTAAAATATACACGAGAAAAAGCTTTAGAACTTATCCGGAAATCTAAAGAAACTTCGAAGTCCTATTACGACAATCATACCCGTACAGCTAGATACAAAACAGGAGATTATGTATACTTGAAAAACCACTTGAGAATGCGTAAAGCACTCTCACCTGTTTGGAAAGGACCTTACAAGGTCATTAAAATTAATGGTAATAACACACTTACCTTGCTAATTAACAGACGTCATGTGACGCATCATTTTGACCAAATAAAACCGGCTGATGTTAGTATAGCTAATGAGCAAACTAACTAACTAGCCTAACCTAATCAAACTTATCTTTTAAGTCTAGATATAGAATAGATTTTAAGTTACTTATTCATCTTAGCTTGTGATCATTATTTGCAGTTCTATTGGTGAAGAACCTCATCAGAATTTTGTCCAGCCGATAACTTCAAGCTCGGGATTATATTATGATTACCTGGGAAACATTAAAATTAATAACGCTCAATTACAAATCTTAATTCCAGTAGACATCTCACATTTTAAATCACATATTCAAGATATTGAAACCAATTTGGAAACTTTAAAACATCTGTGTTACAAAACTCAAATTGTAGAAATTAAAATAGAATGTCATAACTTATTGCAACCATTAATAGCGCGATTCCTAGATTTGAGCAAAGAGTTTTCTGCCATCTCACATCTCATTGACAATAGAGCTAAACGTAGTGCCTGGATAGGTGGAATAGGAACAATTCTCAAACAAATATTTGGTTCTTTAGATGAAAATGACGGTATAAAATATGATGAAGCGATATCATCCCTACAGCAAAACGAAAAACAGTTGGCCTCACTTATGAAAGAAAACATCCTAGTCGCTACCTCCATATTAAGGAACTATAATGATACCCTACTCAAAATAAAAGAAAACGAAGAAAACCTTAATGTAGCCATCGATAAATTCTCACTCAGTTTACAAAACATTAACGAAAAAACAAACGGATTGAGAATACTCGTAAACATTAACGAGATATTTAACATCTTAGAAACATCAATACTTACCATGTCATCCCAATTGGAAGATGTAACAAACGCTATCTTGTTTGGTAGACAAAATATTCTCCATCCTGCTATAATGACACCTGATCAATTATACCAAGAACTTACCGATAACTACAAACACCTATCTAGTGAACTGGAATTACCAGTAACTTTAGACATTAATTCTATTCACCTAATTTTAAGTGTATCTAAGTTAATTTGCTATTATATTAATTATAAGATTGTATTTGTTTTGCAAGTGCCGCTGGTCAATAGTAAAGAATATGTACTATTCCATAATATAGCTCTTCCAGTACCACATAAACATAAAGAACCGAATTCATTTACACTAATTATTCCTGACAACAAGTACATTGCAATGACCATCGACAAATCTCATTACTGTATCTTTAACGATTTAAAAATCTGTCAAACCGTGGATTCCGGAAACTTCATCTGTGATATTGAAAATGTGTATTCCACTGAAGCAAAGCCTATATGTGAAAGTGAACTATTAACCAAAGTGATAACTGAAAAACCACCACAGTGTGAATCAAGAGTTATATTTGGAAAAGTAAACACTTGGAAACCTTTAACAAATAATAATTGGTTGTACATACAATCAGAACCTCAAAGAATATCTATAGACTGCCTCGACTCTAAATTGTTTGAAACTAACATTCTAGGAACCGGTATATTACATGTGCCTAAAAAATGTATTGGATATTGTAAAAGTACTACACTTATGCCCAAGTATAACGTTTTAAATGTTACTTCACCTATCAACCATATTCCAGATTTTGATTTAACCAACGATACTTGCTGTAATTTAGATAAGTTAGATAAGTTTAACAATGTCACTGAAGATGTGTCCCCCGTTTATCTACATAACATAGATTTAGATGATTTCCATTCTAATACTAAAATTAATTTAAAATCCATCCTAAAAGATTTAAACAATATAGAATTTCAAAGCCAACCACATATTTTAAAATATGGGACACATTATTCAA